>VFFE01008899.1:167011-230298 GCA_008921705.1 Burhinus oedicnemus | reverse complement strand
TGGCAACAATAATGATGTTTTTGAACAAAGAAAATAAAGAAATTCTCCTTTAGTAGTTTTTCAGCTCTATCAGGTGGTCTCTGGTACGGACTCAGAGCCAGGTCTGTCTGCTTCCAGCAGGTGAGCACACGTCGAGTTAGAGGCGGCTGTTCTGGGAAGGGAGAGGGGTCTGGATTAACTAGTTAGCTGTTAATAAGGCAAATTTGTCCGTTGCTTGCAATACAAAAAGTATGAATTCTGCAATGACGTAGTTATAGCATCATCTATGATTTATTTTTTTTTAATATTCTTTTTTTTTTTTCTTTTTCAGCTGAAAGGAAACGTTCAGTGGTAAGCATTCAGGGTAAATAGCTTTCCGGTGCTCAGCATCAGTGGTTTGCAGATAAGTGCTGAAATTGACTTAGATATTAATAAAATAAACTTGGAAGGCTAGGAAATTGGTGGGGAAAACCAGATAAATTATTTGCCTAAGTCCACTCTTACGGTCTGTCAGATTTTAAGTGTGCATCACTGCATTTTGGTCCTGTGATCTGCCCGGTAGGACGCGAAGCTTTTGTCAGGATTCTGAGCCAGCTGTGCTGGTCCTGGAGCTGTCAATGCTTGGCGTTTCTCTGTATCGGGCACTGGGTGTCACGTGAAAATAAACCTGTTTGTTTTGTACTTTGGATTGGGTAGAAATACAACTGAAACGATGCTGAAGACACTTTTAAAATTGAATTTAAATGAAGTTACTTGCTATGAAATACTGAAATCATGGAGACTGAAATGCTAAATATTTGGTTATGGTGCTATAAAAGCAATAAAGGAAACAATACCAGAATCAAGAGGTGAAGCATCAGATCTCTGTTGGAGTAGATAATGTCCTCTAGCCTGGGATGTGGGGCTGCTCCAGGAGGCTGCGTTTGGAACCAGATGGTCTTGATGGCCTCATTGTAGAGAGGCTGTTGCAGAGCAGAGAAAGCAGTACTGAGGGCAAGCTGGTCTTCCTTAGCCAGATAGAAATACACAAAGATACAGCAGAGGAGCCCAGTCTGTGTTTGGGGGAAATTAAAAGAATTGTGAATGAAAAGGTACGATGCTTATCACTGGTCCTCTGTGCCCACTGCGGTGATTCTTCGTTTAAGGTGTGTATCTTTGTAACAGGTCTGTGTTGTCTCGTTAACGGAGCGGCAGAAGGGAGGTAGGTGCTCAGGGGAGATCAGATCTACTCTTGTGCTGGAGATTAGGAGTACCCGAGAAGAGAACTGAGGCCGAGGGCAGCGACCGCTTGAAATCCGCTATAAACCACAGCTAGCAGAGCTGGGGAGGGGGGAAGAAGGGGGATTGTTTTGCAAAACTGGCATTGCTATTATTTCCTTCTAGTTTTCTCGGTGGGGAGGTTTTCAATTTCCATCAGTTTTTCAATCATCTGAAGTACTGGCATGCGTAAAGAGGGGGGTTTATTTGGTTTTCCCCACCCTAAATTGCTTGTTCTGATGTATAATGATGCTGTAAAACGAATAGTAGCAATAATGCTTTCTTGACAGATCCTGTAAGCCTGGCTTTATTTAGAACACATCCATCATGGGCAATATTAGCATTCCCCGGCTCTGTCTGCACTATAGAAGAATCCGCTCTGCAACAGCCCCAAGTTATCGGTATCATTATGGATGAAATACAAGCGTCGCCCTTTTTTGTACTCTTTACAACACAGAGCTTCTGAAATTGTGACTTGTAGGTCACTGACGGTTCCTGGAGAGCTGTTCCTGTAAGATCGGCTCCTCCTCCTTATTTTCAGCAACAATACTACATACATAGAACTGTATTTATCTCAGATACTTTCTTAACATCACTACACAAGCAACTGCTCTATATGTAGCACTGTCATCTGATCATCCATAAGAGGAGTGACTGAAGGACTGTGAGAGAAGAAAAGGACCAGAATTGTTCCTAATGATACAAGAGCTGGGTCCAGAAGGGGAAGCTTTCCACTAAAAATGTGCACCATGCTTAGAAAAAATACTGAAAGCCGCCTTCTAATCCTCATCAAAGATCAGTCTCTTAATCTTTTTGACAGCGGAAACCGACTAATCATCTGAATAAAATTTAAAGCCACTGAACCACTTGCAAGAGTAAGAACTCGGTGTAATTTGGAGGGGTTTTGTTTGTTTTGGCTGTTCTCAATTGTCCAGAAAGGCTTCCCCTTCCCCTTTTTCCTAATTCATCATTTCTTCCTCTAGAACTAGAAATGAAAAGAACTATGGCAAAAGGTTCTTCTGGTGTGAATTGCAAGTGCAACAGCTGGAAAACTGTCTGGGAGATAAAAATCATGCAGGACTTTTGGTCATGTGAGGCTTTGAGGTCTGTTTTTTAGGGCAGTTTTGCATAACAAATAGGAGTTTGAAACCTTAGGCTACTAGCCTGGGATCTGGTAGTGGCTCCTTCCACAGTTGGGGAAAGAGTTTCCCACTGAGATAATTTTTAATCTGTTCTGCAGGAGATGATGAATTTTGAAGTGGCATTATTTCTCCCCCCTTCCTTAGCAGAGCCGCATTTGATCTGGGCTATCCCTTAGAGATGCTTCAGGTGGAAAACCTGTTGCCGTGTTCCACTGAAGTCGCAGGTGGACCTGTCCGAGCCAGCTCATACGGCGAGAGCGTGCTGTCACCGATTTCATTGTTGAGAGAGTTTCTTAAATCCCCTTGAGTCCTGGTGAGTTTGTACAGACTGTCCTATTAGTTTCTTCACAACACTGGTACCGTAGTTCAGGCATGCTGAACACAATTCCCGTTTGCAGCAGGGATGCAGCCTCGGAGTTTCGTCAAGCTGGTTCATGGCAGAAGCTTTATTTTCTGCTTTGGTGTTTAGGGACTATTTGGTTGGCCTCGTTGCCTCACATAGCAAAGGTGTGTTTGTATACGTGAGTTTGTGGTAAGTTTAAATATAACGGTGAAGTGACTATTAAGAAGGCCCGTTATCAAGAGATAAAGAGGAGACGTGATTTACTTGCTAAGAATTCAGTTGTAGATTAAGCACAACTTTGTAAGCATCAACCTTTAAGAGACTCTGGGAGCCACGTAAAATCTCACCAGCCTCATCAGCTATTTAACGTTAATGGCACCACTAGGTGCCGAGAGGAGCTGGTTTCGGTGTTTGGTTAAGAACGTGGAGGAAGCGATGGAGCGTTCCGAGGTACAGACTGTGCTGGCCAGTGTGCTGTGGGCGGGCCGGTAGTCTCCGTAAATTACCGTCTGTTCAGTCCTAGCTACAGGGAGAAACAAAACTTAAATTCAAGCCTGCTCGGAAAGTTTTCTGAACTCAGAATCATTTTTAGAAGATTTATGAGAGTTCTAGTTTCGGAAGGAGAATGCGCTGCAGATATCTTCAGGGAATGGCTAACGGCTTGTAACAAATCTCTCTGCGGAGTGAGTGCTCGTTTGACCCAGGCAATAGAAAAAGGCTACGGACAACTTTGGGATATTCATTAACCGTTTGGCTTTCACAGACTGGGTGATGCATTTCCTTTGGAGTTGAATCCACATAACTCTGAGTTCTGTCTACAGTTGCAGCAATCAAGTTTTAAAATACAGCTGTATGAGGGAGAGATGAAGATGAACCTGCATAAGTCTGGAAGCGTTCAACCTCTCCTTAGCCCCAAGAACTGAAGCATTGATTAACCTCTCGTACCCGCAGGAAACCAGTAAAGAGCGCCTACTTCTGCAAGTATGTGCAGAGCATAGAATTTATGTTCTTATAGAGGCTGAGATCCTATTTCCAAATAAGTAGATGAGTCTGCTGAGACATGGATAACGGAGCATGGAATTAGCAGGAACACAGGTGAGCAGAGATGCTCTGAAATCCCATGCAATTACAGCCAGCAAGGCTTGTTTCTTTAGAGAGTAGAAAGATGATGACTACGATTACTGAGGGAGATTGTATCACTTCACAGTTAATTTAATGTTTCTGATAGCTCATGTACAAGTATCGCAGTGTCTGTTGTAATTGAGAATAGATGGTGCAAGTTGTAATGGATTTAGATAGTGCTTTATTCAGGCTGCTGTATAGTAATGATATTATTTCATCTTATTCCAGACTGACCTCATGCATTTCAGTTTAAACGAACCCCAGTTTTTCAAAGAGCCACATCCCCCTTGGATTGCGTATATCTCTTTTGACTGCTGGGAACCAGAAACGTATTAACAGCGTATGGCAAACGGTCTATCTATTGCAACAGATATTTCGCATTTGTAATGTCCTAGCAAGCTTCAGGCCTGGAATACTGCTGTGTCTCCCACTGGGAGCAGAAGGTAGTCGTTGATACCTCCTTCATGTTCACCTGTTCCAGAAGGAAGCTGGAGATAGAACTGTAGATGGTGGAGAGTAAGTTCTCCACTTTTTGCTACTGCTTGTCATCCTTTATACCTGCACAATTTGTGGAAAGAGCAGATGGAAAATCTTGAATGGGAATAGTAGGCGTTCGCAGAGCATAAACGATGCACGTTGCAGTGCTGAGAAGTCGTGGGTTTCTGTTTGTTTTCCTCATTTTCATTCCAACAAGTAGAATGATGAAATTGCCCTTTATTTCTCTCTGTCCATCTCCAAAACGGGTTGATCTCAGAATGTGTTTTGCAAAGGTCGATCTCTAGTTCTGCTGTAGGGCAGAGGAGAAGAAATTGCAAAGTATATATGTGTGTGTGTATATAGAGAGAGTTCATAATAGGAAATAGTGGAAAGAGGTTTCAAAAAATGCAGATAGGCACTAATGGCGCTTTCTTAATTACTTTAAAAAGTAAGTCAGATAACTTCAGATCTCCCATTGAAAGTACACAGGGCTTGGACAGTTTAAATTGCACGGTGTCCTTGTAAATGGTGTAAAGAGGTGTAATTACAGACATCAAAATACCTTTGTAAACTTGGCTGTAGGTCTCTTAAGCTTTATTACTGATGTGGTTTAATTTTATGTTGTTCTTTTCTTGCCAAAGTAAATAGCTTCCCCGGTTTTTGGAAGGAGACTAGAAAACAGCTTGCGTTGAGTATTTCTAAGGTGTCCTGGTGAATTTACTACATCTTTCCTTAGATACCTGGAACCTTTTTCTTTTCTCCAGCGCTAAGGCCCTTTTTACAGTTACTGTCAGCGTTCCCAGTTGAACTGAATAATTTACCCTTTTAAACTGACAGCAGCTGTCATTATGAAAATTGCAGGGCCAAGTTTGACAGTATTCACACAATGGGGGAACTTAAACTTTTAACAGGCTTCGAGAAAGCCCAGACTTTTCAGCACATCTTGTCAGTCAGTACATGAGCTCATCTCTTCCTTGTGAAAAGTTGGCAGATCAGAAGATTATATCTGACAGATCTGAAACAGCACTGATGACATCCTCCAACAATAATATCTCTGTGAGGGGCGGGGGGAAGTGGGGAACGCGGTATAATGAAAAAATGGTTTTTAAAAATGGGGTAAGCACTTTACAAATTGAAGGATGCTCGATGTTTGTGGCTATCTGTCTATAATTCATTCCTCTTGTGTGGGCTGAATATTCACGGTTCTTAATTATTCAGAGATTTACTGCTCTCTTTCTGCAAAGGAACGTTGCTCGGGTTTGAAGGCTTCTTGTAGTCGAAGAAGTTGTGTCCTTTCGTATTCATTAGTAGCTAGCGTTTTGACGTTAAGGATTAATGGTGGCACGCGTCTAAGGCGAGTGTCACGCGGCAGTCGGTACGTCTGGCATTTTCGGAATGTCTGGCGCTGTGAAGAGTCGCGTAGCAAGTGACGTCTTCACGCTGGCGGAGGATGCGCGACTGCGGAGCCTGGCTGTGCCGGGGCTCGTGCTTCGGGGTTTTCCCCCTTCTAGGGAGGTTAGGGCCACAAATACTCTTTTCTGCTAGGGTTTCCTGGAGATTTGTTTGCTTTGCTTGTCAAATAAATGCATCCCTTTCCACTGAACATAAAGCAAATATGTTTTATTTTTGTGGAGCAAACTTTCAAAGATAAAAAATCCCACCTAATCAGACTAATGTTCTCATATAACATGAATACTGAAGTGAATGGATTGTAAGTGCTAAAACCAAATTATTTCATCTCAACAAGACCACACGTCCGGATATTCTCAGAACGAAATGGGAAACCTCAAACAAAACATTTTGATTTATGTCTGTGCTGGCAAGAGCAACTTTATGTTTCCGTGAAATGTTTTCAATTTTAATGAAATAGTACGTTCTGACAGAAAACTGTTCCCTCAAACATGCATGCTTACCCTCACTCAGTAGTGAAGGCTCTTCAGAGCCAGGATTGGGATATTTTTAATAGTTTTCTTTCAAGTGCGTAGTGTAAAATGCAAACTGCCACCTTCAGTTTAGCAGTTCCAGGTAAAAGCAAGGGCCTTTCGAGAATTAAGTGAAGGAAAAAGGTTACTGAATCTGCGCAAGGTCTGCGTGCTCTGTATCAGCCTAATGAAACCAGTTATGCTGATGATTTTGCTGACTATCTCCATAGTTACCTTTTCCCCACGAGACAGAAGAAACTGCCTGATTATATCATGGCTGCTTCCCATATCCATCAGCCTTCATCTCACTGGGGTGAATGGAAGAGGAAGGTTTCTCATCCTTCAAAATGTTATTAATTTAGCAATTGTTTTTCTCAATTTTATTCTTTAAAAAAAAAAAAGAAAGATCCATATACAGTGCAGAATGGTTATAAAGTGCAAAACTCATCAACTACTCAGGCTATTTATGCGCCTTTTAAAGTCAGAGACATTATGTGGCGTCCTTGCCTTTAAGAGAAATTGAAGAGAGACCTGCTGAGTTTGGAGTTTAGGTGGTTTGGGTTCGCTGTGGGTGTTTCCCCTCACCCCCCTTTACCGATGGCAATAATGGGGTGACTCGTTACAAACAAGCAAAGCTGCAAGAGGGCTGAAACCCGCGGGAGTCAGATGGTCTCACCGTGTGTGATGTGTGACCCAGTGGGCAGAGCACCAAAGCAGATATCCGTTGTATTCCCCGCTCTGGTTGGATTTTGCTTGGTCAAATGTGTTCATGTTCTCCTACTTCTGTCTTTGTAAACTGATATTAAGGCTTTCCTGTCGTAAAGGTGTCAAGGATTGTACCGAATGCTGATACCGGGTGCTTGGGTACAGTATTGATGAGGACCTGATGGTTCCCTCCTCTGGTAGGCTCTGCTCTCCAGTTGTGCGTCCAGACAGCTGCGTTGTGCAGGGCATCAGCCCTTGCGAGCGTCATTGTGATAATCTGCTAGATTTCTATATTTCTGTCGTCTGTATTTTGTACATTCAAGTGAGAAACATTCTGGAAGAGCCTGTCAGAGATTGTCCCCAAACCAGGATGATCTCCCTAAGGAGAGTAACCGGAAAGGTGGTTTCAGCGTCCTGAAGACTCGAAGAATTTGTAAGGAGGACAGTTGTTTTGGTGTTCATATCTATTTGGGATTTACAGTACCCGGAAAAGATGGCTCTCACGGTAGCGTTTGGACAGACCAGTGAGCAGAATGGCGAGAGCCTGGCTGGGGACAGGTTGAGCCAGAGTGGTGCTTCCAGTAGGTCAGTTAGTATGGGCAGAATCGGAAGCGGGTAACTCTTACCTGCTACCAGCATCATAAATCGGCAGCTGTTAGGAACAACTCATGGTGCTATCGTGAAGCCATGAGGGTGCTCAGCACATTGCAGGAGGTATTCGTTATCCGGCCGCACTGGACTTGAAGTGATTAAGCTCATGTTATGTATTTTAGCAGTATTGTAGCAATTCGAATGGCTCTGTCATGGATAATTGTGTTTGTTTCTGTATGTTAAATTTACGAGCGCTTTTATGCCTTCTCCCCATGTGCTTGCAGATTTTACATGGTAATTTGCAAAATAACCCTGATTGCTCTTTCAAAACTCCTTTCAGCATGCTGTCTGCAAAAAAGTCTAAAATGGCATTTGGACAGAGCTTGGAGCCGACAGTTCATCCTGCAGACTACTGCTGCTTCACCAGTATTCCTGTTCTCTGTCGTCTTCAGTCTAATCAGGAGCTTGAAAAAATCTCTGTCAGGAACGTTGCTTTGTGTTGGTGCGTTACCAAAAGGTACCTTGAGCATCTTCTAACCGCTGTTGCAACATACGTGGTCATTTGCTAAATGCTGCAAAATGGTTCGCATTATTCTGTAAATAATCCCAAAAATATCCATCCGATCTGTTTCTGTAGGTCAAGTCAAGTGACGGCTGCACCCTCTCTTGTTGCTGTAACCGCTGCATCACGGTCTCCCTGTCCATCCCCAGTTACGAAGAGAAAATGTTCTCTGCAGAACGCCACCAGGGCATTGCGCAATATGACAGTCCCCTTGGCCCTCTGAGTGATGAATGGCTCTACTTAGGCCGTATTGTATTTGGTTTAATTTCAGTGGACACACATGATTCATTCTACTCTGTGCCGCAGAGTCCCTGCAGCGCATAAGGAATCTGCGAGTTTCATTTTGGCAAGTTGGTAATTGCCTGCCCTCGGTATGTTTATTGTAGTATTGGGCCAGGTCGGTTTGCGGGGAGAGGGGAGGAAATCATGAGCGTGACCGGAATGAGAATGCAGGATGCAACAACAAAAAAATAAAATATGGGGCCAGAGTTTCAAATAATTCACACCTTTGATGAGGCCAGAAACTAGCAGTCACCCAGCATTGCTAGCTCCAGTGCTGGGCGCGAGATTTAAAAATCTAGCGTACTTTGCTGGCGGTATTTCATGTGAATGTTTAGGGCTTTCTTCTGGGTTTTTTACTTCCTGTGTGTATTGTGGGGTTTTTTTGTTGTTTTTAAACCAGGTTATGTGTGGTGACCTAGAAATACTACTTCCCCTGCCACCCTTCTTCGTTCCCTCCCCCGGTTTGTTTTATTCTTCTGCCCTTGTCCGGTAGGCCGGCTCCGGATGCTGGTATTCCCGCTTCTGCTTGGCTGACAGAGTAAACCCAATAGGTCGTAGTTTACATGTGTAAAGCTAATGTGGTGACAAGAAATCAATCTCGGTCATAAAATTAGGTGGGTCTTTCAGTTTTTCGCACTTTTTAAGACCGTATCATCTGCATTAAGGCAGTTTTATGGCGGAATTTTTTAATGAAGTGTAAACCAGCATTAACCGTGTGGCGAGGGGTAGAGATATCAAGCATAAACCTCCTAAACCTGGAATGGTTTTCTGTGCATCTAACCACGTAGAGATTATGAAACGCTGACAAATTAAAAGAAATTTTGTACTGGATGTCATACTTGTCAGTCAGCTCAAAGAACAATTGCTGATACTCTCCTTGTATCAGTCAGTAAAAATACCATGAAGGAGAAGAGTTAAATGGCTGAAGGTCTACTGGCTCAGCACTCCTGTAAGAACGTTCATATGCTTATGAGACATTTTTGGGCACATCTGCTAATCATATCTCCTGTAAGATGGTGCTGGGTGACTTTTTTGTGGTTGTTTTTAATACAATGTGCCTTGCTCGTATATCAAAATAAAGACATCACTTGATGACTTTTACAGTATTAAGGGCTTGAGAGGAATGACAGCAGGGATGTGCTGTTGAGTTGGCTGTAGCGTGAGAATGCTGACCTGTACTGGAAGTCAGATTCATGCGGGTAAGGCAGAAGGAACAGTGATGATTGGCTTGTTAGATTAGGAGTTTAAAAGATCTGAAAAGAAAAAGAATATTACTGGGCTACTTTTCCTTGATGATATTGGCAACCCGCCCTTTACTTGAATGGGTATAAAGTTGGACGCATTTATTCATGCTGGTATGATTTATGGGATACAGTAAACTGTGTGATGGCCTCACTTCACTACTGACTCATCTGCTGACAATGAGAAATCCTTTTGCGCCCTTAAAACATAGGTGATAATTCTTACCTACTTCATAAAGTAATCCAGTATGTGTCCAGTTACGGCTGGACAGTGCTGCTGAAGAGTGGTGTCATAGGTAGAGGAGGGTAGAAAAAGATGTTCTCATGAGTTTTCTGTTATTTCTGATCTCAAATGGGCAAGGCTTTTGCAGCGTTTTGAAAATTTCTGTTGTTAGTATAGGCTTTTGATCTTCGTTTGCCAAATTAGGTATTTTACAGTTTCTCCTATGTATACTTTACAGTTTCTCCTCTTTTGTGATTGCGGCCACGTGTTGTGGGGGTTGATGATTGAACAACAGAATTCTCTTTCTTTTTATTCTACCTCACACGTACTTGACAATTTTCTGTGTGTGTGGTTCGGATTTGTTTTTTCCCTCTCCAAATACACGTGGCTCCAGGTTAGCTTAGGCTAACTCTCCCTTCTGGAGGAAAAAACCCCCAGCATTCCAAAATAGACTATGATCCATTTTTCTCATTAAAAAAAAATCCAACAAACAAACATTTAATTTCAGGGGCTCTGTTTCATCTCTTCTTTGCACGCTGTGTTTCTGCCTGTTCAGTGTCTTGCGTTAGAACTTAGTACTCATTGGGCTCCCTTTTCATGGTGAGCTTAATGGACACAAGTGAACAGCATGGGAGGAAGCAAGCCCTGATTTTTCTTCTTTGTTGGAGTTTATCTGCCAGGGTAGACAGCTTACTTCTGAGCCAGGGCATGAAGTGTGTGTGTTCTGGGGCCAATTAAGCATTCTTTATATAATGTGGGGATTTTTTGTTAATTTTTGAAGTGTCCTATTTTCACAGAAAACTAAGGTTAAAAATAACTTCTCTGAGGAAGTAAAATGATGAGTCGAAGAACTCCTTGACAAATCTTCCTGCATAAGTGTAGGGTTTACTGTTAGGGAAATTTTGACAAAACTCAAAACAATACACAGAAGGGGTGCCTGGGGGATCTCTATTTTGAATATGCTGTATTTTGCCTTTGGCTATGTTATGAATTGGATGTCAGTTGTCGACCAATATAAGCTTTAATAGTTAAATGCTGCCTTTGTCTGTGGGGACAAAAATGAACTCCTTAAATCAAGAGGGTAATTAATTTTCCTGACAAGCTTTCAAAATGCTCGATTGAGATTTTAGCCCTCATATATATGACTTGACAGTTTGCATTTGCCTTCTCCCACCGCCTCGTGAAAACTGCATGCCTCTGCTGAATCGTATTGTTAACATGTACAAATCCCCGTAACACCAAGAAATGAGATTGTGGTTTAATGTGTAACAAAAACTTTGGAAACTATTCCCTCAAATGCTTCCAGAGCTTGGAAGTGCATCTATATATATTTGCTTTATGCGTAAAGTTTCAAAATCTCCCTGGAAAAGGTCCTTTATTCTAAAACCTGTCATTCATAGAATCATAGAGTGGTTAGAGTTGGAAGGGACCTTAAAGCTCATCTCATTCCAACCCCCCTGCCCTGGGCAGGGACATCTCCCACCAGACCAGGTTGCTCCAAGCCCCGTCCAACCTGGCCTTGAACACCTCCAGGGATGGGGCAGCCACAGCTTCTCGGGGCAACCTGGGCCAGGGTCTCACCACCCTCACAGTCAAAAATTTCCTCCTGAGATCTCATCTAAATCTCCCCTCTTCCAGTGTAAAATTGTTCCCGCTCATCCTATGGCTCCACTCCCTGATCCAGAGTCCCTCCCCAGCTTTCCTGGAGCCCCTTTCAGATACTGGAAGGGGCTCGAAGGTCTCCCCGGAGCCTTCTCTCCTCCAGGCTGAACAACCCCAACTCTCCCAGCCTGTCCTCACAGCGGAGCTGCTCCAGCCCTCAGAGCATCTTTGTGGCCTCCTCTGGACTTGCTCCAACAGCTCCATGTCCTTCTTATGTTGGGGGCTCTATTGAGCTCTAAAGCCAAGGAAATTCTGTAATGTGTTTGATGTGATGGTGACAACGTTTGCAGTCGGATGCAGTGGGAGAAAGAGAGGCCCTGGATGGTAACTGCAGTGTTGGCCTTTTGCTCCTCTGATCCACTCTCTGGATGACTTTGTAGCTCAATGTCTTTCCTCTTTCCAGTAATAACTCCTAAAACACAACTTCAGTGATGGTTCCTTTCCAGCACTCACAGCCCCCACGCAGGCTACCCATCTCTACAGTCCTCAAGCACCGCCACGTATGTGGGGGTTAACTTCAAAGGCAGTAAAACTCTGCTACTGTGTATCAGCAGAAAACCTGGCCCTGGGGATTTTTTGACTGAATGCTTCTGTTTTGTCATGTATAGTTCCCCTTGAGCCAAATTAATTCACTGACTAATAAATTTAGGTGCAGATTGAGAATAATAAATCTAAAAGTTTTGTTTCTAGTTCTGCCATTGCCCTTCTGTGTTAACTTCTAGGAAATTACTTACCTTCTGTGGGCGAAATATATCCATTTAGGGAAGGTCAAAAGTAGGTGGTCAGTGGATCACCCTCTGGCTCCATTTACCCATTATTCGGTGAAAGTTCTGGGATTATTTAGCCAGACTTCCTGTTGAGTATCAGTGTAGATTTCCATTCTTGCAACCTATCTTACTATAAAACTATTCTCGGGAGCCAGGAGTATAATGGCATAATATGGGCTGAATGCAATAACGATGGTACCGTCGTTCTATAATTGGGTTCAGAATAGTTGGGAGCCAAGTTACATTAGGTATACTGTAAAAGAGGCTAATAAAAGTGACTTATTTAATGAGAGTAGGGAGTAGTTCAGTTGATTAATTTAGGGAGGGAAGTCTCACTACGAAATGAATTGTTATTTTTATGTTTAATTATTCATTAAACATATGACAACAGTTTTTCATGAAGAAAAAAAAGCATGTCAAAATATGCTATGGAGGAGTACGAGGAAAAAGTGATCAGGATGTTAGAATAAAATAAGGACTTTTGTGAAGCAGAAACTGAGTCTGATAGCAAATGTCAGGAGGAAGAGAACTTGTTTCTACAGAAATCCGATTCCAGTGCTGCCTTCCCACAACACTCGCAGCAGCTCTAACTTTGATTTTAGGAAAGTAGAGTTTGAGTTCTGAACACAATGGGCAAGTGTCTTAATTATAGATATGAGATGTGACACGGGGACATCACCTTTAGATGTGGCATGTGCTCTACCGTAATACATAACGTAGTATTCTGCCTGCCTCAGTAACGAGAGGTTCATGGGAGGGGGTAGGAGCGGGTCGTGGGTCACTGAAATAGGTGATCTTTTCAGTTACAGGTATTTTACAGCGTGTGTATGCATCTTGAAAGATCAGTGTTTTTCTGATCTTCTGAAAATATCAGGATTTTTGTGTTGGACTGTGCTAGTTCCCTCTGAATGGTGGCTTTTGTGTTGCGGGAATAACTTAAGTTTTACGATAAGTGGCTTCAGGCAGGAGCTATACTGTTTGTTAGCCTGTATGGATATCTGTAACAGCCCTTGCTGTAGTTAAACCACTGTAAAACCACAAGAGTCAATATTCTGTCACCTGTGCCAACCACTAAGGTTCATGCCTCGCTTTTCACAGCAATCGCATCACCGTGCACGTGGGTCTTCATCAAGGTCAAGCTCTTTGATCCAAGAGCATTGCTGGGGGAGCCAAAGCAGTCCAGCGACTGGAATTGCCAAACAGAATCAGGGCTTTGATCATGGACTTGCTGGGTAATTGTGTCACCTACCTCCCTTGTGCTAAAGGTGCCTACTTCTGAAATCCCAGAATTGCTGTTCACAATTGCCAGGCAGAATGGTAAGTCTAAACAAAACTAGAAGTCGCTAGAAAATAACTGCTGCCTTCCTCTGCACATTAAAAATGCAATTGAGTGCTGCAAGGAGCAGCTAATATGATTTATCTGTAGTCTCAAATGAAGACCTCATCTCCGAAGAGCACTTAGCGTAGCAGTGGTTTGAATTCTAAAACGAAGCTGTCTCGTGCAGCAAACCTGGCTCGGCACACGCCGGCCAGATGGCACTGCACGGCGCTCCAAACGGGCAGCTATTAACTGGTTAACTTAATTTATTTCCTGTTTCAATGTCCCATGAAGTGACCAAAGTTACATTTCCAATGTTTGAGTTTGGCAAAAGCAGAATCTGGGATTTAATCACGGTGGCCAGATTGGATTCCGAGAGTGCCGAGGTTTGGTTTTGTTGCCTTGTCCTGTCTTTCCCAACAGCGGTGGGAGCTCGCATAATTGCTGGAGATGAAATCGCTTGATGAAGTGATTCTTCTGTCAGCTAATCAGTAGATCTGTGAATTAAGTTACTTTATCATTTGTGATGGAGTGCTTGCACCAGGCACTGTTCTCAGCTAATGGTGTGTCACAGCCGAACCGTATATAACCTCAGGGACAGTTTCTTCATAACTGTTTGAAAGAAGTTCTGTTCCGAGGGAGGATTTGAGGGGCCGGCATGAGGCAGATGAGGTTGCAATTAATTATCACCCACTGGTGGTGGTGGGTTTTACACCTGCGCGCTCCTGCGTAGGGGCGCCTGAGGGTCGTGCTCGGAATGGCTCCCTGTGGTTCCCCGGGTGGGTTTTAATGGCCGGTTCAGCACAGTAAATGTCAGCAACATAGATCAAAACCACGATTACAGTAAAGTAAATACGGAAGAGAAACGTGTGATTTCTCCCCTTCGGTTCCACTAGCTAATACCTCAGAATTATCTATGCCTTTATTGTCAGTTTTCATTACCTTTCCTCCCTCCCCCTGCACTGATAAGTAATACTGTAGTCATCATAACAAAATGACTCGGGTTAATTTCATCTTAATATTACCATTTTACTGCCTAGGACACTGTACGTATGTAGACTACATACCTTGCTTTTATTTATCCCTCTTCTGTCCATTTTCATTCTAAGCCTGTGGCTGTTGAATTTCTCAGATTTTTAAGGAAATAAATCCTACGTGACAGTCCCTGTGTACTGCGTTTGGTAGCAAGGAGCCACATTTTCAGTGAAGGGCTCTAGAACCTATTGTTAAACTAACAGAGCAAATAAGATTATTTTGAAAGAGTAGTTGAGTCTTGATGCTCCTGGTGCACATTGCTAAGAATGTCTTGGGAGTGGGCAGGATGACTCAATCTCTTTGCTGAAAGGTTTGGTATATTTAGGGGTCATGTGCCTTCTTAGTAACACGTGAGTCGTCACAGTCAAGCTGATTTGGATCATACGTATCTAATTCAAGGAAACTTAGCACCCATGTGACTGTCAGAAACTGATGGTTTGAAAAGATTGTGAGTGCTGGGACTGTCCAGCTTTTTTACTCTGGAACTTCACTGCCGTGGCTGCTGTGAATGTTGCTGATCCCGGTAATACCATAGTCAGTGATGGAACAGGAGATAACGGGCACAGACTTGACCATGAGAAGTTCCATCTGAACACAAGGAGGAACTTCTTTCCTTTGAGGGTGGCAGAGCCCTGGAAGAGGCTGCCCAGAGAGGTGGTGGAGTCTCCAACTCTGGAGACATTCCAAACCTGCCTGGACACCGTCCTGTGCAACCTGCTGTGGGTGTCCCTGCTCTGGCAGGGGGGTTGGACTAGGTCATCTCCAGAGGTCCCTGCCAACCCCCGTGATTCTGTGATAGTCCTGCTGTTTGAAGGGTTGCTGGAATTCCACCAGAAGTAGATTTGGTCGGCGAGGATTGAGTCTCAGTGATAGTAATTGACAAATTTTCCATAGCAAGAGACATTCTAGCACAGGCTACGTTCTCACACCGTTGACGGGAGGTTTTATTTCAGTCCCAGGCGACGCTGAGCAGACAGTGCTCAAAGCCTGAGCCTGCCTCCGGGGCGCCAGCCTGAAGGGCAGGAGCGGGGCTAGAAGCAAGGAGTGTTAATTCTCATTTTTTGGTGTCAAAAGCACTAGTGAAAGCAATGCTCGGTTCCTGAGAGGCATTTCTGCCTGGAATCTCAAACTTGAGGCTTCTCTTTCTTGACGTTCTCTCTGCTTCCCACCTCCGTATGATCAGTCGGTACGATGCCTCTCTCGCGGAACGGCCTTTCAACTCAGTATGAGGAGGTGGGGGGGTTCCACAAGGTAGCAAGGTTCTTTAGGTGATTAGTAGAATATTGTCAAAACACCCTAGTGGTTCCTCTCTCGGGTCATCACAGAAAGAACACGGAGAGCTAAGGTTGTTTCTTGGAATACCCGTGAATGAGACGAAGTGTAGAGTATTATTTTCTTGTCCTGGTGATAAATTCTTAGCATGTCCTGTGAAGCAAACGATATATGTATTTTTCTGTGAATTCTAGATATATCCTTACCTGTGTCATAGTTCTGACACTTACCATTTGGGGGGGGGGAAGACACGATTTGTAATTAGCCGTACATGTGGACACCTGCTGGAATGTAAAGACCTTTAGCAGAAACACAATTTTGTTCCTAGTTCACTTTGATGCAGGCTGCAGATGAATCGGTATAAATTGCTCAGATTTACATGTGATTTCTGAGTATCGGGGTGCTGTTTGTATAAAACTGAAATACACAGTGGTGCACTTAGTTTTTGTGTTGCTCGTTCTTAGAAACATTGAAAACCTTTTGTCTACAAGGGCTGAAACAAGTTCAGATCTTTTTTGCTGAAAGTAGCAGGTGTTTTCTTGTTCCTCTGTTAGAGGAAAATTAAATTTGAAGCAGCAGAATTTCCCTGGGAGGGAAATTCCATCTTCTGGGGGCAGCTCTGATACTGGCTGGTATGTGTTTTCGTGTATTCTCTGGTCTGTTTTTTACCTCCTGCCTCACGTCTTGTATCTTGAATATAGCTGTTCTGGGTCAAGGAATCGGCTTTCTGATCCGTCTATACAATATCTATAGATCCTGATGTGCAGATGGAGGCTGAGACACTGATGAAATGTAAGTGCTAAATAAGCAGCGCGGGTGTTACAAGTGCTGAGCTAGACTCACCTGGAAGGACTGGTGCAACCAAATTGGGCTGGCTTCTGGGCGCAGAAAGACTTCACTCTAAAATTTGGATTATTCAAAGTGGTCCATTACAAAGTGAGGCAAAACAGCAAGCAGAGCATTCATGAGATAAATATTAAGTCTGTAGACACAAACCTCTGCAGATGTAAACCAGCGAAGTTCCTCGTACAAGGTAGACTTGAAATTCTTCACAGCGCAAGGGGATCGAGTTTGATAGAAAGGTCAGTTGTCAGGATTTTGTGTTGTTCCGAAGTGAGCGGTTATTTTATCACCCAGATGTGTTACTCAGGATTTACGTTGGGAATGTTGCAGGGAAGGCAGGAGCGGTCAGGCTGTGAAAAGAGGCAGCCGGTGGGCTGGGGAGAAGCAGTAAGAAAAAAGCAATGAAAGAATTAGGTGGGAAAGAAGAGACAGGGGATGACGCAAAGTTAAAGAAGAAGTTGTGTCGGCTCTGTTAAATTTTGAGTTATATCCAATTCTGGTCCATTCTGTCGGCTCATGCTGTTGTGATTAGGGAGCCAGAGGAAAACCTAGGAGTGGTGACTGAGACTTTGGCCTTGTGTCCTGTTCTTGTGTCACTCCAGGTAGGGCCTCCATCGCCTCACCCTGTCCTTCAGCGCCAGGTCTGGAGCTTTTACAAGAGGCCTCTGAGCAGCGCGAGTTTCCCACTTCGCCTCCCTCCTTTCACAACCATCGTGACTTTCCTGGAATCTCGACAAGGAGACTTTAAGGGGGCAGCATTGCCAAACAGATTGTTGCTTCCATGCCCGCGTAAAAGAAATCTCTTCTTTGGGTGTGCAAAGGCATACCTAGGTCACGGCGCGCAAATCTTTTCCGACCAGTTTTCTCAAGTGTGCGTTTAGCGAGTCGAGGCATGGCTGAGCCCTGCTCTTCTCACGTATTCTATTCCCCAGCCGCCGCTCATGTTTTCCTCAGCATACAATAGCAGCCGTACCGTCCTCCCCACCGATATCTCCATTTCTGCTCGATAAGTATCCTCCAAAAGTATTCCCACTTCTGTGGATTGTGACTATTCCCCAGTGGCAGACTCCCTCTGCGCAGTTCTTAATGTAAAGGATCGGGTGATTAAATGTTTGACAAGCGCATTCAGCACTGAAATACTAATAAATTGCATTATCTCTTGGGGGGGAGGGTTATTTTTTTTGTCATTTTAACAGCAGAAGAGAGGAATGATGCTTTTGGAGGTGTGTGGGCAGAAAAGGTTACAGTTTTCCTGCATGCAAATGCAAGCAAGTCCTCCTTTCTTTTCAGTAAGACTTTAATATAATTTGCAACTGTTGTTAACTTGTCATACTCTCATCTCTTCCCCCCTCCCCCCCAAAAAAAACCCCAGTGGTTTAAAAATTCAGTGTGTGTATATTAGCCTCATGCTTTTAAAATTAGAGTTTTTATCATTGGGCAAACTTGAATACCACGTTCATTATGGCAAGAAAAATAAATCTTTAAACTGATTCTAAAAGAATCTCTGGTCCTGCTCTCTAGTTTCTGGTAGAAATTAACTTAATTTGGCATTAAAGGTATAAACCTACTTTCTCCACTCCCGTTCTTCCAGCGTGACGAGTGTGTGTGGTGTCCCGGTCCGGTGTTCTGCTGCTCGTGGTGTGGGGCGCAGAAGGGAACGAGCTCTCCTCCGTAGCCAGGGCAGCCCCGCAGGACTAGACAGCTCTGTGGCCGTCCGCGAGTCAAGGAGAATATTCCTGATATTCTGATGGTGGTGCAGCTGTGCTTCCGTGGAGTTTACTCTTTAGAGACTGGCTTAGCTGTTGTCCCATACCTGTGTCCCTGTTTCGACCTGTGCAAAGTGAAATTAAAATGTACTGGTTTGACTTTGAAGCCTCAGCCCGCCTTCGCGCTGCTGTGCGTGAGTCAGAGTGCAAATTAACGGTCAGTCTGTCGTTAAGGCGTCAGTCAGCTGGGCTCTGTTTGAAATTGCTATCGACTCCTCCTGTGACCTTGAGAAAGTCATTTAGTTTATCGGGTTTTCACGTTTGCAAAACGGAGCGGTACTTCATTAGGATGCCGAGTTAGCTACCCTGGATGAATTTGAGAGTCTTTTACTGAATCACACCAACGCTCTCCGGTGCGCTATCGCACAAAACTCCACTAAAGCTTCACAACTAGGAACTTAACTCTCCCTTTGTGAGGGCACGCGGGTCAGAGCGTACGGAATAAGACGCAGAATCAGAATCTAAAAATAGGAACGTGAGAGGGCCAGAAATGAACATGCATTATTGATGGGAAGGTGTTGGTGTCGTCTTGACACACTGAACTGGGCTGTTGAGTTGCATCTCTGAGCGTTAATGCATCAGCTGTCATCAGAGCTTTTGCCAGGAAAGCACTGTATCCACCAGCCTGAGGCTGGAGGACAGGGATGCCATCCAGAGGGACCTGGGCAGGCTGGAGAGGTGGGCCTGTGCCAACTTCATGAAGTTCAACCAGGCCAAGTGGAAGGTCCTGCGCCTGGATTGGGGCAATCCCATGCACAAATCCAGGCTGGGCAGAGAATGGATTGAGAGCAGCCCTGAGGAGGACGACTTGGGGATGTCGGTGGATGAGAAGCTCAACAGGAGCCAGCAACGTGCGCTGGCAGCCCAGAAAGCCCCCCGCACCCTGGGCTGCATCCCCAGCAGCGTGGGCAGCAGGGCCAGGGAGGGGATTCTGCCCCTCTGCTCCGCTCTGGGGAGACCCCCCCCGGAATACTGTGTCCAGCTCTGGGGACCCCAACATCAGAAGGACACAGAGCTGTTGGAGCGGGGCCAGAGGAGGCCCCGGAGCTGCTGGGAGGGCTGGAGCCCCTCTGCTGTGAGGCCAGGCTGGGAGAGTTGGGGGTGTTCAGCCTGGAGAAGAGAAGGCTCCGGGGAGACCTTTGAGGCCCTTCCAATATCTGAAAGGGGCTCCAGGAAAGCTGGGGAGGGACTTTTGACAAGGGCAGGGAGTGACAGGATGAGGGGTGATGGCTTCAGACTGGAAGAGGGGAGGCTTAGATGAGATCTTAGGAAGAAATTGTTGACTGTGAGGGTGGTGAGACCCTGGCCCAGGTTTCCCCGAGAAGCTGTGGCTGCCCCATCCCTGGAGGTGTTCAAGGCCAGGTTGGACGGGGCTTGGAGCAACCTGGTCTGGTGGGAGGTGTCCCTGCCCAGGGCAGGGGGTTGGAACGAGATGATCTCTTTAAGGTCCATTCCAACTCTAACCATTCTGTGATTCTGTGACGGTCACTCCTATCTGTTAACAGTCTGAGCCCATTGCAGAGTTACAGTAGCCACAAGCAGGCTTCCTGATCTGGGATGTGTTTGCTGCACAGATGCCTGGGAAATAGCCCAAATTGACTTGCTTCTAAGATCCAGCAGAATAAAAGAGATTCCTTCCAATAGCCTGGTTCTCTAATGTTCTTGAGGACTGTAAAAAACTGGCTATCTAGCTCGCGTTTCATGGCTGCAAAGTAGCCGAGAGAGAGATCAGAATTACTTGGTGGGGGCAGTATTTTTAAAGCTGGGGAAAAAATGAGTAGATTTTTCTAATATTTTTGGGGGTGAACAGTTTAGCTTCGTTTCAAATGAAAATGGGCTCAATGTTTCTTAAAGTCTCTCTGTCAGAACTTGCAGACGAATGCTGGGGAGGCGTGGGACGGCTCTGTCCCTAGGCATTTTTAGGTTCCAGTGGTAGCAGATATCCCTGTCCACTGAAAGGATCCAACTTTTTACAGGTCCATGCAGTGCACAGAGCATCGAATAGTTTTCTGTCAGGTTTTCCGTGTTTGAGGTGAGCCCGTTGCTCCCCCGTTTTTGGGCAAAACAAAGAATAAGAGGCCTGATCTGGAAATCGCGTGGGTAAAATCCTTCTCACACACTGCACTCCAAGTGAAATATAGGCCATATCCTTTACAAAGGAGAGAGCTACTCATTGCTCACCTAAACCATTTTTAAAAGTGAGAATGACAGCTCTTCACTGTTTTATGACCCTTCTCTATCAGATTTGAATGATTTTAAAATATTGGTTTATGTCTACAGATAGACTTTTCCGTATATCCTGATCAAATGTACATTATAGCTGATGGGAAGCTTTTCTTTTGAAGAGGGAGAGAGTATCTTGAGCAAACTGAGAGGTGTTTTTCTTTACGGTGACTGAAGAGTTAATTTGAAAATTTGAGCTTCAAGGTGAAGTTTCTCCTTTCTCTTTTTGTAGCAGATTGAAAGGAACAAGCTACGTGACAGACAGGAATTTGGCCCTGCTGATTCTGCATTATCCCCACCTGTTTCATAGGGCGAGTGCCATTCACAGGAGCAGGAATTCTTTGGGTGATTTAGGAACTTGGTACCTCCTGAAAGTCCCTCTGCCGGGTATTTGTCACGTTAGCTAATCGGTTTGGTATGGGGAGGTAATATTTAAACTAGCAGAAAATCATTAGATGATTTACAAACCGGTGAAAACACACGATGAGACCGTGAGGCTTCTTTTGGAATAGAAGATGATTTAATTATTCTTTGCCGTTCAAAACATTCGTCTTGATAAAAATTAGAATGATTGTGTCGGGCAGAAAATTGTGTTCCATGTTAATATTTGCAGTAAATGAACAAATGGCAGTGTCACTTGGTTTCTTTGCTGGGCTGAAAAAAATGAAATACGTTCTTCTGTGGTCTTTTTAATACACAGTAGTTTTTCAAAGCTAATAAGGAAATTCTATAAGCCTGCTTGTGCTTTATATTTTAATTCAAGGAAGTCTGTATCTTTGTCTAGTGGAATTACTCTCTCTTTCCTTTCTCCCTTAGTGCCAGAATTCTTGCTTGTGAGTATTTGCATCCGTGTCAGGTAAGTGTTGCCACAGCGGCTTACCTTACCGGAGAGCTGACGCTGTGTACGGACATGGGATTTCTGCGGAGAGCTAGGGACTGGAGTGGGTTTTCCTGCCTGTTGTCCTGGGCTTCCCTGGTACTTGGTCTGGCTGCCTACCTCTGTGCCACAGGCATGGAAAAGGTAAAAAAACCAGCATTTTGTGGTTTGCCAGCGTTTTGTACTTGTTCCACGTAGCACAGAAATGATGGAAGGCAATAATAAAACTTCAGCTTCCTAAAATCTTGAAATACTAGGTGGATATGCATAAAGGATTTTTTTTTTTTTTTTTAAAGAAAAATTAGCTAAAATTCAGTAGAATCTGATCATCCCAGTCACAGAAAGTGATTGCACCAGGATGGACGCATGGTGGATTTTGCTCTTACCCAAAACCCGTGGGACTTAATTTTGCTGCCGTGCAGTTGGCCGCGGGATAGAGAGCAAACGGGAATGTCTAGCGTGCCTAAGGACAGAATTTGTCTGGCAGCGGTAAAAATAAATAATTAGAAACCTTTCGCATACTGCTGTATTTCCATTATTTTCTTTCATAAGCTGGTGTTTTGAAATTGTTTCTTCAGTAGCCTGGTGTTTAGGCTTAGGATACCGAGCCAGATAATCAGCTGTCTCTCACAGATTTCTAGATGTATTTTTTTAAAGCCAGAAGGAACCTTTGGATAATCCAGTTTAGTCTCCTCTCTAACTGCGGTATTTCACTCGTTAACCCTAGATGGAGCCCAGAGATCTTTCCCAAGCCCGTTCTGCACCTGAGGACCCAGCCCGTTAGTTCTTGTCTCTTCAAAAGGAGTTAAGACCATGGGCTGAAGTTTAAACCCAGCCAAATTGGGTCACCCCCCCCCAAAAAAAAACCACGCTGCCGTGCAGAGTCCTTCTGTCCGTCTCTTCCCTCCTCCGGCAGAGCGGGTGGAAGCAGGGGGAGAGGAGGGGGCCGGGTTCCAGCTGCCTGCGCTGCTCTAATCGCACCATTTGGGGTAATCCACGGGAATGGGAATGGGGAGGGGGGGAACCCCTTGTATTCTGCACGTTGTTTGACCTCAGCTCCGAGTCATTTCTGACCGCGGCAAATGACGCCCGGCCAGGGGACGGGGGGGGGAGGCGGCGAGGGGGGCATGGGAGGCAAACTGGTTTAATGTTTGTGCCGTCCCTTTGGCTTTCAGGCCTTTATTTTGAATCCCCTTAAGGTGATCAAACTGCTCCAGCCTAAAAGGGATGAAGATTAAAATGGTCTCTGCTCATTTTGACCTTGTTACTTTTTAAAAATATCGTAACGTAAATAAAAATGCCATGCGCTGCAGTATGGTCTGCTAAACTCCGGTTCTCAGGATAAATCCGATGATGCTTGAAGGAAAAGATGGATACAAACCCTTCCTCTGGTAAAGGGAGGGAAATCTTAACCTTTGCGTATTACCAGGCGTCGAGTTTTAAACTAGGAATCTAAATTGCAACACTTGGTAGATAAGTATTCTTTTGGGGAAGCATGGCCCGGTTATGGACTGGGATACTGGGATTAATGTCCGCTCAGAGTTGAAGTACAGACTTGGAAGCACCTGACAGTGCTGTTGTCAGCTATAGTTACCTTTGTTTCAGACCTTTAGTTACAATAACTTTTTGTTTAATCAAGGGAGAGTACTTGCTTAATTACAGATCTGACACACTAGGCAGCCAGGAATAATGACGTTAATTAAATTTAACCAACAAAACGATTTAACTAGCATGCCACACCTGTTCTTCAGTATTCATTTAATCGTATACTGTCCAGGCAAATGTCTGGTCTTACGCCTTCTCTCTCATTTTTTAAAATCCCTCTGTGCTGGGATGGCCTCAAACTTACCTCCATATGGCACCACAGAAAGAGGGCTCTAACTGGGATTGAAGGAGGAGGAAGGATTGGGGGTTTTTAACTTTGAACTTTATTTTTCCTCCCCGACTATGCTGTTGTATCATACCGGGCTCTTCGCTGACATTTGAAGCACCTTTCTATAACCACATAGCAGGTCCTGTGGGGCTTCTTCTTAGCCCAGCAGATCCTAGGGACGCTACTGTGATACCACTTTAATTCTATTATTAGCAGTTAGTTAGCAACTAGGAAAATGGAGAGTCCTCTTGTATCCGAGTACTCAGATGCGTGATATGAGCAACTGCGTACGTGCCTGCTGTCCTTTCCATTTCGATTTCCCTTGTAATGTGCATACACGCATGTGAGGGGCTATATATAGATACATGTATGTGCGTACGTAAGACAAAGAAGTACTGAGGAGTACGTTGTGTGCATTTTAAGTCATGGCTTTCACAGCAGGTGAGAGGAGGCTTAATCATGTTCAGGCCTCCTGAATGAGTGAGGCCAACCCTGTTTTCAAGCATTAAACCTTTAGCCTGTGCTCAGCCACAAACCCAGAGATTCCTGATGATGCCGTGATCTAAATCCATTACTGTTATGCACAGACAATATCCCCTCAGCAGATTTGTTTAAAACTGGTAATACATTAAAAGCTTTTATATAATGAGAAGGAGTTTAGCACAAAGCTTTTCTGTACGTTCTTTACAACGTGTTTTATTTGTCATACAAGTTCTATCAACAGCGCCGTGTTTGCAGTGGAAGATCAGAGTTTTGCTAAAGTCTCTTCCAGGAGGCAGCGCCATAAAATTACAGCTACTGCTCTCCTGTGACAGAGCGCATTTGTGAATCACTGCAGTGATCAATGTAAAGAAATTGTTGATTGCTAAGATAAAAGGTATTTTCTGTAATAAAGATTTTATTATAATATATGAAGATTAAATACAGTCTGTGGACAGGTTGGTTTTCCTCCATCCTTTCCTAGGGCTAATTTTCTGATGATTTCCTAACCACAGAAATCCTCTCTTATTTCCACTTCAGAAACACCCCTGGCTGCGACCTGCTTTAGGCAATGGAAGAGAAAATGAGTAACGGGCAGCTGCTGCGATACTGTTATTCCAGTCCCGGGTAGATAGTTGACAGCAGATAGAGATGTATGTAAAAACAGGCTATGGGAGTTGATTTCCTATACCCTCTAAAAACAAAAAACGGGGAGCCGTACCTGTCCTGGGGCGCGAGCGGTGCAGAACAAGCAGGCATTTGTGCCGCGAAGTGCAGGACCAGACACCGCCTATGGTTCACCCACCGTTAACTTATCCCTGAGAGCTTACGCTGGAACTAGAGGAATGTTTTTTTAAATGCCCTTGAGTAACAACATCTCAATTACAATGGGAAAAAAGATCCCAACCTATTCATTTTTAATTTCTGTCTTAATCATAGTAACATCTGTTTGCTAGTAGTTCTCAGAATTATGCTATTAACATTCCCTGCTTTGAGAATATTTGGTTATTTACAAATTTGCAAAGCTTTAAAACTAGAGATAGGTCTTTTTTTGAAGCGTGGCTGACAACTGTAATTAATTCTCTGTCCAGGCTTGTTTGTGCTGCCTGCAGATTGTTCACAGCGTTTAGAATTTTTAATGATATTCTTATAAACTTATGGGAACGAATGGGTGTTTAGTTTAATTTTTGCATAGATCAGGAATGCATTTTCCCCTGTTACTTGCCGTATCGGTTTTTAGCTCAGTAGTAAATATAATCTGTTGTAGTGCTACAGAGTTTGAAACTAGATAGGTACTTTTTCAGTACGATTCCCAATGCATTCAGCCCAAAGTGGTTTATTTCACAGCTAGGAATATTAAACTCATAACATCAGAGTTTGTAATGGAACAATTCGGTGTTAGCTATAGCAACACCGCTTATGCACGTTACAAATCTGTAATGTTTGCCACTCATCTGATTAATTCCACAAATACAGTTCAGAGAGTTTTCTGTGAGACTTTTTAAAGAAAACATATGGATTTTGCTCCTAACTCCCATCTGTCTGCATATCCTGCATTTTAAAGGAAGAGCACAATAGTGAGATAACGAATGGGGGTCAGCTGCTCTGTGTTCTCGGTGTTTCTTCACTCTGCCAGCTTTCGTTTCCTTAGGCTCTGACCGACGTAGCACCAAAACAGCCTCCGTGCTGCCTTCGTGCGGTCAAATCTACAGGTGTATTCACATGCTTGCACAGGATTCATCAAAGCCAGGTATTTGAGGAACTCCCGTTGTGTTAAAAGTTCAGTTGCATCAGCAGCGTCCTGCCCTCCACATTGGTAGATGACTGCTGGGCACTGCCCCACCGTTACTTCTGCTCTGATCGCCTGTACCAGTAATTCCCCATTTCCTGCACTTGTGGGGTTGTTTCTGCAGCCGCTTGCCCGTTGAACGCACAAGGCGGTGCAGACAACATTATATTATCAAGATGGCTGAGCGGAAGAGAGAGAACGGGAGGCGATGGAGAGTTTGCCGTGCTGTCAGAGCAAGAGGCAATGGCAGGTCCTGTGGCTACTGCAGAAACAAACGGAACTGAACACGCACAACAACAACAGACTTGGAAAAGTGAAATTTCCTCCGGAAACTTTCACGGCAAGTCCCTGTGCTCTGCAATGTCCTTCACCTCTGGGGTCGACAGAGCGACCCCTCTCTTGTTGGGGTCCGTTGACCCTTAGGCCAACCTTCTTGTAAAGTCTTAAGGCAATAAATAACGGTAGTAGGGACGGATCTTGGGGGAGTTGTTTATTGGATAAAAGCCGAAGCTGTCCATTGAGGCGTCAAAGAGTATTTCTCTGAGGTGCTTGCGGGTGAAGCTCTTGCGTGCCGCAGTTTGACCTCGGATATGGAGAGCCTCCAGCTGGAGAGACGTAGCTGGACGTAGCTTGTGTGTGAAGGGGCCGGGGCACGCGTATAGCCCTGCGATGGCATGTCACGGCTAGGGGAAGGAATTCCGTCTCAATGTGTGTGGGTTTTTGTTACCGGACAAAAAACGTTATTTGTTGGCCTGAAGACTTAGGGCGTGTATAAGCTCCAGCCTTTATAGTGCAGTGAAGCTCAGGCTGAAGCTTAGAGCTGACACACTCTTCCGTGAGCTTGGAAATCAGGGAGCTGAACTAAGCCAGGAATGATGTATTTGTGACTGAAGATGGGAAGTCTCTTGACGTTGCAGGATCAAGAACAGTGTGTTTGACTCGAAGAAGGTGCCATTTCCGAACTAGTTTGCCTACTTAGTTTTTTTATTCTGTGTTTTTGAGATTTCTGTGGGGAGCACGGTAGATCACTAAGCCTGGCTACTTTACCTGTATACTCAAATCACGCTAAGTCCAGCTACCTTGACCTGCAGCTTGACTGTTTTGAACTCTGTCTTTCAAACCAGCCGCATACGGAAAGCGTCCAAGAACTTGGGAAAACAGAAAATCCAAATCTGAATCAGAACTGAGCGACTCTGTCCCATCCCCAGTCCAAAATGCGGTTGGGACAGCAGTTCTGCGCTGCTGATTTGACCTTTCCATTGCTTACGGTAGGAGCTCTTGAGCGGCTAGCCATTCTATCTGTATGTATTCAGTGCGTATGTGTCCTTTTCAAAGTTACTGGGTTGTTTATTTTGTTTCCTTGTCAGAATGATCACAGATAGTGCATCTGTTTGAGTTATAACAGCGAGGGTCAGGACTGATAACAGACTATTTTAAGCTACGCTTAACAACAGCCTGTGAAACTGCAAGGTTGTGTGAAAGATAGCAATGGAGGTTTATGGAACTGTGGAGTGAATTATTAACTGACGCTTCTAGCCCAACATGACAAATAAAATTCTATTGCAAAAAGATACTCAGTTGTGTCAAGCATCGATTTTTGAAGATGTCTAACAAATGGCTTCTGGGTAAGCACGCTATCTTTCTTAATTTGTCTGTCTGGTCAGTGAAGCTGAATGGAGAGAGCGCCACCAAATAACATTAGCATTTTCTTTCAGTCATTATCTGTGCTTTCTTAATAAAAGACTTGGAAGCCTCACTGATTTAATTGTATAATATAGACATATGCACATTTCAGATATGTTTATTTCAGTTTCCTGGTAAAATCGCTGAAGGACCATGAATCATCTCCAGACATGGCAAAACAGGTATTCATCTCAGTGCTGTTGGGGTTTGGTTGGACTTTTTGTTTTGTTTTGTTTTTAACTGAGATATATCTGTTTGGCGCACTGTTGCTGATTACCATGTTGTTTCATCTGGCAAACAGCCTTTGTCCACTCGTAGTAATGAGCCAGGATGATATGAAAAAGGGAGGGCAGAGTAATTGGAAGCTACAATAGCTTGAGTTTCTCTTTTGCAAGGCTTGATCCCTGGCTGTGGATCAAAAGCGAGAGAGAAGGAGGAGGAGGTACCAAGTCAGCCAAAGAGCATTGCTGCTCCATGAGGTAGATAATGGCTCCCAAGGATCCAGCCTGCCTCCAGGAATATCTTCTTGCCGATGGGTAAGATGAGTCCTGCATGCTTATTGTAATACCGTGGCGTAGGTCAGCTCCTGGAGTCGTGCGGTTGTTCACATCCAGTGCTGCTTCTGGTAAGTCGGGAGAGCGCTCTCAGAACACTTCTTCCCAAGCCAAGTTTTCCTCTGCGTGTCCCTCCCTCGGTCTGCGGCTCTGCGGGGTGTTACCTTCCCCAGTTTGCGTGCCGGATCAGTTGATGGGGAGATCCACCTGCTGCTTTTTGGCAGCAGGAAAATGGCAGTGCCTTTCCTATATTTACAGTATTTATAGGAAGTAAGTATATTTACCTGAGCCAGGTAGGGCTGTGGTGGGAAGGGGGAAGCCTTGCTGCTGGTGGCGGTTTTTAACCCTCTCTTGTGTGGCTACAGGACTACAAAGCGTAAGCGTGTAACCCCACTTTTCTGTGAACAAGGATATGTCATCTGTATTGCGCATGACGGCACAGATGCGGTCTGTCGGGGATGGAGCAGTGCTTTTATCAGGCGCAGAGATTTATTTCACAAAGGGAATCATTAGAAGCTTTAAACTCGGAGGCATCTTATCCTACAGAGGTACAAGGCATCTCATCATTAATGGTCAATCTGCAGATAATTCAGGAGTAATATCTTGCTACAGAAACAGGATGCACAGGAATTTTTCGTAATAGTTTGGTAGATGAGAGACTGAGAGAAGTAAGAAGATTAATTACTTTACAGGTAGCATTGTAGTACTTGCACTTTGCAGTGGTGTAAGTGAGGGAGGGTGTGCGGAAAGTCTGCTCGGTTGAAATTTAGATGTAAAGGCTGGCTTTCCATCATAGTCACATCTCATTGTTCATTCTTATTGCTGTGCTCAGAGTGTGAGAGAGAATGTAATTCACTCTTCTGAAGCATTTGTATTGTTTGTAACTAGTGGAATGAATTAAAAATGGAGTGTGTCTTCCTTTGGCTTTTCATGCTCAAAGAGGGTACTGTCACCACTTTCTTAATCGTGGTAACTTGAAATCTGTTTTAAACTTTATTCTCCTCTATGTTTGAGGGTCAGAATAATGCTGTACACAGGTGTTAGATACTGGGCTAGCATTGTCATTTACAATGGTAGTTTTTATATTCAGTATTCTGAATTTCTGATTTCATCTAGTGTGCAGAAAAGGGATTTGGGGGGGAGATAATGTTTTCAGTTGTGACTTATGGACAAGTTTGTAAACACTTAAGTATCTAGTGCTAAACAAGATAGGTACAACATTCATTTCTAGTGTAGATTAACTGCTTACAGAGCTGCTTATGTTTTTCTGGCAGTCTGTGTTGTTCAGGGCAGCTCAATATGATAACGCACCCTGCGATGTCTCTGCCGCTCAGCCACGCGGCACAACGCGGTGCCAAGGGACGGTGCCTGGCACAGGTCTGGGACCAGTCCGGCCACACCGACAGAACCCACCATCGGCAAGGCTCGGGCTCGGCACGGCGCTGAGCTGGCTGATCTTGCGCCAAGTAGCTCTAAGTGCCTTTGAAGCCCAACCCGTATCTGCGAGGCTGTGGTTCCAGTCTGCGGTAGCGGCAGTGATGCCCAGCGGTCAGCCTGCCCTCTTGTCTTCCCCGGGACGGGGTGTCTGAACGGCTGTCAGCTTCTACGGGGCATACTAAGCTGGCTGGAGATCACCGTGTTGTACCTGGATGGTTTAGTTCGCGAGCATCAGCGGCCGAGGAGGCACACCGTGCTCAGGCAGCTTTCTGGTGAGGGCAGGAACCTGTTCCTACAGAGCGGTGCCAAGGCTCAGTTGACTTGCAGTGACCGTAGGAGCCATAAATTGACAAGACATGGGCTCCTAAGTGCCTAAAATGTTTTTTACAATGACTTTCAGGAGCTAAAGCCAGGTAAGTCCTTTCAGCAGTTTCGTCTGATTTAATGAGATTCTGAGCTAAGGCCATCATTCAAGAAAGTGCTTATGCACGTTCTGTTCAAAGAAGCACTTAACTGTATTTTGCTTAATCTACTGCGTTGCTTTTTCCCTGTTCTGTTTTATACCTTGCTCTGTAGTGGCCAATATTTGAGATCTTTTGTCGCAGGAAAAGGCACGTGACCCTCCGCATGCTAAGAATTATTATTACGGACGCTACAGAGAAGTGCATGTACTCTGCAACACGGGAGTTAGAGAGAAAAAAAAGTATTGTGAACAAGTTTCATTATAACTGTATTCGTAGGAAGGCATTCACGTGCCCTGTTCACATGATCTAGTATTAGTGCTAATGGTTCTTTTCCCTTAAAGCAAACCGTTTGTCAGATACAGCTCTTCACTGCTTGGGTTTGAAGTGTTTGAGGGTGGTGGAAGGGTGTGTCAGTTGTGGCATCCTTTTTATGTAGGTTTCTCTTACAGAAAAGTTGCAAAACACTATAATAGATGAGTAGAAATATGGGCAATTTCAGAGGAACATGAAAATTTACTTTTTCAGTCTTCTAGAGTGCCCCAGAAGGCTGAGGTGAAATCCATGACCTCCCAAGCATTGTAGAGCCAAATCGCCAAAAATTTCCGACTGCTTTCACTTAGATTTTCTTTGCAAGCTACTAATCACATCCAGCAGCAGCTACGAGAGGAGGTAGCACAAAGATGCAAATTAAACCTCTGGGAATTGCAACCAGAAGAGAAGTGGCAGCCCTGGGCACCTCGCGTTAGGAGGGAGGCAGTAGTTGGAATAAGCCTGGTTCCCCTGCGTGTGAACGCTCTCTCTGTTGAACCTGGTTCCTTAGAACTGGAAGCTCTGGCTACTTTCTACAAAGCTTTTCCTTGCCCTCGGGGTTCTGTGTGATTAGGGTCAGGATTACAGTCATCTTCAGCTTCTGCTTCTGGCTGTTCATCCCATGAAAAAGAGAATTTACGATGATGGAGGGAAGAGAATTAAAAAGCAAACACCATTACTACCACCACCCCTTCCCCCCCCCCCAAAAAAAAAAAAAAAAAAAAAAAAGAAAGAAAAAAAGAAGGCACTATCTTTTAGGAGCATGAAAACTGGTAAAACCTGAAACTCACTGAACTTAGGTTTTCCTTTCCTAACAAACAAACACAAAGACCAGGTCTCAGTTTTGCTGTAGTGCCGAAAATGGGAGATCCCAGTCTACGTGGTTAAGCTAAGTCCTGATTGCGATCCTGCTGACCATGTCCTTAGAAAGCTGTTGGTGTGCACCAGCCCCTCTTGAAATCCCATCCCCAAGTCTGTCTGAATAGAGCAGTTCAAGATGTTGTCGTTCGTAGACAAATGGGTGAATATCTACTGAAGACATCTAAATGATGTTGCTTCCCAAAGAGTACATCGTCTTGAATGTTAACAGCCGATATATTCCTTGGTATTTATATTCATTTCTATTCTTGGTTGACTTTACATAATCTCATGAAGCCTTTTTATTTTTATGTAAAAGGAGATTACTATGGTTAGCAACAACTGACGCCAGCACAGATAAAATGGCTTAAAATAGTCGATAGAAAGGACAAGAAAGACAGTAGCATGTATAGTGCGTGTAGAAAGTTTCTCTGCATTTACAACTGACTTTTAACAGTGGATAATCTGGCTTTCCCCCCCTCCCCTAAGGTGTTTTTGGGAATTTTTTTGTGTGACTTGGGAATTTTTTTCCGGATTTCCCATTGCTTTCAAACACTAAGCAAGGGCCATTACATTGTGAAATGTCTCCACAGTATATTTAAAAAATAGTTTGGATGTGATACAGTCCCTTCCTGTGTAAGACAATTCCATGCGGACCTAGGAACAAGAAAGGAAGTTTAAGAGTAGAACTGTTACATGAGCAGACTCATTTTGATGGTTTCTTACCTCCCCTTCTGAAGCAGCTTGAAGATGCTGTTACCCTCAACAAGATAGTAAGTTCGGCGGTCCGCTCCTAAGACCAGAAGTCTTCACATTCCTCTGAAATTGTACATACGCACCCCTGAAACTCCCTATATAAATTAAGTACGCGTTCTCAGGGCTTTGCAAGATCAGCAGTGCAATGGCGCGGCAGTCTTGCAGGACCTAACTTTGAAGAATGAGCAGTATTACAGTTCCATATATAATATATATATATATATTCTCCAGTACAGGCTTTAGCTTCACTAAAATGAATGGAATTCTCTATTATTGTATTAGCATCACTGGGAGAATTGACACAACCCTTTGATGGGATTAAAGCATATATCTGTCAAACTAAAATGAATCCAGCTCTTTTGAGATCCCCAATTGAGCGTGCTGCCTACAATATCACGTGAAGTGTTTCTTGAGTCATGAATTTTCGGGGCTTGTTTACAAGTAACTTCCCGGCTGTAAGAGAAAAGGGGAGAAGTGCTTCTAGGTTTATATTTTATACTACTCTTCACAATTTTTAGATGAAGACTCCTGGCTGCTTTCCCTGCTGTTGCATCTGTCTGAGGGACAGAGTAAAATGGAGTTGACGGTGATTGTAATGGATGTTTGCAGGGACTTTTTTTTGTTGCAGTGGGGCTGGCTTAATAAATTGGAGTAGTGCCAGAAGGTGCTTCTCTCATGGCAGGGGCTTGTAGTCCTGAAGGAAGTATTTATGTTGTAAAATGTAAAGCATTCGTCATTTTCCAGTGATTTTTCTCGGTGCGTGCCAACCTGCCTGCTGCAATGAATTAAATTAATGCATGCCCCACTGAAATGGTTTACAGGATAGTAATTGTCACTGGCAACACAACGTTGCTTTTAAGTTGTTATTATGCAGGCACAAGCCCATACGTCATACCAAATTGATATGCTGCATTATGTATACTACCTTCAAATTAACGTGGTATAATATTTGTCTTGTTAAGAACCCGCTATTCTGTTGATGTCATAAACAAATGTGTCTCCTCAATTTTCCCTATTCAAAAGAGAAAAAAACCACACCACACCCCCCACTCCGGCAAGAGCTGCGGTCCGATTTAATTTAGAACAAATACCTGGACTTTAATCGTTAGCATTCATCCAGGACACTGCAAAGTAGGTCCTAATAATTAAAAGAGAATGAATTAAAAATTAATGAAAGGAAATACGGAAAGACATAGTAGGCTTTTATTCCATACAATTAATAAATCTACTTTGAATAATCTGAAAGAGGAGAATAATTAGCTTAGCCAGGTCACTGCACGTGATTTGCCGGGCTTTTTGGGGTAGTTTGCATACCACGTTGCGCTCTGTGCGCGGCTGGCTTTTAGGCTCGCTCTCCATCATGGAAACAGGTTCAAGAGGGCTGAGCAAAATCGATGATGATTTATTGTGGAGTCATCTGCTGTTTCATTATATTCTTTTTTTTTGTCTGCTTGCTGTTTTCTTTCAATGAATATTCAGTTAGGAGAAAGTGCAGCTCTCCCTGCTGCTCGCTGGGTAAGTGCTGTTTTGGTGTGGGAGTCTGGTCCAAAGCCCACTGAAACCGGAGCGTCTCCAGCTGCTGGTGTCGGTAAGCTTTCCGTCAGACCAGGCTGCGATGAGAATTGAGCCTTGAAAATTTAAATTTCGGGCACAAATTCCTCCTCTCAGTGCCTTTTCTGTTTTTCCTGGAGATCATTCCAGCTAAGATGCTTTCTTTGTCCTGACCATTCCCAATTACCTGCTTTAGACACAGGGAATTTACAGATCCATTTACATCGCGGCACTTTTTCTCTGAGTGAGGTGGTGCGCGAGGGCTATAGGTTATAGCGAGATCCGAAACAGGGAGATGGTTTACAAGCCTCACATGGCTCTTTTTCATTAACTTTGCTCGTTTGCAGTGAGGCTTTTATGTGTTTCTTCTTGGTGATAATAGTGAAAATGATGGAGTGAGAGAGAGTCCTGTGTTTAATCAAGAGGGCAGCTCATTCTAACTCACTAAAAGATTTAAGGCTAAGAAATGTGGCCGAGGAAAGATTTTTGCTTTCTCTCACTTAAAGAAAGCGACGACAGCAACGAGCCAAAAACCAGTGAGCGCTGCTGGCTCCGCGTACCGGGCAGATGTGTCGCCGGAGCATCGGCAGCAGGTACCAACCCGCGTCCTGGTGCGGCACGGACCGTACGTGGCCGATGCCACGTTTTATGCCAAGCCATTACAAAATCATTAACTGGCCTCTACGCGTTTTACAAATATTAGCTTCCAATTAGTTTTGCTGTTGCAGAGCCCACATTATTCTATGTGTTAAATGAACTCCAGGCTCAGAGGAGCGGATATTGGGGTGGGTTGGTGGGGTTTTTTTTCAGTTTCACGTGTCCTTGCAACAGAGGATCAGATCCTGGTGTTTGATTCTTTTACCGGCTCCAATTATACCTAAGCAACGAAAGGGCTCCCTCCCTGACTGGTTTGACTTCTGTGGCACCTTTTATTTTTGAGCGTAGTGGCAGTGTCTGTGTCTGGAAGAGGGAGTGGCTGGGCCTTGCTGTCATTTGATTAATTCCCACTGAATAAGGCAACTTCTGCGGGATTGTTCTAGTGGTATAACGTAAAGGCTGAGCACCTGGAGGTGACTGTGGTATGGAAGACGGAACACGTCAGGCTTGGACTAACAGAGTCGTCCTCGGAAACACCTTTTGCCCCAGCCGATGGGTTCGGTGCGGCACAGGTGGATGGCAGGAGGTGAGCCGCTGATTTCGGTACAGAATATACTTTCTACAAGAAAAGGTCTGCTCCGGTGATGAATCACCTGCAAACCCCAGACCATTTTAGTGATCAAATCTACAAATAGCTACTTTATTTTCTTTCTGTCTAGTAACACTTCTTCATTTATTCAAATGTCTAGAAAATACGTAACCATGATACATTCACTGCAGCAGTGAATTCCAGAGGTTGGTAGCGCTCTCTGCCAACAGTTCCAGATTGCAGGTATAATTATATATAATTACATTGTTTCAAGAGAGGTGTGTTAAAGAGTTCTTAAAATGATCAAAGATGATGACTTTTAAGATTAAACTCTGACTTTTTACATTATGTCCTTGAGACATTTTAATAACATACTCATTTGCTCTTTTATGTTTCCATATAATTTTACACACCTGCAATACGGTGTGTGTTCTAGTGATAGACCTTTCTGATATTAAAGGCACCTGTGACCTGGTAGCTATCACAGCTGTTAATAGACTCAATTAAAGCACCGGCCATCTGTGTCGTCAGTAGGGTTGAATTACCAAAGCCAGGAGGGGCAATTGCTGTTGGTTTTTAGCAAAGCTAACATCGCTTAATGCGGGGCAGAATCTGGTTTAGCGTTAGAGCGGAGGAACCTCTGTTTCTCTTGCAGGCTCTGCCAGGCAGTGGGGAGATTTTACACAAAGGCTTTGAACTCTCTGCTCCGGCTTTTCGTCGTCCCTCAAAGGTGAGTGGTCATCTCAAAACTCGGCAAGTTACTCGTGAGTGTGCGAAACGTTTAAGCGTATTTCTCTGGGTAGGGGACAGAGTTCTTTCGCAGCTTTGTTGTCTCGGGGAAGTTTTGAAGCTTACAGCAGAGTTTGGTACCTCTCGGGAGATTTTCCTTGGCTGAAACGTTGCATCATCCTGAGTGGCTCTTTTGGAACCCGTGCAAATAACAGTGTGGTGTTTAGTTAGAACAAAGCGAAAGCTTTCAGAATGTAATTTTGACACAGTGTTTACTGGATGAAAGTTTTGTCTGCTAAAAAATCGGCAATGTTGTTCAATGAAACGTGATTTTAAATGCAGGCTCTGAGGTTTTCTTTACACTGAGCCAATTAAACTATAGCTGTTATATACCTTATCTTAATTTATGACAGAAACAGTATTCAACAATGGAATATACAAAATGAAACAAAACTATGACAATGATAAAATTGTTTTTGCTTCGTCTTTAAAGCATACGATCAAAGGCAAACCCAGTTTCAGATCTGTTGTATGTTCACTGTAAAAAGTTAAGCCATTTTTCCGGACCTGTCCTCTACTGTATAGAACGGAGGCAGAACCCTTCCTTCTTCCAGCCTCGGGGCTGGGATCCTAAATTGAGGGCTGTGTAGGGTCCCCACAGTGAACGTCATCTGCGTGAGAAGGAATGCTGCGACACACTCGTTGGTTTGTAAGGTGAAAACTTGCGCATTTGTTGTGTTCTCTACTCCAGTACGAGAGCGTTCTGATGGCCTGGGCTTCTGAGGCTCCTGCTTTTGCATCTTGTAGTGGTACGGAAAGCAAATTGCCTTCAGCAAGAATTTTGATTGTCGGCAACTTGAAAGTCTATAGTTTTGTAGAGAATATATTCTTTCAAATTGGATAGTTAAGCATGGAAAAACTTTTACGGCTACATTTGCTGAGGCTTTTTCCTGCTGATTTAGTAGAGCGTAGCCCTAAATATGTAGCTCTTCATGGCAAATGAATTTTGATCTGCACAGTGCCACTCGCTGTACAGGGAGCTTGTTGTTATTGCTTTTGGCGTTCTTTGGGGTTGCTGTTTGTTTTGATGAGGAGAATTCTGGCAAATTGTTTGTATCTCCAGGTGTTGGGGTTTTTTAAACCAAATAAAAATGAAACCTTTGCCACATAGCACGTTTCAGCTGTAGAACTGTACGTGAGCTGAGTGTCGTTATTCCTAATTAATGTATTGAGAAACAACCTGAAGTGGCTTGTCTGTGATTGTTCATTAAGTCACTGGTAAAAGCTTGGAATAAAATCAGGAGATCTTGAATTTTCATCCGTTGCCCTTCCAACAGCTTGTTCTTTTTATTTATTTCTTTATTTTTAAAGGTGTCTGCTCCCAGCATCTCTGAAAACCGGTTCGCTTTCAATTTAGTGGTGCTGACATGACGGCTGTTGCTGGCATCCGAGTACCTAAGATAACACACTTGTAAATAAATGTTTGCATACTCCAGGAGTTAAATCTGCATGAGTTACCAGCAGGGACCAAAGATGCGCTGTTTCTTGAGCAGACGTGTTGATGAGTTCTTCCCTTCATTTCAAATTATAGGAACGCGGGGTCTTGCACCGCTCCAGTTCCAGTTCAGGGGAAGGCTTTTGTTACAGCAGTGAATAAATTGGCAAATCTTTTGGCAGCTCACGTACTTTCATGTGCCAAGAATTATTTCCCTGGAATAGACAACTGTGCTTTTCATGTTTACTGCGTTTATTTGGAGAAACAAGTGGAATAGTAGGATCCGGGATGGAAAATATCTACTTGGCTACCTGTAAAATAGTTAACAGATAGCCAGTGTGATCTAGCATTGAAACGTCTTTAGCAGTGACGTACTTTCTATAGAGGAGTAAAAGAATTCAGTAATAGCGTAATAAGTGAGGGAACATAGAGCTTACTTAGCTCAGAACAGTATTTATACCTGTACTTCATAGCTGCAAAGATGAGACAGCCTGGATGTACGTGTCCGTAGCATCCGCGATCCCTGCGCGTATGTCCAGCGCCTGCACGCCTGCTGCGAGCCTTTGCTCTGGAAGTCAAACAAGCAGCTCGGTCAGTTGAAGTCATGGAGGGGGGGACAACAAAATGACAATTACAAGGAGGACCGCACCAGTATAGGCTGCTGAGTGGGGACTGGAGTGGAAGGCGGTGGAGCTGGGTTCGTTCTTGTGCTCGTAGTCTACTTTATGAGTCTGTGAACAAGTACGTCACCCCCTCCATTTGGAAGTTTAAAAAGTGCCTTGAGATCTACCGTGCTGTATTAGGCTTAAGGTATTACTGTCATCTTTCCTGGCTTATCAAGTAGCTAAAAGACTGATGTTAATAGCTTTAATTTCGCTGCAAACTGTAAATCTCTTACGAAGTGAAATGCTTTGTATGCCGCAGTTCTCTCTCGCAGCGCACTGGCTTGGCTTCCCTTGCATGATTTCAAAAACGGAATTACTCATTCTCCGTACTTGTTCCTGGGTCTGTACGTATATACACACACACACTGTATATATGCATATGTAAAAACTGTATTTCCATTGGCTGTAACACGGCATAAAGGAAACTTGGCATCACTGGAAGTCACAGATCAATAGATTCATTCATTAACAATAATTATTGAAGCCGTGAGGATGGTGAATACCTCTCAGCTGCAGACGGTTTTGAAGTGAGATCTTGGGAGTCTGTTCTGTTTTCAAAAAGCAAGAAACCAGTGTAGAATTAAGATCATTATTACTAACTTTAGTCCATGTAACATAGATCATTTTCTTGGTCTGCTCTCTAATGGTGGGGTTTTCAGTTGGTTATAGCACGTTAAAATATTTTCTGCACGTGAAGATGGGGTAGCTATAACCATCTGAAATGAGTTTGGGTGCAGACTTTGAATTGAAAGCAATCCCTCAGTTCACGTAGACGTCACGGGAAGGGGTTTGTTAGAGCAGTTCTCAGTCCCTGCTCTGTGTGGGACTGAGAAATTTAAACTACAGCTGCATTAGAGCGACGCAGCACAACTTGGAGCTGAAAACACAACATTTTGGGGATATGCAACTTTGTAGACAAAACGCCATGCTTTAGGAAGCAGACCTTTGGGGTTTTTTTCTCTAAGTACAGTCAAGAGCTTGCGTTGCCAACATCCTTCTCCCTTCCCCCTGTTTTGCCCAGTTTTATCCACGGGCACTCTAACATTAAACGTTCGCTCTGGTGTATGCAATCGTGAAGACCATTGCAATGAAGGTGTGTGAAGGTTTTCCGTCTTCTCTACTGAAGGAGAGGTCAAACCAGATCTGCTCATCTAAGAACGCCTGAAAATGTTCATAACTGGAAAGACAGGTTGAATGACTGAACGCTGCCCAAAAAGACTTGCAAACATCACAGCGAACATACTGTTACTCGTTGCTTTGGGATGACAAACTACCTTTGAAGCTACACAGGCCTTGGCTGTGTTAGAGGAGGAAAAGCGCGACGCTGAAAAGGTCCTGAGATAACCGGGTGTTTCCTCGCATGCGGTAGGGCTGGAGCCTGGGTTAAAGTTGAGCGAGTTGCGAGGCGTGTTGCTTTACACAAGTGAACGTTTCATGGGTTTGATTTTTCCTCTTGTCTAGCCAGATTGTGACAGTGTTTAGCAATCTAAAAGGAGCCGTTTGTTTAATGGGCCCCCTTGGGAGGTATCCCAAGGCTCAGAAAGTACTTTTGAAACCTTTAGGTAAAAGGAAGCATATGTTAATTGTCAATTAGTGGATGTATGGTTCTGCACAGCTTTTATCATTGCTATATGGTGAAGAGTAAGCAGCACTCCTTGCTTTCGTGGTCAGTCCAAAACCAGAAGAGGCACTGAAGTTCGACAGCGTTTGAGCAGTAAAATCAGATTTTATTTTTGTTGTTTTGTTGTGCAGATGTCGTGGCGCTTTGGAGCGCTGATCTCAAGGGGGTAGGCAGACGTGCAGTTCAGGACAGTCCCATGCCTGGGAAGAGCTTGCAGCTTCTCATTATTAGTATTATTCTACTGTTTTGCTAATTCATCTTTGGGTTATGCTTAGCAGCAGCACTTATTTTCATAGAGTTAGATTATGAATTACTCTGTGGAGAAGTTCTCAGCAGTGTGGATTTTAAAAGGAGGCAGGAAGGAAAAAAGAGAGAGCAGGGAATAAAATAGAATAGAAATTTCCCTCTGTCCTTTTCCAGCTGACTGGGAACGGCTTGAAAGTATTCCCAAGGCATGACATAGCATCTATTAATTCTGGGAGCAACGCTCCACGCATGGCTAATGATCCGCTGTATGGATTCATTTCCTTTGGTTTCAACAGCTTAGTTCTGAGCGTTAGAATGATGGATTTGTCTTGATCCTGAAGGCTTCCATTTGAAAGTCAAAACTTCTGGTGGAAGGATGTTTAACCCTGTTAGCTCCTGCAGGAAGCTGCCTGCCGGCCGAAAGGCAGGCGAGCAGGCGGAGGGGCTCCGAAGGTAGTAAAGCCACATAAATCTTTACCTGGGTCCAAGTTAAAATGATAAGTTTAATTTGGTAGGAGTCCTGGGAAGGTGAAAGAAGATAAAGAGGATGAGAATTTGCATGGGCTGGCTCAGTGTTTGTGGTTGGTTCCACTTGGCCCTGTTCAGAACTGACGCAGAGAACGGGTTAGTGGCAGAGGATTAAATTAAAAGCCACACAGTCATATTCTGTGGTATAACATAACTTTGGTAATGATAGTGTAGCAGCCCAAGCTTTAAATTAAGTATTACATTAAGCTAGTGCTGTCTGTGTGAATGCCTAGTTTTTTGAAATAAATATATTTACTAGTTTCTTTTTTTTTTTTCTTCTTCATTTAGTCCTTCAGTGATGCATGTACACAGAGTTGACAATTGCAGTGGTTAAATATGAGATATGTGGTGCTTTTCCCCTGCAAATTATGGGCTTGCTTGCACTGTACCAAGTTTATTGACTGTCCTAGAATATTTTACAGATTCAAGGTGATTGTTCTCATTATCCATTGTGTACCGTTGAAAGGGAAAGCAGTTTTATTAATTTAAAAGTCTAACAAATTGAAAAGCAGAAACAGTTTAATACAAAAGCGTGTTAGGGCTGCGAACTTGCCAGGACGGCGAGTTGAGTGTGTGGGCAGGCAGGCGAGCCACTGTCCCCAGGGTGACCACGGTGCCTATTTACTGCGCGTCGTCTGCCTTGTCCCTGCTATCGTCCTGCTCTGTAATGAGCACGATGTTCCTGTCCTATCCGCGAATGATACCATCTAGAACCCATTTGCCATAGGATAAATGCACGTGCGTGGGTGGTTACTGGTACGTACAATAAGTTTAAAACTTAATTTGTCATCAGGATTCCTGAATTACATCTATTGCTCTGCAAATTACTTCTCAAAGTAACTAGGGGAAAACCAGGTGGGTCTTGTCTGTGGGGTTTTAAGGGATGAGTTTGTGTTTATTTCGTAATTTTTCTCAGTGTAATGGTGCTTTAATTTGATATAGTTTTGTCCTTTTTATAAAGGAAAACACATTAAAGAACATTCTCATACTCTAAAACCATGCTTGTTCTGAAAAGTGCTGCCCCGATTTACCTGTACCGGGATACTTAGAATGATTAATTTATTTAGGCAAAATCTCCATCTGCCTGTGTCTCTCCTGCCCTTCTTTAAGACGGACAGTTAGACTGTATACAGAGGAGGCCTTGGAGCAACCAGAGTAGAAACTTGACACGGTGCCATCCATTGCCGTGATCGTTTAACCAGGTCAGGGGCTGGCTCAGCGCTAAAAACTCACATACTGGCCAGAAGCACGGGCAGCACGTTTTGGGGCAGCTGAAGCTGTGGTTGTGATTTTCTGTTTGCTCATTGCCTGGTTACAGATACGAGGTGGGGCTTTGGTTGGTTTTTTGGTTGTGTTTTTGATTTTTTTTTTGATTTTTTTTTTTTTAATTGGGAAAATCGGGCTGTGAATAGATGCCTCATTTTACCAGTGTTAAATCGAATCTATTTTATTGAAGACAGCGGGCCAGGCACTGACCTAGTGGGAGAGCCTTCCGTATCTGGAGAGCTTATTCCGCTATCTATAGCAGCAGAGAGACGGCCACGTATAAAGTGGGACGTACGTCCTGGTGTTTAAGGTTGAAGATCTGGAAATTTGTACTGGGTAAAAATGGAAATCTTATCAAAAGAATCTGGATTTTCAGCTTGACGTGAATATGAGATTCCTTCATATAAATGTTTCTAGCCTGATTTATGATGTCGTGGCCAGCTGCTGTATGGAGGATTATTTGTTTGTTTGTTTGTTTTCCTTGTTTTAGTGGGTTTTTGTTTTGTTTTGGGTTTTTGGGGGTTTGTGGCTTGTTTTTTTTTGTTTTTTACAGAGTGACTGAAGCAGCTGCCGTCTAGCTGGGAAGAAAATGGATAACTCCCCACCGTAGCCAACAGGGTGCTTGCATTGCAGTCATTGATTTCCTTCCCTGCCGGGCAGTGGCTGCTCCAGTCTCTCCGCAGAAGGCAGGCTGCATCCTTGATGGACTTCATTATCGGGGCAGTCGTGCAGAGACTCCACCGATAGAATATAATGGCGTTATTATGGAAAGGGTAGTGTTTGATGGAGCCACTTGGTTTCGGGACCCTAAAGACCACTTCTGCTGTTCCCTTGAAATGATCGCGTTTGACTGAGGCGAGAAGCTGTTTCGCTAATGGGAAGGTTTCTGCCACCGTCAGGACGGAGTGTTTGGATGCTTTTCTTCTTTTTCTGATTTTTCTGGCATACTTATGAAAAAGTCAAGGAGCTCGTTGCAGCTTTGGCTGTGGAAATCGAGCAGCAAAGCTTAGATGAGCTCTTTTTAAAATGTGCTTTTGGATTTGGACATAAAGGAACGGATTCTGACAGATACTTGACCCCACAGGATCCAAACAGCCCTAGCTGTTGCTCTTGTTCTGGCAAGACATGACTGACATTAAAAAAGTTAAGTTCCTACATTTCAAATCCATAGTTGTTTAAAAAAAAAAAAAAAAATCAAAGCATGTAATTTTTTTCACGAAACAGAGGTAATTACAAAATATTGCCCTTTTGACTTAATTTGACCTCAGTAGAACCAAACGCTTTGAAATTTTCTCGCGAGTATTTTGACAGGACATGTTCCCGTGAGGCGCTCTTACTGAGTCAGGGCAGCACGTTTTGATACACAAAAAAGGGTTTTGTAGGAATATTTTTGACCAGCCGAAGTGCTGAGTTTTAGTTTGGGTCATTCACTGTGTAAATATTTGCACGGAGACCTCCTTTTGAATGTCTGAACCTAACCAACCTTCTAGCACCACAGAAAGACAGGGAAAATGTTCTGTGAATAAAAATTTTGGCAGGCTCCTTTGCAATGAAGGTGTGCAAATGGAATACAAGGCATTAAATCCTTGGAGTGTTTAAAAAAAAAAAAATATTTTTCAAGGTAATTATTTTTCTAAAAGGCAAAAGGGAATCCCATGCCTAATTTCACTCTCCCTTTTCGTTGTGCATCAAAACCCTCTGCGGCTCTGTTTATTTCTTAAGAATGAAAATGAATGATGTGTTTGAATACCAGATGGGGACATAAAGTATCCTATTCATTAGAAATGTCAGTATTAATTGAATAATATAAATGATTAAGAATTGTCCAGCTTTGAAAATTAGAATTCCTATTCCAGGTCATTGATTTTTTTTGTTTTGTTTTTAAATACCTACCTTGAACGAGTTAAAATTAAAATTAACATTGTCATTATTAACTTCTAGCTATTAGAGCTGATGGTAATGCTTGTTTTTTATATTCCTCGAAAATACTTCAGGCATAGTTGCTGTCTAGACACTATCATTTTCTATTCAATCCCAAATTGTTCCCAGTGTGGTTTCTGGTTGTAACATCACGGTGGAAGAAATACCATGAAATGAAACAGAAAGCTATCTATAGAATCTTTGTCATAGGAGAATTCACTTAGCCTGGCAAACAAGGTTCAGATTTGCCTCTAAATTAAATTTTGTGTGTTACTTGTTTACGCTCAGAAAGCTACACGATGTCCAACATTGCCAGGACTCGAGGCATTCAGGTTCTTTCCCTTTTTAGAGGGGAAAAGACTGAAAAAAAAAAACAAACCCAAAAAAACCCCCCAAAAATCTCCACAACAGTCAGTCTGCTGGAGCATTGTGACGACTGCTTACTGTGCTAATCCGTGTCACTTCAGTCCTTTTTACGTCCTGTCTGAGGTCTCTTGTTCTTGCCCGTATCTTGCCGAGGAGGGGACTCCAGCTCTGTGCCCGTGTAGCACATCGGCATCTCTGGCCGGGGAGGAAGCTAGTAATGCATCCCGGGAAAAAAACAATCCATGGATTCTGTGAAAAGCATTTTGAGCTGTGCCACCGACATCTGGCTTTTGGCGGGGGAGGGCAGCTGTGGCGTTTCATTTGGTGGGTTTTATTCAGTTGGTTTTTTAAATAACGTGTGTCCGTCACTGAACGTCTCGGTGCTTTGCCGGCGTTGACAGAGGCTTGAAGGAGTGGATGGAAGGAATGAAGAGCTGGGAAAGGCGTAGGTTGCTCCTGCCCTGTTTCAGACTGTGCCTAGACTCCTACCTATGTACCTTAAATCTGCTCAGTCGGTGGAGAGGGGTAGGTACTTTCGGAGGTTAGTTTAACCTTCCTGATGCTCTGCAGGTGTCTGTGTCTCTTCCCTAATTGAGACCTCATGCCAGCTAATGGAAAAGTCTTGGTGACAAAGCAGGATGTGGAGAGTTTCAAGACACACGGCTTCAAATCATACCTCGGTGCGATGAGGGTTGCAGCGCGCTCTGTCCTGGGAATGCTGCGGACATCGAGACAGCCGTGGCGCTTGGGAGGGAACGAGCAGGATCCAGCGTCTGCTGGCTCTTGAGGTGGAAGCTGGTCTTAAAACACTGTAAAAAGACACAAGTAGATTTCTCCGATTTATTTAAATTGTGACCAGATCGGAATTTAAGCGTCTCTTTAAACATACAAACAAGCAAGAAAACAAGCAGAGCCCAATTTCAGGTAGATTTAACGTGCCTGTGGACAAGTGAATTTTTAATAGCGACTCTTACCCTGACAGCTCTTGGGAAATATCAATCTATTAGGCAGGATTCGAGTCTTGAATTTTTAATGCACTTTTAGTGATTAAAGAGCTCTTTTTCTCCACTGCTTGAAAGAGATCACAGTGGCTTTAAAGAACAGTTTAAAGTCATAACAACAATGGAGAATTAATAATTGTAGTTGACCACGTTTCTCTCTGGCAGAGAAGGGCTGGGCCTATTTGCATACAAGTGTTGTGTTTGGAACGTTAGAGACAAAAGAAAATCACTCATGTTGAGAGTAGCAAATGAGCCAAATCCGCTTGAAAAGGATCCTGTGACTTTGTTGTCTCTGGTAGCAAGTGATGGGACACGGTTACGGGCCTCTAGTGAAGGGAATGGAGGCCTGAAGAATAGAAATGAGGATAACACGAAGGATTTCGGTCAAGGATTTGGGCTCGGCATTCAGCTGAGGCTTATTCATGCAAATGGACATGTAAAGACAGAGTCTCAGCGTTACTAAGGTGAAGACGTGATGGACAACTGATGTCAGTGAAACCTGAATTTGCAGGGAGAGAGGCCCAAATCCGCACAGGTAGCTGGATTCCTCGCTGCTATTGCAGCTGCAGCAGAAAGGCACGACAGTGTTCACTGCGTGAGAGCCTCGCCGCTGGCACGTGCTCTGTAAGGGAAAACACTGCTTTACCTTCCTGTTAGGGAGGAAAAAAAGAAGTGCTTGGCCCCTAAGCCATTTGCAAGGCTGCCCTGTGCAAACCGGAGCACGGCTTTCCAACACCACGGCATGTGCTTTCCTGATAAAAGGAAGGAGAATAACACTCTTAGGCCAGACCGTTCCACTTGACGCGATTGCTTGAGTTCGCCTTGCACGTGTGCGCCCTTCATACCCCAAAGCGTTTTCCACCGTGCATTACGCACATCTACAGGCCTGCTTTTAAATTAGCGTATGACGAATCTAAATTCCTATTGAAAAAGTGCTTTCAGAGACTCTTTGCTCAGAATCGCCCCATCCACCCTAAATTTGTCTTTTTAAAGAAGCTTCAAAATAAGCCATTGCTGGAACTTTTCTTTGCTCACTCTTTCTTCTTGTTTTGGTGTTGCTAATGGATGCATTAGTGTAATACCGACTGGCCCGCGGCAGTAATGAGTTACTAAATTGAATTGTGAAACTCAGTCGGGATTTACGTTGCTGTGCTGTAGGTAACGAATCAATAGCGGACTAAGAGTCCTGTAGTCGGAGGAGAGAAGCTCCAAGCAGGCGCACTTACCTTGTGTCTTGGGCTTAGGCTGACAAGTTGGCGGAGCGTTGGCAAACCCCTTCGCCTCTCCTCTGCTCGCATTCATCACGTATGAAAAGACCGAAAAGTAGACTGAAGGAGGGGTGCTTGGGTTAACAGAACATTTTATTAATACTTTGCATCTGGAAAACTTGCAAAGATTTTAATTGCGTTCCTGATCTGTTGGCCTCTCGATTAGAAGAGGATTCTCAAGCACAAACTTCTTCCTCCATCTGCTTCAGCTCAGTAGTTAGGATAAAACACAGGGTGCCAGTGTGAATTGTCAGATATTTGACAGAAGTTAAAATATGACCCACTTCCCAGTCAGAATGTTCAGCTAATCCTTTATCTCTCTCTGCCTTCAGCTGACACTTCCACCATACCGTCTTGAACAATCTGATCCGACCTGATCCAGCTGCAGTCCGCAAGGGTGAAGGAAATGTTCATGTGTATTAAATCAATAGTATGATTTAACCGGTGAATTAAGGTATATCTAGCTTCATTTAGGATCTGCCTTGTAAACCCTTTGAAATTGGTAGGGAAATTCTCTGTTTGCTTTGGAGTTTAATGAATTAGATATAGGGAAGAAAAAGACACTTAGCAGACTAAGAGAAGAAAGTGTCTGATACTGTAAAATACAATGATGTCGATTTGCAATGGTAGTTTTGCATCCACAATTAAAATACATATTGCATGACAGCAGTTCATCCACCTACAGAAGATAAATGTTGCTTACATACTAGTGTCCTTTGTGGGGAGGTCAGTATAGCTGTGCTGAAGGCATTCGAGCTATCCTGTGTGCAGCAGGTGAGGGATCTGGCACGAAGAGACATCGTATTGAAATAAGTGTCTGTAATGCCGTTTCCTGCTGGTCTGTCTCACCCCAAAAGCTTTTAAATGCATTGGATCTTCAGCTGTCGTAATGGCGACAGGGAGAGATAAATCAGCATATGGCCTTTTTGGGTGTGACCATCGTACTTTTTGGATAAGCACATGAGCAATGCACAGCCCGTTGTGATTGTAAGGACAAACACAACAAAACCCGAAACCTAGAGGCCAGAGGTTAATTTAAAGCAGATGCTGGTATGTGTCGATACAACTTTGTTGACTTCAGTGGCTCCATTCTGTGTTGTCATGTGCTTTGGCTTACTCTGTTTAGCACGGCCTTCAGACCCATCGTAAAAGGCAGTGATGAAGAGGGATCTTCCAGCCCTAGAGTTCCTTCTCATTTCAAACAGTGATTCAAAGGGTCGTCTTCTGGCGCGTGGTGGTGCCAGGAGGGAGCTACGGAGCGGTGAGGGCCAGGGTTAGCTGGGTTGCCTTCTCTGTTGGCGGTTCCTCTGATTCTATATGGAGGTAACTTCTGTCAGAACCGGGAGTGAGGAGCCGATTCACACGCTCAGAGCTCGGCAACAAGAATGGTGACACGCCGAGCTGCAGTTTATAAAGCTGCTTTTGCCATTTAGTGCTTTAAAATAAGCAAACACAAAGCGAGGAGCACTTAAGTCAGAGCATTTTTCTAGACTCCATCAGTATTACTATGAAAACTCCAGCTATCTAGTAATTAAAAAGCCACATTGGGTTCTTGCCTCTTCAGTGTCAGTAAAAACTGTGAATTAAGCTGTGCTTCATACTCAAACAGGTAGCTCCAGTTAATTTATGGAGAGATTTTTCGATTAAAACAAAAACCCCAATTTCCCGTGGCAGTAGCAGAGCAGAGGAGGGCAGCTGGGCTCCGGGAGGTGTCGGGCATCTGACAAGAATGAGAACAGCACTGCTGAGACTGGAGAGGGAGAGGCAGAGAACGGTGATTTCTCAACCCAAAAGAATGCCTTCACTGTTTGGGGGGCGTAGGGGGGTGTCACTGTGTCCTGCAGAGGAAGCAAGATGACATCTGGGAATGCTCATTTATCGTAAGCGTTGCTGTGATTCGTCATACTCTTCTACCTTAAAGATGTAGAACATTTTAACGTTCCTCTTCGCAAAGTGCCCCGCACCCAGGGCGATGCTCCCCCAGGGGACCAGAGATTCGATGGTTTGCCCGGGATTACATTGGAAGTCTGTGGCAAAGCACAGAAGCAAATGTTTGCTTTCCCATACTGTTGTGTTTTGGAGCACTGTTTCTAAATCTTGAAAAAAGATGAGTAAAGCCATTACCTACAGAAGTTACTTATTACAGGATTTCTTATTGATTGGAATATAACACGTTTCTGTAAAACGTATTGAAATTACTCTCACGCAGGGTGGGTATGAACTCGAAGTCATTGGTTTAGAGTGTTAGCTAAGCAATAAAACACTTGAGTTACTGTTTTATAAATTTCCAGTTTAGTTTACTCAGTGTTTGAAAGCTGCTTTCATCCTCTGTCCTCAAAAGTTTTCCTCAGAGCTTTTCTTGACAGCACAGAAGCAAGCAATGATGCTTTTGCAAGGTATTAAGCATTAACTTTCTTTATTTTTAACTACTTCAACCTTTATGTCTGTAAAATTTGCTTTGAGATCTTTGGAGAGTGGTGTTTCTTGCAGTGTCCCTATCTCCATCCTGCCTGGGGGTGATGAGAATGCAATGCAAACTCCCACCGTCATCCAGCGTGACCTGGACAGGCTGGAGAGTTGGGCAGAGGGAAACCTTGTGAAATTCAGCAAAGGCAAGTGTAGGGTCCTGCACCTGGGGAGGAATAACCCGTGAACCGGTACAGGTTAGGGACTGACCTGCTGGAAAGAAGCTCTGTAGAAAGGGACCTGGGAGTCCTGGTGGACAACAGGTTGGCCAGGAGCCAGCAATGTGCCCTCGTGGCCAAGAAGGCCAATGGCATCCTGGGGTGCATCAAGAGGAGTGTGGCCAGCAGGTGGCGGGAGGTCATCCTGCCCCTCTGCTCTGCCCTGGGGAGGCCACATCTGGAGCGCTGTGTCCAGTTCTGGGCTCCCCAGTTCAAGAAGGACAGGGAACTGCTGGAGAGGGGACAGCAGAGGGCTACAAAGATGCTCAGGGGCCTGGAACATCTTTCTTCTGAGGAAAGGCTGAGGGACTTGGGTCTTTTTGGTCTGGAGAAGAGAAGGCTGAGGGGGGATCTCATCAATGCTGATAAATACTTCAAGGGAGGGTGCCGGGAGGATGGGACCAGTCTTTTTGCAGTGGTGCCCAGTGACAGGACAAGAGGTAATGGGCACAGGCTTGACCATGGGAAGTTCCATCTGAACATGAGGAGGAACTTCTTTCCTTTGAGGGTGGCAGAGCCCTGGAAGAGGCTGCCCAGAGAGGTGGTGGAGTCTCCTGTTCCTCAGTCACTGTGCTCAGAATCGGTGGGATTCCAGTGCTGTGGCTTGAGGAGAGGAACAGGAGAAAATCCTGTGTCCTAAAGGATAATCTGGGGTAAACTCCTGTCTCAAAGACATGCTGTAGGATACTGGAGAAAATTTGCTGAATTTCTGCATTGTCCTGGCCAATTTGGGGCAGCTAAAAATCCCGAGAACTGGGATCTTTAACATGAAAGTTAAACTTTAACAGATATTTCAAGGCCTGCAGCAGCAGTGATTTAATTGGAACATATTATCTTAAAGGTTTTCAGGTGGAAGTCTGGTGTATATGGCTGTTCCATTGTGGTTTATGTTGTCTTACTTGAGCTGACTCATGCTGATACGAATGGAAATTAGTGCAGTTTCTAATTTCCTGGTCTGGCCTGTGCAGAGATGCAGTAAATACTTGCAGAATGCAAACTGTGTTCTTCGTGCGTGCGGTACGCTGGAATAAACCCTCCCGGGTGGACATTCATCATTCAGATCGGTGCCTCCTTGTGCCAAGGACCATGTTACACTGGCATTTCTGGGAAACAGAACTGCCTCCAGCAAGAGGAGCTGTTTACAGAAGTGGGAAGTCAGTACAACAGAAGGCAGGCAGCCCAGATGGCGCGGTTATGAATGGAGCTGGAGATCTCCCGTGGTGTCAAGAAAGAGGTAATATTTTGCTTCCTCCGTCCTGACGTTCGGAAAACAGGGTAATTGTCAGCTCTTTTCTCTGAGCCAGAATTTTTGGAATCCTGTTGGTGGGATATTCTTTTCCAGCCTGACTTTGCTAGAAATGGTATAGTCTGAATTGCACATCTGCAAGAGGCTGGCTTGCCTGAGAACCGCAGAATTGGGCTGACTTTGTAAATTCCTCCATTATCCATTTTGCTGTTAATTTGTCCGTCCCTACAATGTTGTCCTCTCTTGCCCTCTAGCAGTTAAGTGTACTTTCAGCAGGCGTCATGGGAAATAAGAAGCAAAAGTATGTGAGAAGGTGCTATTTTCACTGACTAAACCACAGAACACCCCTCACTGCCTGTGTTTTGTTATTTTTTCTGCAAATTTCAGCTATTAAAGCGGCTGAATGAATCGTACGTATGGATAAGTAGATGTAATATGTGTGTAGCTTGCTCGTTCCCTACATGTGTTCTCTGCTGATCTACGAGATTCCTGCTCCTACCGTGGGGTACGTTCTACTGCAAGATGATTTCAGTTAATTCTTAACACAGCTCAGCTTCCAGATACATTTTTTCCAGAACAAAGTAACAGGATAGGTGAAAACTGATTTTTGAAAATGACTTTGGCACATAACATACGCTTTCACTGAGATTTGTCTTCTGGACTGGCAACTGGGGAGTCTGAAAAGGAAACTTCAGCTCTTTAGTTACATTAGTGTTCTTTGAAAATGTGACTGCTGCCAGGGCTTGGTAGCTCTTTCATTCATTTTCTTCATTACAGAGGGATTTCCTTTGAGAAAATTGACACAGTCAGCCTTGTCTCTTTGATCCCATTTTTCTCATACTCGTACCTCGTATTTCCCCAGCTGGCATTTTTTGAATTATTTTTTTTTACGCCCTCTTTTCTCCAACCCCTCACCATCTTATTCCATATGTTTATTATCTCTTCCGTCACCAGGCTGTGAATAATTTGGTGGGAAATCATGCAGCTGCATGGAAATCAGCTGCTTGGCACAAGCACCGCGCTGGCTTGCTGGAGAAGTCCCTGGGTGAACAGACAATTGCTACTGAAGTATTTTGGAGAGCGCAGAAAACCATCCTTTACCCGTGGTGCCGATCTCAAGCTTGTAATAACTATGAGTTATTATTGGATTGACCGAAAAACAGCGAGTTAAAAAACCCCACAACATTTCTATGTATTTATTTGCTCTCTGTTTCTCTTAGAGTTGCAAAGCACTGTTCTTAACTCCGGGATGTGCTACACGTTACGTATATAATGAAACTCCGGATTCTTACTTAACGAAAGGCTTGAAATTAGGAGTATAGTCACTTTAGTCCTCAGAGATTTTTGGTGACAGGATCAGGTTTGCTTTCTGAGCGTGCCTTAGGAGCAGGGAAGCCAAGCTCCTGAACCGGGAGCAGAGTTCGGTCAAACAGACCCGCGTCGTCCCCCCGTCCGCGTCGTCCCCCCGTCCGCGCTGACGCTGCTGACCGGCCTCTCTGGGCTCTGACCCCCACGCTGTGCCTGGCCGCTCCCCTCGGAGCACAGGTCTCCGTTGCCATCTCCGCTTAGTTCCTGTCAAACGCTGTATTGTTCCTGTTGGCCCGGGGCTCGTTAGCAGCACGCTGCCGATGCGGCCGTTCTGCTGCGTAGATGGCCCATAGCGAGCGAGACGGTATTTAAAATGGCAGTTACCGGCGTTTATCTTCAAGGAGCTGAGAGAGCTAATTGTTTTGCTGAACGAAGTGAAGCATAAATTCAGTGCGGTTTGTTCCTTCGGTCTTTCAAAGGCGTCAAACGAGGGAAACTGTACAGGCACGGAAATAATTGTTTTTGATTTTTGCCTGATCACCCAATGGTTCAAATAGGCAGCAATCAAAGCAAAGCTCTTTCTGTCTGTAAATAATGCTTTAAAGGTTCTGATGGAAGAATAGCATGAAGGGTTATCATTAGGTAGCTTTAATATCTGCTAGATCAGTGGATTATAAAAATTATGTGTGAATCTACAGCAAAGAGGCTTTCATGTTTGATAGTGCCGTATCAGAGGCAGTGGATTTCTGAAGGCTGTCGAGATGTTCCCAGTGTGTATTGACAGCTGCTTGTTTTTCTGAAGGCACTAACAGTCTGCAGGCACCCACTGTTTGAAATCCTGTTAATTTTTCCAGTTTGGTACCGTGTTAACTTGTTTATCTTGCCATAGGACATGACATTTTTTCATGGCAACATTAGGATTTAACAGGATGGAAGAACCTGGAGTCATAGAATTGAAAGATTTCTTTTGGAAGCAGCCTCTGCAGGTAATCTAACCCAACCCCCTGCTCATCGGGGCTACTTTCAAAGCTAGAATGGGTTGTCCAGGACCTTGTCCAGGCCAGCTCTGAAAGTCTACAAGGACTCACCAACCTTTCTGGCCATATTTCAGTCTCTAACAACTCTCTTGGTAAATTTTTTTTAATTTTTCTTTTTTTTAAATGTACAATCAGACTTTCCCTCCATGCAACTTGTGACCGGTGCCTCTTTGTCTTCTCATTGTATATCCCTGAAACGAGTCTGGCTCCACCGTCAGTAGACCTTTACCCTAGATGGAGGATACCTTTACCCTAGGGGAGGATAACCCCTCACCCTCGTTAGCTTCCTCCTCTTCCAGCTAAACGAGCCGAATACCCTCAGCCTTCCCTCACGTGCCGTGGACTCCAGTGGGTGAGACAGGTCCGGTTCTGCCTGATGACTTTGAGCGTACTGTCTGGGCCCCAGTTGGAAGCTTTTGACGTGCATTAATTCATCTCTCTTCCCTCCGTGTCCCCACCGCTGCTTGGTGGCTCGCAGCCAGCCAGTCTTTAGTATTAGGCTGTCGCGCTCTCCGGTATTACAGCAGCGCAAGAAAAGTTTGTCAGAGAGGACTCTGAAGTGGTTTTCCACTACTTGTTTCTGTTTCTGATAGTCCCCTCCATTAATCCCCACTGGAGAGAAAACACACTTGTTATAACGATCTTGAAGAGCAACACAATCTCCTCCGCTTCCTTTTTTTCAGTTTTATACACTTAGTTTAGAGCAACTCCCCGTTACTTCAGCTCACAACAGATTTGAATGATAAAGGAGTTCAGACAGACCGATTAGAACAGAGGAAGCTGAGAACTGTGGTATTTGCTGGAAGACTACAGTTTGTACAAGAAGCTCTGGATAACCTATTCACCTTCCCCCACAGAGCTGTAATCCATGGATTTGACCATATGGAAGCTGGTATTCACACAGAGTGAATGTAAATAAAGCTTTTCAATGCCTTTGATATCAAAGCTATTTATGCCTCTCTCTCAGCAAGTATTTCCATTCTCTCCCAGACATAGTTAGCATAAAAGAGCAACCTACTGTTTAGAACGCATTTAGACAAAAAAAAAAACAAAAAAACAAAAAAAACCAAAAACCAAACAAACACGAAAAACCTCCCAAACTCCCAAACTTGAATTTCTTGTTCCCTCAGTTCAGAAGATCATCGCAAAGTCTTGTTCTACAGTTATTATTTATTAGGCAGAGGATTTGGCAAACAGTGGAAGGATTCAGGCAGCCAAACCCCACATTCCATCACTAAGAAAATCCCTGTTTGGTCTTCCAAAATGATATTAGTGAGTGTTTGCAAAGACAGATTTTAAGACACTTAGACAAACGTGCATATGTGTATGCATCCACATACGTATATGTGTTATAAAATTGGATGAGGTTATTCCTACCCTTGAAATTAATTACTAATAGCCTGAGCTTTGCATGCTGTGTTTTGACATGAGAAATTCTTAAAGTGTTCTTTCATGTAAAAAATGTTTTTTTGTACAAATTAGTCTTATTTTTAACTGAAAAAATGTTTACTGTCCCCCTTGAATAGAATGAGCCGCTCAGCCGAGAGTTATCGTAAGAGAGGATTCTAAAACCTTGAACAATTCCTACAGCATGTTGAGAACCCTTTGCAATTTCTTCCCTATTATGAAGTTTCCATGCGTATTAAATAGTACTATATATAGATACAAATATACTCATTAAAGATTTGTTTGCTGAAAAAAATTATCAGTCTGCATTCTGTCAAAGCATATGAACGTGTACATAAAACTGCAACAAGGAAAATACCCAAGTGTAGCAGTGCCACACACTGATGTGCTATAAAAAGCAGCAATTTGGAAACCCTGTTTCTTCCCTGAGCCTGCACAGGAATGCATTCTCCGATCCGACCACTGTACAAATTTCCCTGGGTACTTGGCAGTGTACCGATAGGCAAATGAAAAGTGCTATAGGCAAATGGAAAAAAAGTTGGCCAGGCATTTCCTAAACAAGTATAATTTCGCATAACTCTGCAGAGCAAAACTGAGATTTCAGCAAGCCAAGGGGCCCGCACTTTGTTTCGTGAGGTTAAAAAAGACGCGTGAGTTAGCAGCGCGAAGCGATGGCGCGTTCCTGCGTGCTGAAGGTAGTAAGTGTCTAAACCCAAATGAGCCTGTGTTCTCATGGCATATCTGTGAGCAACTTTAAAATCCAATAACCGCTCGTGATTTTCATTGGACTTACACCTCTGGCAGCGTGAAGTTTCTGGAGAAACATCAAAGATAAACACAAAAACCTAAAGTTTGATTAAGCGCATTAAAAATTGCTGTTAAATTAGGCCTCTAGCTTTCTTTATAAATCCTTTTTTTTTTTTCCCTTGCCTCTTCTTTAATTTCTTTTTCTTGTTGCAACTCAACATGAAGCTCTTTTGCACAGTGCACGTAACCTGTGGATGATCGTAAGAAATGCAGTGGGATACTTCAAACTTCGCTGTTAGAGAGTGGACTTACGTGTCTGTTGAGGATGACTATCACCCCAGACATCTTTGTCAAAGAAAATCAGTTAAGATCCTTAAGCCAGGATCATCTCAACAAGTGTAATGGGTTTCAGGGAGCTGGATCTTTATAGGCTTGGGACATGATGAACGTGACCTTTGTAATATATATATTTACTTTATGAGGATGAAAAAGGAAAAAGACCCCAGTGAACTGAAGGGTTTCCTATGGATATATCCAAGGCATAGAGGTACAATTAAATGGATGGAAAATTACCCAGAACGGCTTGTGCTGCTCCATTAGTGCTGCGATATAATTCAGGAACAAGTGTTATGAACATGAGTCAATGGGAAAGGATCGGAAAACTTCAAAGGGAGTTCATATACAAAGGATCAAATTCACCACCGAAGCAGCTCAAAGGAATCTCTGAGCTCTCGGAGCAGGAGGTTCACTGCAAGGGTTATGTAAAATGTGTTTATCTAATCTTTTCATTCTATCAGCATATATAATTAAGCATATTATTATTTATATTAGAGAATGCAGAGGTGTCCTGAGATTAGAGCCCTGTTGTGCTTGGTGCTTAAGGGGAACGCAGTCCCTGCTCTGGACGGGCGAGCTAGATAAAGAGGGGAATGGTACGGAGCAATGAAGTGAGAGATCCCGCCAGAAATAAGTGGCAAAGCCAGGTTTAGCATTTTAATTAGATGCCCTGTCCCCTTGTCCTCGTTGCTTCAGCAAGCTTATACCTCTCCCTGTGTTTTGGAGCGTGGCCGAAAGGGAGGAAAGTTACCTCCTGGTTATCCCAAAGACGGCGGGGGCGGTTACTGCGCGCCGTGGGAGAGGTGCTCCCCTGCTCGCCTGGGGCTGGTCTGTCTACGCGTGTCTCGTGTGTGCGTCTGCTTTCCTTCTGCTGTCTCCTTGCCTCCCCTTTCCAACGCTTGTGCTGGCTGCTTCGTGTAGACCTGTGCTGTGCTCCCTCCCCGCTCTTGAGATGGTCCCGTCGGTCTTGGCACGCTGCATCCGTTGCGGCCACTCTTCGCGGTAGCGAAGGTCAGCAAGATGCCGAAAAGGAAGAGTGTTCCTGTAGCTACTTATTAGTGCTTGGCCAGAGTTTCCAACAGCGGGGGTTGTGGGCAGGGTTTTGGTTTTTTTAATCAAAAGCACTCGGCGCCGAGCATCAAACCCCAGAAGATTTTTGTGGGAAGTGCGGCGTTCAGAGCAGCTTTGAAAAGCTGACTGCCCCTGTGGGTGCCCGAAGGAGACGGCGATGGGCTATGGAGCTCCGCTCAAATCTGGGCTGTAATGAGCATGATTCCCGTACGCCGTCGGTTACAAAAATAGCTGGTCCCTTCATTTCTGCTAAGCGGAAAGGAAGCTATTCCTCCTGATGGATCCTTCCACAGCAGTGTGTGTTGTGATTATTTCTGGAGCTGTCTGATGGGAGGTTTTAGGGTAGCGGAGAGGGAGGGCAACGCTGCAAGCGATAGCTTTTATCTTTGCTAATAGTAATCTAATGGACAGAAGAGTGGGCCCGTAATTGGGTTCTGCTTCAGATCATGATTAGGAAGATTGCTTTGCGAAGTGTATAGAAACTGCCGGCAAGAGTTACGTACGTCTTTCTGTGTGATACCGAGCAAGAGTGATAGAACAAAATAAAGCTGTGATTATCACATGGATCTGCATTGGAGTCGTGACGGGTGAAGGCAGAGGGGAGGCTTCAGCTCTTCTGAAGTTCAAGCACGGAGAGAGAGATGGAGGCCCTACAGTAGGAAATCCAGGTGAGCAGTGAATTGTAGCTCAGTTTATGCCCTGGTGTATGCGCTGTCGGGGCTGTTTTGCACGCAACAGCAGTGTTTACTGGAGAAAAGGTGCCAACCCAATATAATCTTCATTAAAACCCTGTTTCAAGAGACAGTTTCATTCCCTTTGACATTCAATAAGGGGAATATATGGGGGTAGTACCAAACTCTTCTGGAAACTTCTTCATCTAGTGTTCTTAGCTTTAAAGTACCTTGCAAAATCAGAGAGTCTCTGGGGCTGGGAGGGACCTCTGGAGATCATCTGCTCCAACTCTCCAGCTCAGGGCAGAGTCACCTAGGGTTGGGTTTTGGATATCTTCAAGGATGGAGACTCTAAAGCCTCTCTGGGCAGCCTGCCCCACTGCTTGAGCACCCTCACTGTAAGAAAGCTCTTTCTGACGTTCAAGTGAAATTTTCACTATTTCAGTTTATGCCTGTTCCCTCTTCTCCTGCCACTACTGCATACCAGAGTGTCTGGCTCCAGACTTTGTCTTTACCCGCTCCTCCTCCACCACCCCTGTCAGGTAAGTGCACGTGTTGATAGGATCTCTTCTCCAGGCTGAAGTGTCCCAGCTCTGTCAACCTCTCATACGGCAGATTCTCCAGTCCCTTAATCATCTTTGTGACGGTACGCTGCACTCGCTCCGCTGTGTTCCTGTCTCTCTTGTCCTGGGGAGCCCAAAGCTGGACACAGACTGTTTCGTACAGATCCACGTGGTTTCACCGGTGCCGAGTAGAGGGAAGATGCTCTGCTGAATGCCGTTGGCCTTCTCTGCTGCAAGGACGCCTTGTTGGCACGTGCCCGCATTAGCTGGATGTTAGGTCCTCCAGGAGAGGACATGGATCAGCTGTCCGTCCCCTCCCGGGGGGTGCCGGGACAGAGACAGCGGGTCAGCCACAACCATAAGGCGCGTGTCAGATCTCTCAAGCTTTGGACTTGTCATTAATCACTTCCCTGTAAAACTTCTTAGACAGCACAGTCTTGGAAGGTCATCTGAAATAAATCAGTCAGGATTCACAGCAGATCTGATTAATTGTCGCTCAAGGTCACACAGATAAATTCCAGTGTGTGTCTGATTGTTTTTCGGGGTAATGTGCGACTGTTTGAAAAGCTGGCCTGTGTGTAAACTGGTTTTTGTTTGTTTGTGCGTGTCGCATAATTAATAAATCTCAACAGGAAGACTGGGAATTTGTAAACTAGGGACTCGGTCACATCTGCAGGGGACTTTTTTCCAAAACTAGAGAAAAGTGAGGTGATTTCTGGTATAACAGTGGTAAAGCAAGTTTGTCTTTCACACGTTTTTAGCATGGCTTTAATTGCCTCACTGGTAGAAGTCCAGAGGAGTCCTGGTTTTAAACCCAGGTTTTTCTCCGCTGTTGGGAGAGGAGAAATGAGATCAACAGAATTAAACCTGTAGTAAAGTTGTGGAAAATAGTGCTTTATTGAGCTAATGGCAAAGTGTTGCTGTTCGGTTGTTGGTGATTTAGTTATAATTTAAGACAAATTAGTTATCATTTTAATTCGAATAGCACGCAAAGACGCGTATGTTGTGCTGAGACGCTCTGTGCCCGTATGAAGACAGTCCACGTGCTGAGCAGGCGATGCTCTACAGAGGGCAGGTAGCCCCGGCACGGGAGGAGGGAAGGGTTTTCGTCTGCAGATTCCGGATGCAGAATGAGGCAGGAAAGAGAAAGCCACAAACTGCTTGTTTGCTGTCAAACTTCTATGATTTTTATGTTGCCTTATTTCTGTCGGTCACTGAAAAGGGGTTAAACTGAGCCATGTAAATGGATTGATCTGAAAGTTTTATCCTATAAGTCTTAGGCTAAGTTTAATCCACATTTTCTCAATTATTTGCAGATCCCTCACGTGTTACAATTATTTCTGCAGCGTAAATGTATAGACCTTTCATTGTGCGCCAGACTGCTTGGGTTATTTCAGGCCTGTCGACTTCTACAAACCTACCCCGAGGTTAACGTGGGTCGGGTGCTTCCCTCATGCAGCAGAGGTTAAAGAATATTGTCAGACAATTGTTCTTACTTTTTGGAACACTAGGCTTAGTACGGGTGAAATAATAAATGTGAGAGAAGGCTTTTAGGTAGCCAGGGCAGATGTGTAGCCTGCGTTGCCTTCAGGCATCTTGAGCAATAACATTCTACATGGCTTCACTGTGTACAGGAATTTGTGCCTAATAAATAAGGGAAATTAACAAAAAAAAAAAAAAAATGCATCTCAGGTGCTGTTCTGATGTTCCTGCAACTTGGTAGGAGGCTGCACGGGTATCATTCCGGTCCACTTGCTGTCAGAGTGAATTCAATTAACTTCAAAAAGCAAAATACATGGATAACTGCAACGTGATAGCTCCAGTGTCACCTTCAGATTAGGGAAGTCTTGTCTTGTTTGTAACTTTGGCAAACTGAAGAGAAGGTAAACATTCATTGAATAGTTTTCTAACGTTGTTGGGTATCCAAATCCCTCCTTCCCCTTCAGAGAAACAAAGATTATATTCAGTTTTCTATTTTTTTTTCTACATTCTCTTTAGATTAAACTTTGTGAAAATGATGGATATTGGCTGACTCTTCATTCTAAACGAGATGTCCAGTAGCGCCACAGTGGCACTACCTGTAGTTACTTGGTGTTGATAAATTGTGTGAAACTAAGGAAAGAAAAACATGGCTTTACCTTTTCACCTTCATGAATAAGTAAAACGGAAGGAAATTGGTGGCGTAGGTTACCTGAATGGGAAATGTTGGGCTTGGCAAAAATATGTTTGTTTGGGCCTAAACAAAGTGAAGGTGAGAAGAATCTGCCTGGTGGTTGTTGTGGGTGCAACTGAAGGGGGTGTGTTATGGCCACCGCCGTTAGTCGTGGTCACGGAGTACGGGGTTACGGGCTTTGTGTGGAGGTTTATGCCGTGATGACCCGCTGCTTAGAGTAAAGACCTGTGGTCTCGAAAGCTGTAGGATATTTCACTGGGCTCCGTTGCAACCTCGGGCTTATCAAAAGGCTTAAGGCAAGCTAGCGACAACGTGTTTCCCAGGCTGTAAAGCGTACGGTCGTTAAACGGTCATTTTTTTTCTCGCGGAGTTTTGATACCTCGCCACAAGCGCCGAGTACTTTAAAGCGCTCGGTCTGCCTGCACCTCTGCCGCGAGGTGTGGTGTCGGTGCCTTGGTTCCTTTCCGATTCGTGTATGTGTTTGCTGCCAGTTGCATTGTATCGCTTCACCGACCCCTTTCTGACCAGACCCTTTGTACAATGACACCTCTGTCAGCCCTTTCGTGACATAAATACACTGTATTTAACTAGCCGCTAAAGAAAATCCATTTTCTGATGATCCCATTGAAATAAGGAAAGATTATTTTTTTTTTTGTCTGTTCAAGTGGAAAGTCTTGGCATCATCTGAACAGCAAAGAAGAAAGCCCGTCTTGTGGAGGGATCCCAGTTATTTAAGAAGAACCTGTGTCTGCAGCTCTCGGACGGAGCCCAAGAGCTGCAGTGGATCAGAGGGCTGAATTCCGGTTCTGGTGTGGAGATTAGTTCGCCAGTTCGGTTGAGATATTTGGGACTGAATTAGAAAAAAGAAAAAAGCAAGAATCCATGAATTAAGGACTTGAAAATTTATACTAGTTTTGTATAAAAGGTATTTGAATCCTGTTCATGTTAATGGCAGTGGCACAGCTTCAATTAATAGAAAATAAGGTCTTTGTTTTAACGCTCGGATTCCTTCGCACCCAGGACTGTTAATAATACAGACTTTATTTTTAAACCTGTGATTTTCAAAGGAGCCTGACAGTTGTCAGTCTCAGCTAGATTAAAATTATCCCAACACCTCATGATTTCTAGCGTGCACAGCCTTCATTACCTTGATGAATTTAGGACGCACTAACGTGAATTTTAAAGACGATGAAAGTAAGGTACAGAGGGAAAGAAAGTTCCAGGCTCAGGTGTGTGAAGGATTACAGTTACGTAAGTCTCGACTCTTTTACAAGGGAATAACATGGAAATACCTGGGAACATAAGGGCCTATGTGAGCTATCGCAATCAAAGTCTTGGACGGCCACCGAAACCAACCTTGGGCTCCTACGTCTTAGGTGGGTGAAGGAATGACTGAGCCGCTCGTCGCATTGAAATGCCATTTTACTGCCATTTAAATGCATTTGAAATTGCCAGCATGAATTTATGCCTTTAAAACCGCAAAGAAAAAAAAGCGGGCATGTATGTATGTGAGGAAACTTACGTTCACATTAGAAATTGGGGAAGCTATTAATAGAGCTAGTCGGTGATGCTAAAGCCAGTCATAAATGTGTCATGAATTCAAGCTGGTGCTTTTAAGTGGAAAAAGTGAGTATGGAAAATAAATCCTAGATTTCCACTGGGGCATTGTTCAAATTAGCCTTAATCTTTCAAAAAGAGAAGGAGGTGGGGGAGGGAAATCCTTTTTTGTATGTTAAAATAAAGCCATAGGAGAAAGCCTGTTATACTCAGCTGCTCCCTCCAGCAGGACTGCAAAAGCCTGTCCCCAGTAACGGGTGGCGTTCCAAAGGGAAAAACCCTCCTGCAGTGTGAGACTGAGATCCCCACCCAAGGCACCGCGCGCTCCGAAGGCGGTGGGTTTGCCTACGCCTGGGTGCTGCCGCGCCGGTGCCGCGGAGGCTTCGCGACGCAATGGGCGCTTTGCTCTTTGAACATTGCGTTCCGTGCAGAAGAGCTCTTCCAAATTGCGTGCACCTTGATTAACTGTGGTGCATAATTTATGCTTCTACTTATTTAATCACTCTGGAGTTTTGGTATTCGCTGGCAGTTGCTAGATTGCTTTATTAAATTTAGGCTGTGTTGAAGGAAATTTATTTTTGTGTATTCCTCCTTCATAATTTTTTTTTTCTTAAATGTTGTCACATAAATTACTGCGTTATCGATGAATCTGCATGCAGAGCCTTACTATTTAGTTCTTATGCCAGAATCCTCTAAATCATGTGTGGCATATGTATTATATCTTACTTCACGCTATCCTTCTCAATGATGGATTTACTTTCTTCACTTTCTTCCCTTTTCTATCAGAAGGCGGCATTCAAACTTGAAAGCAAAAGAGGAGGGGAAAAAAAGAAAAACCTAGATTTTTTTTCTCTTTACTCACAAAAGTGTAAGGCCTTAACATGAAAAAGATCTGTTAAATAACATCGTAAGGTGAAATACAGACATGTTACTACCCTTTCCCAGAGGAGCGTTAGGGTCGGGGAGGAGCGGGGTGACCTCGTGGGTGTTGGTTACGCCGAGGAGCAGTTCAACATTAGTTCTTTTCTGTAAGAAGGAGGAAACTAATAGAGTGTTTAAAATGAACTCAGAAAATACAGATTCTTTTCTCTCTTGCGTTACTTAGTCTCGTATGTCATTTAGTCACATGACATGATGAGTATGGTGAGGTCAAGAAGATGAATCGTAGGGAAGTGGTGCAAGATGCACGATTGCCCATAAAACTGCCTTTGGGTAAAGGAAGTCTGCCTTAGCCGTGTTTTCGCGCAGCTCCACACTGTCACCTCCTCTGCCGATGGCGTTGGGTTTCTGTTCTGGCAAGGTCCTGCTGGCACCGTTACTTGTTGTGCACACTTTGTGTGGCATTGTAGTTAGTTAAAACGGTAGGGTGTTAGCAGCCCTGCGTTGGTGGCTGCATAAATCAGAGTTCAACCAACCCAACAGCAACCGTCTTACACGTGCAGGTACGTTAGAACATCGGAAAGGTCGTCTGTGTTTGATTTCTAAGGACAAACAGCCCTATACAAAATTAAGTATTGGTTAGAAAATAACATGTCTCCTTTAAAATAGTATAGATGCGTATTTTGATGCAAACAGAAAACAGGTTTCTCAAAAGTTCTTAGAAGAAGCAAAATATTTACTGAGTTGGCGTGTATTTATCAATATATGCTGATGTGTATGTAATACGGGTTTGGATTTAATTTCATACTTGTTATTTGTCTGAACGTACTTGATTTATGAATGTATGCATGCGTATACATAGATATCTTTTCAGCTGGTTGAAAACTACCCCATGGAGCTGTTTTTAATGGAAAATTGTTTTTCCAGTCATTCATCTCATTGCTAGTATCTGCTTCCAGTGGTAAAATTAAGTTTCCACCAGTAATTTTTTCAGACAGCTATCAACGTCATCCTGATTCTGCACTTCTCTGCCGAATTTACATTCTTCCTTAGCAAAATAAATCTCCCACGAGTTACAGGATTTTTTTTTTAATCTATAAAGCTATCCCTTGGATATACATGAGCACAGAGCTATATCGCTGTAAATCCTACAAAAGGGAAAAAAAGGCATTTGAAATTATAGCTTTTTAATGAGAAAATTAACTTTACGGTGGTTACTTTGGGTTTTGAAGGATTCTCAACCACAAAGATTGCATTTAAGTTTTTTTTTCATCTGTTTTATTAACCATCTGAAGTGGAATAGGCCTAATCTTCCTAGATTAAAGTTCCACAAATTTGAGGGCCGTGGTACATGCAAATACTCTTTTGTAGTCTTTACTAAAATACTCAAATCATCAGAAAAAGCAGGCATTAGACTTCTAATAGAGATTCTGTGCTGTGCTGTGGTTTATAGAGAAGCTTGGCATGTGGAGTCCCTCCGCAGCGGGGATCGGAGTCAGAACCTCCCAAACCTGTTGAGCGATATGCCGTTACCAGATGTTTAATCTCAGGTAAATCACTTGTGTATTCACTTGGAAAACTGGTGTCTAATACTTTATCGATCACATATTTGGAATAGTTACTTGTATGAAGTGTGCTTATATTTGTGTCTCTTAAGAAATGAAAATAACCTAAATCCTGCTTGTTACTTTCTAACATAATTTTGTGACTGAAGTTACTGACCAAAATTCATTAGGCGTGGTTGAAACCATTGGCCCTTAACTTTCTCTTGAGGTAATCGATGCTTTGCACACAAAAAGTAACGTCAAGGGGAACTTTGGCTGGCTGCAAGGCGGCAATAAACAATTTCATGGGTGACCAAGCAGGGCGACGTCTCGGCCTCTCCAGCCCTGGGTCCAGCTGGGGTGGGGAACGGCGCTGGGTCGCAGGGTGATGTGCTCGGCACGGGTGGGTG
>VFFE01008899.1:97880-157634 GCA_008921705.1 Burhinus oedicnemus | reverse complement strand
CAGGTTCTTGAAACTTTTTTTTTTTTTTTTTTTTTTTAGTGAAAATTGTGGTAATCTCGTAATTTCATGGTATCAGAGACTGAAGTATGAAGAACATAAACTAATATTATGAGACATGATAAAACCCTAAGAGTCTTCAGCACTGTAGGCAGACCAAGACTTGGCACAGGTTGGGATGTCGTTGCCCACAGGAATGACCGATTTCACATGGTTTTAGTCAGTTTTTTTAGTCAACCTTTTCACATCCCAGATGGCCCAAGGTGCCGCTGGTTAGAGGGTGGACAACTAACACAGGACCCGGGCACCCAAGGGCCAAAGAAGGCCTTAATGTGTGAGCAAAGATTGAACAAAACGGTTGGGTTTGGTTTCATGTGGGTGAGCGGAACCTTGTTGTGACCACGCGTCTCAGTTTGCCGCTTTGCTCTCGGCACGAGTTTTTCAGAATAAGGGCTGCCAGTTTCACAGCTGTATGGAAGTGCTAATGATGGGCCAGTAGTTGTTATAATTACAACCCTGGAAGGGAAGAGGGAAGGCAGACCCTGGAAAACAAGGGCGAAAGGTGTCTGTGGAGTTAAGTTCACGATCTGAGGTGTTGGCTGCGTTCCCAGCTCTGTCGCAGTTTTTCTGCGTGACCTTGGACAAGTCGCGTAATCTTTCTTTACCCGAGTGCTGTGTGTGGGAGTAATGATGTCTCCCTGGGCAAAAAGACAGCTTTCCTGCTGCATTTTGATGCTGAAGTGTCTGGGATCACAGGTGTTTCTCAGAATTCGGGACGTTACTGTATAGATTGCTCTCTCCTACGTGTGGATGGAGCACTCAATAGGCACATAGCTATATAAATACAGATATAATCACACAAAAGCCTGCTGTATTCCTTTATTCACGCTGCAATCCTGACAGATGTGTTCTCAGCAAGATTCCACCATATTCCACAGTTGAGCGGAGACCGTATGCTATTGAAACAAAAGAAGAAGATTAATTAGGCTGTCATTGTGTGAAATTGGGTTTGTGGATGGCAGGCACGCTCAGAAGCCTGCGTGGAGGTTGTCCATTTTTTTAATTATAGAAACAGAGAGAGAGAGGGAGAGGAAGAGAGAAACCTGGCATAACCGGCAGTCTGTGCGTGGCGGGATCCTCACCGGAGCGGCCGTGCCCTGTTTGCTCGGCAGCGGTGACACGGGGAAGGGTTCCGTCCGCTGCTCTGCTACCCACGGAGGGCACGCTGCAGAGGAGCCGGGTAGACGGAGCGCGCTGGAGCTGAACACAGAAACGTCATCTCTATATGCTTCTGCAAATTAATTTGCTCGTTTCTAGAAGCCACCGGTCCATTAAAACCTAAAATTCCTTGCACGTCAAGTCAGGCCAGTGTCGTACCCTCTGGGGTCCCCGCGTATAGGGAAGGCTTGACTCATCTCGCCGTAAGCTCGGAGCCCGTTTGCCAGCAAAAGCAGGTGCAGCAGAAGAGCGCGTGTCCCTCGGGAAGGGCAGATGGTGCCTGCAGGACCTCGGGGCCACTGGGACAAGGGCTGTCCTGCCAGAATCAGCTCAGAGCTCCGGCTGCGGCTGCGTGGGTCCTGGCTGTTTGGGAGCCGGGGCTGGCATGGGCTCTTCCCGGCGTCTCCGGGCCATGGGGCTCCTGCTCTCTCCTGGAGCATCTCCCACGGGCTGCTCCGTAGGTTCCAGGTTTGACTTACACTGAACAGCAGCTTTTTTTTTCCCCAGCCTGAACTTGGGCTTATTTATCCGAGGGCTGTATTGTGCTGGCAGGCAAATGAATTTTTGGTATCAATTCCTGAAAATGAGACAGCGTCTGGGTAGCAGACTGGAATGCGGTTCCTCTGCTTAAACCACAACAGCAGCCACCTGCGGGAGGGGGGAATGTCTGCCTGCGTGCAGTTTGGGACCTGTTGTATCCTTCTAAAGATCCTGGAGATGAACATTGTGTTCAAGTTCTTTCTAATTTAGTTCTGCTCCATTATATGCATCTCCGAAATGAGCACCTGTTTTATTCTTTCCTCCCTTTAAAAAAGAGAAGGGAGGGAACTGCTTTTGGGCATATTCCAACCCAGGCAATAATATTCCAACTCCCTCTCCTCTGCTTGCAGTTTCAATTGGAAAAGAAAATGTTATTGTGTGCCTTCAGTTGCTGGAGGCAGAGTTAAAGTGTTTTCTGTCGGAGATGAGGGCTTTGCGGTGGGAGAGATCTGTGTGTAGGGGCTATCTCCCCTTCTCGGCAAAAATAAAACCAGCTTCCCGACGGGGTGAGAGCAGAACCAAGCTCAGAGCAAACCTAGCCCTTTCTCTGCAGGCGAACGAAAGGCCGGCGGAGCGGGAGAAGCGCTTTGGACAGGAACGGCAGAGCTTGCGACGGCGGTAGGTCTTTGCTGTCGGTCCTGCCGCGGTGGCGTTAAGCCCTGCCGTCGCTGCCCGTCAGCAGCCCCTGGTCGGATGCGGTGCACGGCCTTTAGGGAATTGCAGCGGGGCTGTGTCAAGGTGCTTCTCTCTATCCCTGCAGAACACGCTGGTTGTTGATGCCGCTGCCCTAGAAGAAGGGAAACACACAATAAATCCTTCTGTCTTCTTGCTGTAGTATAATATAGACGAGTGACAGGATTTTGAACGCTTTTCCGTGCTCCCACTGGTGCTCATTGCCAGGCTTCATCCCTTGCTTCTGCAGCCGGACCACTGCCCTGGGATTGTCCCAGGACAGCCCATCCCTTGGGGCCGAGCAGCTGAAGGCTGCACTGAAATCCCGGCGGGTTTGCAGGGATTCAAGCTCCTGGAAGGCTGCTGGAGAATGTTGTATGAGTTGCCGAGATCCCACAGCTTTTGTTGGAATCAAAGAGAATTTGGGAGAGTTTGCTTAGCCGGGTATGGGGCAGCAGTTTGTGTGTCGTCAGGAGGTGTGACGCAGCGCGGTTGGGTTCCTGGGAGCACGTCTGAGCTCTGTGCGCTTGGCAGTGCGGGGGTAAAGACAATACAGAACAATACCACAGTGAACTGCATCCGCACTCTGTTACAACTGCAAGAAATAATGCTTTGTTTACTGTTAATTAACATTTGCAGAGCGGTTAGCCGTGATAGTGAGAACTATGTATTATGTGACCTTTTTTAAAAGCGTGACAAGGCAAACGGACGGGGGTGTCAAAGACCCGGATTCTCGTGCCGGATGGCTGAACAGTACTTTGCCTGAGCCACAGCATAGTTTTCCCAAAGGTAGACAAATTCGCTATCCCAACCCACGAGCTGGGATTTCTTACCTATCCCCCAGCCTCTTAAAACTGGCAGATACTCCTTCCGTCTGTAGGGTTTATAGCTCAGAGAATACCTTTGCTTGGCACGTGGAAGCAATATATTCTTTATTATCCCTATGAAGAGATTCTCATGAATACTGCAGGAGACATTCATAAATAGAGCCTTAATTATTTAAAACCGTTTTTCCCTTTGCTTACTTAAGGATGTTGCCTTTCATCCACCCAAGCTGAATTTATTGCAATGAATAATAATTTTAGTTTCAATTAAGTTTTGTATGTACACATCTCTGAATCTTGTATCCATCTGTTTGCCATCTGCTGATTGGTTTGCTATTTCTATAAAGCTGCTTTTTTTTTTTTTGATGGTAGATGGTCACGTACTCATTACCAGTTTCATCATTCAGCTCATCTTGGAGGCAACGCAGACCTGTATTAGCCTCTCTGTATAATTAGATTGCCAAGACAGCTAAAATCATCAGATGGTTTTAATTCAGCTGCTTTTCTGAGCACGCGCTTCTTCTGAAGATGCCCGTACTTCTTTTAAGAAGAGACTGATTTTCGTGGACTAGAGGCAGCGTGTTAGTTCGGAGCTGGCTCTCGGTCAGCGGTAGTTGTGGTTGTGCTGAGCTCGTTCGTAGGGCTCTGTCGCAGCTCGTTCTGTGAGTCACTGTGCAAACGCAGGCGATGATTTGGGGTGACTTACAGGTTATGGCTTACTGCAGCTGCAGGCTGTACTGCCTCAGAGCTCCCCAGGACAGAGCCCATCTGGGCCAGAATTCCTCCAATTCACTACTTGATACCATTTTTTTTTTTTTTTTGGTGCAGAAAAGGTCTGGCTGCATTTGGCGGGTCTGAGGAAGAACACTGTGAGTCCGCTCCTCTGTGCACATGCCTTATTTCCATTTAGTGGTCCAGTTTGTTGGTCTGCACGTAGCTCCAAGTAAAAAGGCATTCATACGGTACATGTGTAAGCTCACCCCTTTTCCCGGCCGGAGACTTTGCGGGGAGGCCGAGGGACTTAAATCTTTGTCCAGATAAACGTAGGTTTATGAAGGTGATGTTGGGTGGGAGCTGAGGAGGGGGAGAAGTGCTTTTCAGAAACACCCAAACAAAACAGAGAACTAAAGGCCCGCTCAGTATTATATTAAATCAGATTCTGGCTTCTCCATAGTAACCAGCCTGAGCTCACCCTTTCTCTGGTCGTTGTTCGCTGCTCGCACAGGGTCCTGCTTGGGAACATTTTCCGTAGTGGAGAATACGGTGGAATAGCTGACCTCGCAGCCCTCGCCGTGCCTTTCTGTAAGCAAACGCTCAGGGCTGCCCCGTCTCCTGCTCCAGTGAGAAACAGCGGGGAAAAAACCAAAAAAAAAGTCATAAAGATAAACCTACACCAAAATCAGCAGCTGTTCTGGAGCCAGGAAGAACTAATTAACTTGTAGCAGGTGCTGCTTACAGGTTTCCATCCGATTGCCATCCGGCAATCTGCTGCCTCGCTGCAAACCGCCTGGCACGGAGTCGGGGAAGGCCGGGAGGGACGGAGCCTTCCCTTGAAGCAGCGAGAGCCCACAGTGGTGGAAGTACGATTTTTTTTTTTTTTTTTGTAGCTGTTACCATGACTCAGTGTTTCGGATGGCTGCGGATAACTTTCTCTTCGCTTCCTACGCCCAAAATGTCATTCAGCCGGAGGCGACTGTCACACTGATGGTTAGATGACAGGACTTGGAGAAAAGCAGGTCTGAGGAAACTGCCCCCGGCTTGCTGCAGTTCCGAACGGAGCGTGTTACCGTTCCGTCCTCACCGTTGGACCTAGAGACCCCACTTAGCATCAGGGCTCATTGTGCCAGGTACTATAGAAACACCTAAAGAGAAATGGTTAACCTGAGGTGTAATGCAGGCAGTTGTTTCAATGTCCTACATTTTTCCCTGGAGTATTCTTACCCGCCTGTTTTAGAAAAGTCAGAGCTTTTGTGGAAAAAAAAAAAGCTCTTGAGCTTTTAGAAATTCTATTCTAATGCAAGTTTTCCAAGTGTTCGGGATTATAAAGGTTCCTTTTCAGATGTGGTGTAGGCAGTCAGTAACCTCTCTTGCAAGAAACAACCAACCAAAAAACCTCTGAGCTCCCAAACCCTAAAAATCTCCGCTGCTTTCACGCACCTAGGCACTCAAAATTCAAACTGAAATTTGAGAGCGTAAGGCAGGTCTGACGACCAGATTCAACCTTTTAAGCCACGGAGATGCTTTTTGAAACATCCCAATTTTGACTCCCAGTAAATAAGTTGTTTTAAAGATGAAATCTTACAATCACTAGGCCTTTCTGTGGCTGCCTCTGACTTTTTTTTTTTTTTCTTCTTCCCAGCCATAAAGCCAAATTATAGCAGGGTATATCCCATGTAATTCCCTTTCTGGCCCTATCTTATCTCTGGCTCTTAGCTGATGTGATTGAAAAACTCTGCCATTCCGTGACATAAATCCAAATAGCGAGGGCTAAAGGCCGTCACTGCTCTTCCAGGAGCAGGTCCAGTCACTTCAAAATGGGGATGTGTGTGTGTATATATATATATATTTATTCTTTTTAGAAGGAAAAAATCCAGTTGCACCTTCTAATGCTGTGCTGGAACAACAGTGTGGGAAATGGGCTGAGGTGAGGAGACAAGAGGAGTGTTGGTTACAACGGTTGAATGCGCTTGGATATGGCCCTGTGCTATTTCGCAGCTACCCAAAATACCACCGTTGATCTGTTCATTTGTCGCTGTTTTCAGGGTTTACTTTATACGTGTAGTCCGAGGTCGCTGCGAGTCTCGTGTGTGCCTGGCAGCAAACTGGAGCTACGACGCATTAAGATCGTAGATGTTGAGGACGGAAAGGCCTAGTGGCCTAAAGCGATTCCGATTTATTTAATGCACTTAGGATTATAACTCTCTGAAACCAAGTATTTAAAACTGCTTTCTCTCGTACAGTGACCTAGGGAGAGTTCAAGTGATACGCCACGAGTTGCTCACGCGGATTCTCTCTCGGATGCTGAAGTGCTTGTTGAAAGCTACTCAGGACGTCGGGTGAAATTGCCCTCTCCAGGAGAGCGCTGTCGGTATCGCAAACTCTGCGTACAGACCCCTGCTTCAGAGTTTGCAGATTCATGCAGATGTAACAGAGAGACGAATCCTCCCCAATGTATTTAATAAGAATGTTTCTGAGATAGAAGTTACTTGAACTGAGTTAGATATAATTTTTGCCGGCATGACAACATAAGATAGAGATGGCATGCCATGGGCAGGATTTAGTGCTTCATCTCTTTGTATTCACCTCACTCAATAAGGCAGGAAATTTATTTACTATCCAGAGGCAGTTAACTGTCTTACAGAGCATTGTTCCAGCAGTGGAAAATGGCAATCCATCTATATATCTATTTTTAAATGAATGACTTTCAATACCCAAGGAGAAGGATGAGAAACCCTGTTTGTTCTGGTATTGACAGAGAAATGAATTTCTCCACCAAGTTGACTCTCAGACATAGATTTGATTATTTTTCTTAAGGAATTCTTCTGTTGTGATTGTTAAGTTTCCACTGTTGATCCTAGAAGAAGCAATATAGAAGAATTATATATTCTAGATCCTTTTCTTCAGCAGGAGAATGACATGGGGACAATCTCTGTGTCATTAATAGCCAAAATGTGACCGTTGCTTAAGGGGAAAGGTTGTTCCCATGTGCAAGACCTGAGGCTCCCGAAAGGAAATTTGTTTTGGGGGAAAGGAGAGGAGAAGGGGTGGAGAGCGAATGTCCAGGTGGGCACTCCCCTTCTCGCCAGGGAAGGGGAGTGAAGAGCCCTTCTGTTGACCAGCACAGCATCGTCGTTGTGCTGCTCTCCTTGCAGCCACGCTGACCTGATAAAGTGCTTTCATCCCGCTTCATCGTTGCGTTTGCCGCTGCATCCGCCAGCCTCATCAGAGATTTGAAATGAGAAAATAATCTCGTGCAAACTGGGGTCTGTCCCTCTTTCCTTTATCTCTGGCAGGTGGTTATATCTCCTGGAGAAGCTGTGGCCTGGCATTAGTTTATCCCTGTGCTTCATCTGTCTAGCCCGATCCAGGCCCTCTGTGAAGCCCACGGTGAAGTACAAGGCTACAACTTTGCTTAAGTCTTAATTGAAGGGGTTTAGATCTCACAGTACAGTGTATAATATATTAACTAATATAGAAAAGAATCATAATTTAATAAGTAAAGTTAAATAGGTTAATTAAGGAAGTGTAATGGGCTATTTAGAGCAGAAAACGGGTATCATTGAGAGCTTTGTCTAGAGCTGTTGGTGCGTTACATTGCAGTCTTGTGTGTTTGTGATGTAGAGAAAATAGATACTGTACCTTATTTTAACTACTTTTCAGTGCTGATTGTACACTTGGGGTTTTTTAGAAAGAAGCAAAGAAAAAGGACAAAGAAAGGAAGACAATTTCTGCAATATGCAGGCGATTTCTACCACATATTTGTCATTTCATCCCACTCCCCTCCTCCCTGCCCCAGTACAAGCCTTTCTGAGCACTGGCAGAGCAAGGAGGGTCAAGTACATTAGCGGAGCAAATCTACTGCTTCCCTGACAAGCCTTTGTAATTCCACATTAACGATAAGAAGGTCCAATCCTTCCATTTATCTTCAGTTGTGTAGATCTTTCCTGGCTTGTGTTCCATGTAAATCATACTATGAAACATGAATAAGTATCCGGGAAGAAAATACGCGTGCATGCATGCATCTCCCAAACTGTATTTGCAGCAAGCCCCGCCATACCTACACATTAGTTACAGATTCAAAAAAGGCAAAGTAGCACTTAAGTTTTTCAGCTTGAGCGACGTAATTTTTATTAGATTTTGAAAGGGAGCATCAGTGGCATGTGCCCAAAATCATGAAAAATACAAGTAAGAGACTCTTGCAGAAGACAAGGTCTAAGACTGGGTTTTCATTTGAAAGAGGTGCAGAAAGCCTTGCTCAGAGACACTGGTGAACCCTGAACATATTCCCAAGGTCTCCGGACACAATTCTGGCTACCGTTGACCCTGGCATTTTCTCATACAACTGACGTGAAGTTTACGTCCTTGGAGAAGGACCAACTTTTGGTCTTGGGACTAAACCATACAGGTTCCTACCTCTCGGGTACTCTCTGTGGCATACAATTAGACGTGGAGTCTTGGATACAGCAGTTACTTCACTGAGAATCCCCTTAGATTTCTATTTCCTGCATTTTTGCAGCTACTCTTAAAGCTAAAAGCGTTCCGGGTTTCCTGCCTGTCAGCCTAAACTATGACACAACCCTTTGCATTGTGAGAAATAGCAGATGTGCAGAAATAGCAGGGGAAAAGTTTAGGTTGGCGAGGGTAATGTTGAGGTGCCATGAGAAAGTCACAGTTTTGAGACACAGAATCACAGAAAGGTTTGTGTTGGAAGGGACCTTAAAGATCACCTAGTTCCAACCCCTCCTGCCCTGGGCAGGGACACCTCCCACCAGACCAGGTTGCTCCAAGCCCCGTCCAACCTGGCCTTGAACACCTCCAGGGATGGGGCAGCCACAGCTTCTCGGGGCAACCTGGGCCAGGGTCTCACCACCCTCACAGCCAACAATTTCTTCCTGAGATCTCATTTAAATCTCCCCTCTTCCAGTGTAAAACCATTCCCCCTCATCCTATGGCTCCACTCCCTGATCCAGAGTCCCTCCCCAGCTTTCCTGGAGCCCCTTTCAGATACTGGAAGGGGTTCTAAGGTCTCCCCGCAGCCTTCTCTTCTCCAGGCTGAACCCCCCCAACTCTCTCAGCCTGTCCTCCCAGCAGAGGGACTCCAGCCCGCAGATCAACATGAGAAGCTTTATCTGGGAATACTAAAATCTATTCAGGTGGATAATGTTTTTACAAGATTTTTTTTTTTTAATGCAGTGAGTATATCAAACAAGCAAATACAGGTATATTTTTCTTCATATCTACTATAAAAAGGTATAATTGAAATAAAATTCTGAGTTTTATTGATTAAGAAATTAATCAAGACCAATACATTCCTATTAAAGCCCTTGATTCTTGTAAAAAACAATACTGTCTGTAAATAGGAAATTGTCCTGGCAAAATGTTTAAGTTCTTTCTCTTTTATAATTTGCCCAGTGGTTTTTTTTTTCCCCAGTGTTCCCCGTCCCCCCCGGGGGTGCTCAAGGCTATCAGCCAAACAACAGAAGTGGTCAGTCTGAACTGCAGACTTGCAGCTACCAAGACCGTCTTTCTAAACGATTCATGGAATCACAGAGGTAGTAAAGTTTACAAACTTAGCTCAGATGATGTAAGTATTGCCCGATGGTGCATCAGGGTTGGTAGCGGCCAAGTCGAAAAAGTTTGAAAAGCGCTGTTTTGGAATACAGCTTGTGTCTTCAGTGAGTATTAGCTTTGATGGTCCACTCCCTGTAGCTACTAAGGCTGAATAATCATGTTCCATAAAAGCGTAATTAGCATTGCACTTTATTTTATGAAGCATCTTTTCAAATCGTTATCCTCAGAAGTGAATGCCATTAATTTTGTCTGTTTATTCCATTTAACTGTGCTCGGTAAGCGATGTATCGGTACCCAGCTGGGTAATTTTCCAGTCCTGTTCTCCCAGCTTCGTCTGACTTTAACCACCTTGCCCAATCTTATGGGCTCTAACACATGGTGTTAGATTTGCAGAGACTTTCACAACTGCAAGAAAGGATGCAAGATTGTCCTGAGGAAGAAATCCCAGAGGTGAACTGAGAATGTATAATTCCACAAACTGCATAAAAAGAGTGAACTGTCAGAGCTCCATGGCTGGAAGGAAATGTGGCATCATCCCTACTCCTACACGCACCCTAGAAATTCTGGCGTCACCCATAAGGAAAAAATAACAGACAAACCACATCTTTGGCTTTCACAACACAGTCTGCAGTGAAACTTTGGATCCATCCCAATATAAGTGAGATTATCCTCCTCTTTTTCATCAGAGATCAATTCCTCTCTCATCACTAAGTTTTACATCTTATTTCATATAGGGATCACTCTTTCTTACACCATAATCACAAACCTATATTTATACATTGCATTTGTACATGGTATTTATTTGAGATTATAATTTCCGTATCACGTGTGCTATGTGTTTTATGTGTAGTACATTGTCTATACTTGTATACGTAAACCAGAGCGCTTCATTTGTGGCCGTGCTATTCATTATGGCTGGATTATGTGCCCGCAAGGGACTAAGTAATCAGTCATCTACTCACATGGGTTGTGTGTAATGCGAAAGCATTCCTGGTCCAGCTGGACAAGGAACAAGGAGAAGAAAACCTGGTTCATGTACCTTTTATTAGTTTAATAGATGACTACATGCAAAGCGGCTTGTAATATGCCGCTAATGCAAATGAAGGGGGTGTAAGAGAGTCTGGAGCGGAGCTTCAGACCCTTCCCAAGAGACCAAAACGCCTTAAAAACAGCTTGCTTCCGAGGTGTTCCCAGAGGTTTAATTCCTGGTCCTTAACAGGTCTGAATCCTTTCTTCAGAAAGGAGAGCGCTGTGATCTGAGGTGTTGTATCCGCAGTAATGTTCTTGCGGAGCTAGTGTCCGTACAGGAACATTTATCCTCCTGTTGGTTTTTGCAGTTGTGAAATTTCGAGGGCCACAGTTCGAGGGGTTTGTAATTACCTGTAGCATGAATAACACGGGTGTCTTTTGTCTCTGTTGGTATTGATTTTTTATTTTTTCCCCTCACTGTGAGATCAAACATAACAGAGCAGGGTGTATTTCAAGACCAAATAAATTCCATCCTACTAAATGCCTAATGACACTAACATAGGGTAAAAAAGTTAGTTGGAGCAACGCTTTCGCACGCACATTTGTGTGGGTTTTCTCCCAAACAATTCCTTCCCAAATACAATAGGGATCTGCAACAACCAAGTTTTTCTTCCCCCTGACTGGATATTCACTTGGTTTCTGTGCTTACTTAAAGTTCCAGGACAAATTAGCAGCAAAAAACCCAGGTTATTTTGTGATAAATACGTACAGGGAACACTCATTTTTAACAGTTGAGACTGGGAAACGTGGACGGAGTTCCAGTTCCCCTGGAGCAGAGCAGTGCCGTGGACTTCGATGGAGCTGAGCAAGTTTCCACCATCTGAGAATGTCTCGGTATTTTTTATTTTTTTTTAAGTTAGCAGTTACGAACATTGCATATCAGTCTGTATCGATTTGCAGATGTGATGCCAGATGAGTTTAATTCCTGATTGTGCTAATTACCCCCTGCGGCTGTGTTTAGTCCTGCACTGGGGTGAATGCGGCTGCGTAGCTTCGGGGATTGTTGGGGCGTTACTGGGTTTATGAGTTTTTCACTAGTGCGAAAGATAAGCGCTTCAGACTTTCTAGCCATCAGGTGCTCTGCCTGGGTGGAATCAAGTATACATCTTCATCCCTGAGTAAGCTATAGTTTGAAGAAAAAACAAACAAACAAACAAAAAACAAACAAACAACAAAAAAAAGCAACTACTCTTTCTGCTCCACTGAAGCTCTGGTTCCCCGTGAAGTTTGAGAGACTTTTTCCTTTGCTTAAAAAAATAAAGGCAAAATTAATTGGAAATGACAAGAGGAAAATGATCCAGCTGAATGCTTTGATAAGCAATCAAGGCTTAATAGATTAGAAAATATAATTAATTACTTAATTATACTCAAAGTGGTTGTTGTTGGTAGATTGTTCGTTGGAAAGCCATTGTTGTATGGAGGGATATGCCCGTTGCATGAATATCAGTCTCCAGGAAGGCGTTGCTGCTGGCTGGGACTCTGGGTGCGCAGATTAGTCGTCGTAGCTGTACGTACCGCTGCACCCCTGCATTACACGTCTTCCAAAAGCCTTACAAGCATTTATCAGCTATTTGCCCTCACGGTTAGCTGGTGTGATGTCGGTGGCCACAGTATTCCTGGAGTTACTGTCATTCAGATAGGCAGTGGTACTCAGCTTCATTTAAGTAGCCGATGCCCTTCTTAAAACAGAAATGTGCGTTCTATAAACGCATAGAAATTTATAGTGTACTGACAACACTGCTGTTGGCATAACTGCGTTCTGTCCAGTGACCCGGCGTTGCCAGGTTTTGCAGTGCCTGGTGCCTGGGCTTTACCTGCTGGAATGACGTGAATGTGATGCCGAGCTCGTCTTGCAGCTCAAGGAGGTTTCTCGATTTGGTGGCTGCAGAAGAAACCTGAAATGATGGTGTGCATAGACTCCAAAGCTGTCCGGCTGTCCTCCTGCCATCCCTCTCCCCGACAGGAAGGGAAGTAAGAATAAAAGAAGAATAAAAATAATTGTGTTTAGAAATGGTAGTTTTTCCAGGCCAATGCAATGAATTTGGGTGGCTCCAGTTCATTATTTCATTGTCTTTGAGCCCAGCAATACCTGCTACTCATTTGAAAAAATCACATGTTGCTATGAAACTATTACTAAGTGCTGTTGTTGCAATCATTGAAATAAAGGGAATGAAATGAAACGGAGCAGGGGCTATATAGCTGAGTTACCCTGCGTGTCGCATGTGCGAGGACCACGCGGATAGCCGATTTCCTGGGTTCTGCGGTGCGGATCAGTGGTGCTGCTGCCTCTCCGAGCGCTCTCACGTGGGTTTCTCTCTTGTATTCCGGAGTAGCTGCTTCCGAGGCTGCTTTGAGGCTCGGCTGCGTGTGATGCTGGGGCGGTCACAAGCAGGCTCTCCTGGACAGCTGAAATAGCAACTGAAGGAGGCTGTGGGGTGGCTGTAGAAAAAACACGGAGATAAACAAGCAGCAGATTCGATGATGCTTTTTTCAGATTGACTAAGAATGATCACAGTATCTAACGCTTTTCAGCGTTGTATCCCCAAGCACTCAGTAAAAAATTATGCTGTTTTGAAAATCTCCAAACTGAAGAAGCGATGAGAGAACTTACCTGTCCAAGGACACCCGGCAAGCCGGAGACACAAGTCACGATTTCTAGCTAGTGGTGCCAGTAAACTATTCCTTCAAAGCAGAGCGGGAAAGTAGAGAAATTTAAATAGAAGCCTTAAAATGTACTTATCATTATTTAAGGAATTCCATATTTGAAAAGGGTGTATTTTAAATAAGAAACTCTCAGCTCAGTGTTCCTTTTCAAACTGCCTAGATTGTTTTAATGCTAGAAATTATTTTCTTTCCCAATCTTTGCAAGACTGCTAAGGAACGACGTATGTCACTGGAGAGCTGCTTCTTACCAGTAGATGTAAAGTTCATGGGTTAAATTTTTGGCAGTGACTAGAGAATTGGGGTCTTCACTTAGCAGCTGTACAACAGAAGCATGACCGGCTGAGAGAAATGAATATCAATTTTCTGAAAATCAGACCCTTTTTTAAAATTGGGGCCTCACAGTCAGCAGTTCCTATAGAGGATATTGGTCTTGATGTCTTTACTGGTCTTTAATTTTCTCTGTCTTGTTTGTGAAGGCGCTTGGAGATAAAAACTAGGGAGCAGATGAATGTAAGAGGGTTCCCTTAATAATAAAAGAGCTGTGCATTTGTTCTTTTACATGCCGTTCAGTTAGGTGCAGCGAGTCGCAACCAGTGCTGGACTGACACAGATGGAGCTAAAGTCCGCGGGGAAAGTCCTACTGCGTCCCCGTGCCGCGGCATTTCCAAGCGAGGACTGCAGAGCCGATGGCACTGCGTTGGTGTAGCGGAGCGGCAGCAGCCTGCAACAGCACGAGAAAACTTGTCCCGATGGTCTCCGTTTGACTCCATTAGCTCCTGCAGTGCCTGGGAGTGGAATGGATTGATATCTCCCGGGATCCACCCGCGCACGCCTCGCAGGGCAGGAGTCTTGTGCGCTCGGTGGCATTTTGCCTTCCTGGGAACAGAATGAAATTAGCTCGCTAACAGATTGTCCGATACTTCTCGCTGTACTCTGCGCTGTGGTTCTCTTTGGCTGCCGCTGTTCCACTTAGCGATGCTTTCCTTAAGTTAAGGTCTCATGCTGGTTTCTTTAATTGTGCTTGGGTTCCGTTCTTCGTGTGCATGTCTTTGTTGCGTCTCTGTAAGTGTGTTATTTGCTCCTGTTGGCATAAACCTGAACGTCGAAACTCTTTCCTCAGGAGTTGGTCTGGAGCGAAGCAGCATTTTTTACGTTTGCCTTTGTAACACCGCTGATCCGACAGTTGTTAAACAGGCATCAAAAGTCTGACGGCTCCGTAGTAGGAACAGAGTACTTTGACTCAACTACTGAAAAAAATCAAAGATGCAGAACAGTTGAAGATAACGGTTTTCGTCTTTATCTGACTGTTTATGCACTACAGAATATTCTTAGCAGGGTATAAAGGAAAGTTTTCACATCACGCTTTTTTTGAGACTACAATCGCAAATCAGCTAATCCCAGCGAGAGACTTGTTTAGGAGAGGGGGTTGAGCACTTGCGTGTAGGAAACCCTATGAATGAGACCGTCCTCAACTGGAGACGGGAGCTTATCGTCCTTGTTAATATACCCTAGAGAACAATTCCTCATTGATAGGAGAATGTCGTGGTTTCTTATCTTTGATTTCGGGTTCTGTGATGTGGTCCTGACATCTGTAAGACAGTTGTAGTAATCTCTTTTGTGCCTGGTACTTAGAACGGCTCATTGTGCCGCTCCCAGAACAGGCATCGAGTCTAAGACAGTTCCAGATTTAGGCAGGAATTGCTAATCGCTTTAATGGGTTTGAGCACAAACTCTGATGCAAAATGCCTTTGAGTTTTCAAGTAACTCCCTGAGAACTTCCGGCATGCTCGCTTTAATTGAACAGGAGTTCTGAAAAAATCATTCTGCAATTCCAAACAGAATTTTACTGCAAGGTTTTCTGTACTGGTCGTATTTACATTGAAGAGATTGTGAGCTTTTCCGTAGGTTGTCATGGGTGACTAGTTTGTTTTTATTTCCTGAAAAATATGTATTTCCCATCTATATATTAAAATGAACTAAAGATAGATATAAAGAACTGTTTACTTTCCAGCTTTAGCTACAGAAGAGGAGAAATTACCTGGAAACGTACAGTAAAACTTTGACAGCACCGAATTAGTCGTCTTTTGCCTCGCTCGTTTACACAGTGTATTTTCCAGCCAAAGTTTGTTTGTGGAGAGAGCTGTCGTTGCCTGGCTAAGGAATCCAGGTTAAATCTCCGTCAGACTGAGTAACTGGTAGGTGCAACGTCTGTAATTCCTTCCCCCCTCCCCGTCGCCTGGCAGGAAGGCGAGGAGGACTGTCTTTTCGCTGAGTGATGCTCAAGCTGTGAGCCGGTGGTGCCATGTAGGAGGGACGGCAGAAATCTCAGCGACAAAAAGCGAAGAAAATACGGTGCCGGGGGGAGTTGCGGTGTCTTGGTTTCAGTGAGTTGAGATGGATCCTTGGGAGATGCGTTCGTCCTTGCTGTGGACAGCTCGTCTGGCGGTGGCAGCAAGAAGAGGGTTTCTCAGACTAAGCTTCCGATCGCTGTCAGAAACAAGTTTGCTTTTCCCTCTGCGCTGCTGGGGCTATTGCTGGATGTGGCATATTGAAAAGTACAGTATCCATGAATATCAAATTTTGGAAAGCCTTCAAGTTAATTCTGTTCCGCTTGCATTAAGTTCTGCCTATCTACATCAGTGTCTCAAACCGAAAAGCTCTTTCCAGGGTTGCTTAGGGAACTGGGGCTGGAGTTACTTTGCTCATTTCGTTTTGCTCTTGAGTTTGGATCGAGCCCTGGCTAGGGACTGGAAGGAATTTAGAAGAAAGTAGAAACCTTGCTCCCAAGTTCTGGATTTAAGGTTTTCCAAAAGACAGTTGTGGGACAAAAGACAGAAGAGTGCTGATCTGGGGATACAGACCATGGGAAGGGGGTACAAGAAAGCCATGGGACATATAGGTTAAAGATGATTAAAGGCAGCTGGGTATTTTGGGTTCGGTATGTGATTTGATAACATCAAAAGAACACAAATTAATGGGAAGCAGATTTTTATAGGAGGCACACAGTTGGTGGAAATGAGCTGAAGTCAGTAGGGTCAAATTTGCTTTTGAAGATAATAGCTCAGCTACTTGCAACTGTGCTCCAAGCCCTCCTTAAACCACGGTTTGCTGTTAAGATTCAGTGATGTACAGCACGGTTAAAAATAGTTTAAGGTACAAAATTACAAATTCCGTATTCAATTGCATGATCCTGTTTACAAATACTTGGGTCTGGTGATAATAGTGCCAGCACACACCAATGCCTTTATTACTCAACCAACCTCCTATTTTAACACACAATTTATAAGGAAACATATATAGCGTTCTGACACAAAGTACTGGTTTTTAGGATGATCAACCTTTCAACACGTTTTTGCATTTAATAAACAATGTTAAAAATCAGCTCTCTGAAACCAGTATCACGTTACCATGGCAAAGAACAAAGAAATGCGATGAGGCTGGTTGTAGTTAGTAAAAAGAGATTGTACAGCAGCAGGGAACATGCGGGACCTCTTTTTTGCTGCTTACACCATTTCTTACCACCAAAACTGGATTTTTAGAGGCATCAAATTTTCGTAATGGAAACATAACGCTGTTTGCAGTTTTCCCTGCACACGTCAAAATGTGCATCATGATCCTCTTGTTATACCAGTATGAATCAGGAGGAAATCTACTGGCATCAACAGAACCAGCGTAACTACAAGGAGTGTGAGCCCCGTGTCCTTCCTCCGACTCGTGTGTGCAGAGCCGTACGCGTGCCTTCCACGTGAGCACGGGCGCACTTACTTGTTTCTAGTTTCATAGATTCAGTGACGGTAAAGGCTTTAAGGCTGCTGTTGCTGTTTCTAACACAATTAAGTACCGATGAGTTAGGATGACATCCGAGCTAAACAGAACAACCTCGCTGAGAATTAAAAAACCAGATGTGTTTGTGCTGGAGCTGGAAAACAGGCGTTTCTGCTGCTAGAGTAAACGGCTACACATCCCCAAGCTGTTAACGTGGATTTGGTAGAATCATTAAAGATGCTTCCTGTTCAAAGAAATTCCCGTTAAGCAGACACCTCTGGGGGAAGCGTGGAAGAGTTGCCGTTAATTTCAGACGGACGTTTGAGCGGGGTTGGGCGGGCGGTTGCGAGCGGCGAGTTTGGCTCTAGAAGAGCAAGGCGCTCTGCTGCTCAGAGGGCATCGCCGCGGGGTGGTTGTCGGCGGGGCTGCTGCCGTGGAGAAGCCCCCTTCCCACGGAGTTCAGTTTCTCATTTGGTTTAATCAGCGGCGCTGGAGACATCTTGCTAATCTAGAAGGGGTCCGGCTTCTCCTCCTGCAGTGGGCTCCGCTTCCGACTCGAAGAACAGCAGGGCAGAATCTCATTCCTAGTGAGTTTTGAAACATTCATCTGAACTGCCTCCCCTCTTTAAGCACATGTGACATTGGAGCCAGACTTCCAAAAGCTTTCAGGTAGCTTAAAGATCTTAGAAAAGTGATTTGTGGGATTTACAGAAGTGTTTCAGAAGGCTAGCACCCAAATTCCTTAATTTTCAACAATTTTCAGCTCTGAAAACGGGTTTGAAAGTGGCTAGATGAATCAGTTTCCATCTTTAGATGGCTAGATGTCTTGGTTCTCCATGTTTGATTAGCGACAGTAAAGTCACTGAAGTATTAGTTCAGTGAAAGGAAAACAACCAACCTCTGGCAACAATGGTGGGCAACCCCGGCAGTGTTTCCAGACCGTGCTTTTCCCAATGTAATCTGTCAGCAACAAAGTCCGCTGCAGGCCCATAAAGCGCTTATCCAAGTGGTTTCTCCCTGAGACAATAAGTATGGAAAAGGAATTAGTAGGATTTTATACAAGGGACCGAAACCTGCCGATGCATAAGATATTTTTGCTCCCTCTGATCTTCCTGAAACCGACGTATCTGGAAAGTTCTGTAATACAAAACTCAGTTTAAAAACAAACAAACAAAACAACAGATAAATCGACAAAGAAGACTTCCTGAAGTTTATTACTGCTTTACCCCCGAGCTGCTAAATTAAAAAGAAAAAAAGGTAATAATTTCAAAATAGGCGTAAGCTTTCCAAGCCTTCTGTATGGTTGGAAAGTATTACTTTTCAGGACAAATGTAAAGTAATGGATTCTCCTTAAGGGGAACAAATAACTAGCCGTTTGAGGTTAAATGACACCGAGTTTTTTTGAGAACAGGGCCTTCTGTCACCTTCTTGCTCTGAGAAGTGGAGTTGCTAGTAGCCATAGCTTTCTCCTGACAATGAGAATTCCGATTCATGCAACCCAGAGCGCAAAAAGCCCTCGTTTCCCTATCTCGGTAGGCGAGATGTTTCGGAGACAAATACCTTTCATTACGCCGTGCCACGAAGTTGCTGCTGTTGTGTGGATTGGATTATGTTTCTCAGTGCCACAAAAGATTGTACTGTCAAAGCTTGTTTTGTGTTAATTAGTGAACACATGTTTAATTTTACGTGTGGAAATAGGTCTGTGTGCTTCGAGAAGTGATATCTCAATTTACTTTAGTGATGCTACTTCCCTTTATTTAAAGATAAACAAATTACCTGACTTCAAGAGGGATGAAACATGTCTAAATGAATTGCTGTATCCAGTCCAAGCTGGAAATCGGTAATGATGTTTGATGGAAATGGCTAGCCAGAATCCTGGACTCCCTGCAGCAACTGGAAGACTTTGCAGTGGTCATACCGAGGTTGTTCTGCACTGGGGGCCGGTGGATCAGCAGCAGAGATTTTGGAACAAATCCATAACGTGAATGGCAACAAATTACCGGGTCTAGGTGGCGTTCACCCCAGACTTCTAAGGAGTGTTGTAAGATGAAATTGCTCAGCTAACACTGCAAGGTGTCTATTGCTTCTATCAGTCACTGAACAATAAAAGTAGCAAATGTAAGATTATTTTTTTTATTTTTATTTTTTAATAGGGCTCTTAAAAACTACCTAGAAGTCAGAGTTGCCGTTCAAGGAGCTGTTGGAATCACTGTGCATAGTCCCCTGAAAACAGCTCAGTGGTGATCGGAAGGGCAAATATCTAGATAAGAAGCTGGGAACAAACCAGAAAGCGTCACTATTCTACCCCGCTCACTGCACGTGGGTGTTTCCTCAAGTTCTGGTCACCCACCTCAGAGGAGACGTAGTAGAACTGGAAAACAGAGAGAGAAAAGCAATAGGAAGATCAGAGGTATGGAAGGGTTTACGTAGAGGGAGATGGTAAATGAACGACATCCCACACCTCGGAAGAGATGACTGAGGGGGAGACGGGATGAAATCTGTAACATCAGAAAATGCTACTGCAACAGTAGCCAAGGAGGCATACACACCGTTTCTCGCAGTACAGGAAGGGGTAACGTAATTTTATCCAGATCAATTATTTTAATTGATCTGTAAAATATAAAACAAGTCCTGTAAAATACAAAACAAGTTGAGCAGAAATGTCTGAAAACAAATTTCAACTGGTTACGGTTCTATAAAAGAAGGTCCTTGCTGTCATAGTGTCTCAGTTCACTGGTCTCTAAAAATCACAGGAATCTCACTGTACCTTTATAGCTTGTGAGCTCCTCGGGGACAGAAGTATGTTTTCTGTAGGGTGTAAGAAAATGGTGTCATCATCTTGCTATGGACTCTGCATACAGCTTAGATTGAGCGAGAGATTTATTTAGTCAAAATCATCCAGCGCAGGCTAATACTGCCATGGAGTTAGTTTGCTAGACAACAGAACAATGATTCCGTGACGATACTAATTATATTAGCGTACCTGCATCCCGGGCTGGGGTAAACACAGACACAAAGGGAGAGTCAGGGATGGGAGCGACTTGCAGTAGTTTGTTTTCACAGCGGACGTTGAGTGGGACAAGATTTACCCCGTATGTGTTTTGTGGCTGTTGTTTTTATACAAAATGTATTTACAGTTAATACTTGCTTCTGGGAGCGTGTGCGTGGGTGGGGAGGAAGAGAAGTTTCTGTTGTGTCCCGTCATTAAGGTTGCTAATCAAATGAGTATTCCTGTTCAGGAAAGCGTGAAGGTTGCAGTCTTGCAGAATGAGGACCTTGCCTCACACCGGCGTTGGGTAAAGTACAACTTGTCAGAAGGGAAAAGATACTGTGGCTTAATAATTGCGTTTACCACTACTTGAAAGGTCTGATTTCCGTAAAGAAGAAAGGAAAAAGTAATTTGTTCTTCTTTCTTGCCTGAGAGGGCATCTTGCAGCCAGGCACATCCATTGCAAAGGTCCTATTAGTCTTCTACAGGACCAGAATTAATTGTTTGGTATTACCAGAGCTCCTCAAGGTCTCAAGCTGGGATCAGAGCTCCGACGTGGCAGCTTCTGCGCTCTGGGCACCAGATCTGGCATCTTTGCTGAGCTTGATCTGAGCAGCGTTCCCTACCAAAGCAACCACGACTCCAACCAGCTGGGCAATTCCATGGATGTACATGAGCAAGCAGTGGTTAACTGTTAACCGTTGCTTCCCTCCCTTGGTGTACAGCCAAAACAGAACCAAACATGCTCTGCCGTGTATTTGTCTTCCTGCAGTTTCTACCTGATGCACTTGTACAGGAGGAGGTTTGTGTCGTATTTGGCCTGCAGTAACAGAGTCTGTCTGAGAATGCTTGGAAGACCAGGCAAGTGTTTCCTGTGGGCAGGTCCTCAGTTCTCTTCTGTCCTGAATTTGTGTCAACTTCTGATGTTTATTATTCTGCTGTGTTGTAAACCTTTCTCCCCAAAATTCATAAAGTTCTGGCAACTGCATGTATCACAAAGGGAACATAAATTATTAATATTTTATTCTATTTTTAAAAGGTAGGCTTAGGCTGCGGTACAGTTTGGATGTTCGTTTTGGGGGTTTTTTTCCCCCAGACTATCTTGGTTGACGCACGTAGAAAAAAAAAATGTTGGGAGTGTTAATGTGTGTAGAACAGACCAGGCGGAGTGTGCGACTGCAGAAGTCTGTAGAACTGACCTGGAAACCACGGGTTTTGGAATGAAATATCTTGATATTGAAGGAAAAGGATGAAGACCGCTCCCTCTGAAGGAGCTGTGAAGGGTGACAGGGTTGAAGGGACGGAGTATCAGTCTTTCGGCTGGGGCTGAGCGCAAGGACTGCCATCGCAGCAGGAGTGTACAAATTCACGCTGCATCGGGTGGGCTGAGAGAACTGTCGTTTATGTCAACGAGCGGCAGCGGAGCCCTCAATGAAAGGACATTTTGTGAGGATAGGTGTACTTTTTTAGTTTTCTTTTGTATTGTGATACCTAAGCCCCACTTGCAAAAGGGGAAAAAAAAGGAGGGGGGGGAAGATTTAAGTTAGTCCCCTGGTTTGTCAGGCAAACCCCATATGGTTGAGGCTACAACTGAGCCATGGCTGATCACGCTCCCCTCTGATCTGCAGCTGTTTTCCTTCTGATAGATAAATATGTGTTTAAATAACGCATCCTACCTCACTCTGTCAATTTTTTTTTAATGTTCCCTTTGACAACTGAATGTTTCCATTATGCCCAATAAACATCTCGGAGACTGACCCGTTCCTGCTTTAAATGCACATTAAGACCGCGTTTCCTTCGTTTCACCTTCCAAAGGCAGCAGTGCAGCTGTTCTTTATTTGCAGCACTTACTACGAGAGACTCATTTTCAGGAGATAATTTTTTTTTTCCCTTAGAACTTCATAAAAATGTTTTAGCTCCTGACCACAAAGACACAGTGAATAACTATTGCCGAGGAGTGCTGTGAGCTTTGATGTCGGCGCTGTTCTGCTTTAAAAGGGCACCGAAGTCCGTCAATGGCCCATTCTTTTCTTCCGCGGTAATAGGAAGAGACTGCAATTGCGTTGTGCTAGATTGTAGTAAGGTTTTGAAGCTGAACTTACTACATACCTGTAGCACAAAAAGGAAAAGGGTAACCATGTCAACCATTGTCCGGCTGGCAACCAGTGCGTGGCACTACTATCCGTCACCCTACCTCGGCAGCTTGTTTATAACGAGGAGACGAGGGCTCCGAAGCTCCTCCTCGGAGCAGCGAGTATTGTGTCGCGGCAGTGAGTAGCTGGTTATAATTGCTCTATGTGTCGGTCTCGCTGATTGCTTTTGTGTTTTGATGCAAGTCCGGGTACTTTATTCCAGGGTAAGGATTAGGGAGGGGAACAACGTAATTACTGGGAAACCGATGGATACTTAAATAACCTTCCCCTGTTTTTGTTTATACGAGTGGGAGAACAAACAGGCCAAAGAAGGCGGCTGTATTTATTATTTAAACTGAGGTGGCACCCGGAGTACTCAGTTTTTCCCAAGGACCCCGTTGTTTGTGTCCCTTCTGTTAAGTATTGTGATTATTAGTGAATTACAGCAGACGCCGGAAGCCGTACGGCGATCCCGGCCCCGCTCTGCGGAGCACCGTGTGCGGCTGTCGTTAGGGCAGAGTCGATCGCCAGAACACTCACAGCGCCTTATAGGAAAGTCCTATTGATTTGATAAAGGAAAAAAACGCTTAAATCTGATGGAGATGAAATAAAAGGCTATATATTGGGCTGCAGAAACAATATAATAGTTTCATTTATCTGAATTGGAAGACCATCTCTATTTGGTTTAATGGCCCTCCATCTGCAACACTGGGGCCAGGTTTTAAGGTTCTGAGACTTTAAAGCCGCTTTTAGTGTGTGTGTGTCCCCTCCAAAGTCTTTTGTCAATGTGGTCTTTATGATTGACTGTATTTGGGCCTTATCACACAATAGAGCCATGTATCTAAGTTTTAAAAGAGTGTTCACCCTAGCCAAAAGTCCAGTAGAAAATTCATGGATTAGGGAAATATGCAAATATTAAGTATATGAAAAAATTATTCAGGAGCATTGTAACATCTACATCAAATGTGCTGGATGAGCAGCCAGGCCGGTTCTCCTGCTTGCGGGGTCCTGACAACAGCCCAGAAAACAGCCGGCGCTGCCAGGGGTGGGAGCTCATCCATGGGATGGGTCGCCCAAGTCACACCGCCAGGAACCTTCCCTTCTCCGGCAGGACCACAGGGAAGGGGCACCAGGGCAGGAAGAGGCTGGAAGGAATATGCTCACAGAAGTGAGGCACCAGAAAACAGTGAGAATCTATGACTGGAAACTCTGTCTAAGTGTTTAATTAATGTAAAAAACCATCACTTGGCTTTGTTTGAAGAATATAGCAATAAGCAAGCACAGGGGTGCATTAAGGCACGATAAATTATTATGGTTGTTTCTAGATGTATCTGATACCAGTTGTTAAATTGGGAGACAAGTCTCAGCGGGGATTATCTTAGAGACCAAAGATCCAGAAGCCAGTTATCTGATGTTGGGCTAACAGCTTCAACTCCTCTTGTCTCTGTTTCCTTGCCTTGGTGGGAATAGCGATATCAGTCTTTGTTAAACCCTTTGATGTGGGTATTTAACTCTCCAGATTGCCTTGGGGGAGTTCTTTGACCTCTGTTTATTTATCTATAACGTGAGTGTAATGATATCTGCTCATCTCAAAGCAGCAACGCAAGACTTATCTGAATAATGATTGCAGAGCCCTTGGATGAGAGGTGCAGCACAAGGGCAAACAACTGATGTTTGTTCTTGTTACTACCACGATTTGACTTAGGAAATCATGGGTTTCAGTGGCAGGCTGAAAACACGCTCTGTGTAAGATTTTACAAAGCCCTGATGGGTGAACGCTGATGGGACTTGCGGTACACTTGCTGTGAATCGTGGCTTATTAGTATTGTTATCCGTGTTTTACTTTGTGGAAGATAGGTATGGAGTAGATCTCATATCGTGCAAGTCTGAATTATTTCTGATTGCCAAACATAAACCATTCCGCCAGCGTGAAGAGGATGGATGATCATTTGGCTCCTGAAATACCCAATAATCTCATGAACCCATTCTGTTAGTGACTGGAAAACACTATTATGTGTAATGTTAAAGGATATGGAGAAATGGCCAGTGCTTTATGCTCTTTTTCACAGAGTTCAGATCATTGAGATAAATTGCCTTTCTTGTATTCCACATTCATCTTCATAAACCTATTGCTATCCCTCATTTGTTCCATCCTTGTTTTGGGGCAGACGAAAGATAAAGAGTGTATCTTTAAGCAGTGTGCTGTGTATCTCGGGAAGCCTGTCCGGTCCCCCGGTGAGAATGAAAGCATTCTCAGAGAGATTTTGATTTGTTTGCTTTCCAGAGGCCCTGTGGGCAGTACACGTCTGATCTGACCCCTTCTGCGTATTCGAGGTTTTTACGCTGCTCGCTGGTGGCAACGAAAACCCTCGATGCAGAGTGTGTTCTCAAGAGTGTGCTCTGGGGATGGAAACCTTAGTGCGGTAGAAATCCAATGTCTTTTCCACAATCTTTTGTCTGTTTCCTGCCGCAATTACTGTGGGATCTTTTTTTTTTTTTTTTTTTTACCTTTCCCCTTTTCTGTCCCACGGTGAGAAGTGCGCAGACCAAGGCCTGGAGTCACAATGTCACCTTTGTTCCCTTTTTAGTTTGGAATGAAGAGACGGGAAAGGAGCAGAGGGGTCTGAACAGCCCGCGGGGCGATGGCAGCCACAGTGCACCGCCAGAGGTGCCTGTGAGCCTCCGCTTTCCGCGGGTTATCTTCAGCACCTACCCAGTTTTTTGGGCTCTGCAAAGAGCTGTTCTCCTGGTGTTCTGGGATGCAACGAGATGGCTGTGTGCTGCTGACAGAAGGAAGGCCGGCACGACCTGCTTAAGCATCCATCTTTGCAAGTGCTGAGTTCTGCAAAGGCTTTATTGATCTTGGGTTAAAGCACGGAAGTAAAGAGGGCGCCTAAAAGTAGCAGTAGGCAAACCTCTTCCGGGGAGGTTGGTAGCGTCACCTTAAACTACGGTGTCAAAGTCAAAAAACACCTTTGAACTGGGAGGTTTGAGTTCTGTTGTGCTGTCTTGGGACACCAGAGAACTGGATTGCCTCCCTGGCCCCCAAAGGCTGTATTTAAATTGGTGGGTTTAATTCCAATCAGGATTGTGCTTTTGACATGGGTCTTGAGATTGTTCTGCCTTAATGCGCTTCAGTTAACATCCCAGAGCAGCCATAGAGAACAGAGACCGAATCTTCTTGAGGTGAAGCTAAACTGGATCTGCTCTGAGAGTTTATGGGACCAGACTGGAGCTAGTTTGATGTAAATCCTGTGAAATGTGTATGTTGTGGACACTGTGTACTCAACACCATCTCTTGTGCTCTGCAGATTTGCTCATGCTGGGCTGTATCGCTTACAAATATACACACAGTCACAGCGGCCACATGACGAGGGAAGTCATTTGGGGATAAAAGATCTGTATTCATGTATTTAGCTCGTGGAAAAATCTGTCCCTCAATCTGTGCATCAGTTTAGAGATCTTCTTCTTGTTTGCTATTTTCCTTTCTCCCACCCTTCATCTGTCATGCCTGTCTGGAGTACAAGCTCTTCAGGGCAAGGACTCTTACTAAACGCATGAGCATTGGTTACCACCGTGCAGTTTCAGTTCTGGTCAAGACCTCTAGGCACTGCAAGTAAACAACAGATTTTGGATGATGAGAGGCTTATTTATCTCTTTATAGTTCTTCTCCCAATCTGTTGCACCCTTGTGTAATTAGGGATCAGGTCATGATACCGCCTGGATCTCACAGATGAACTAGACGTTGGGTATTTATTCTAGGTGGCCGCAACTGGTATAGACCCATCAAAGGCAAAGATCCCGTGCAGGAGATGGGTAACGGTTACAGCCCCATGTTCCTCCATGTCAGTAAGGCACCAAAGGAATACTCCACTCGGAAAAAGTTGGATTACTTACCTCTTTGCTAATACCTTCCGACACACTGGCGTGTTACCTTTCCCAAACACAAGTTTAAAAAATATCAGAGTAGCTGGAAATGGTTTGGCTCATGCTTGGCGGGTGGAGAGATGGTTCGAGCATGCTGTCGCTTGTTGACGTGAGCTGCAGGTATTTCTAAGAGCAGCTCCTTTGGTTTTTGAAATCTAGCTCACGGGGCAGATTTTTATTTCCAGCAGGACGCTTTGAACCTGGTTCTTTTCGTTTACACTCCATCGCTACTGCTGTGCTCGAGCATAGAGACGGGCCAAGTGGGCAACAACTATTTTTGCTTATTAATTAATGTTCATTGCGTCAGATGAGGTAGGAGCCTGCTTTGTTTGGCTTTCCTGAAATGCCAGAGTCTGTACAGTGCAAGTAGCCGGCAGACACCAAAGTCCACGTACTCTACAGCCCTCTCCTGGCTAGATTCTATAGTGCTCAACTGTGTAGGCAAGGCGCTTGATTTCTGTTCGGCTGAATGAGTCTGAACAGTGTTTTGTTTCTCGGAGCTTGTCTCGGGCTTCCGGTCAGATTCACACATCAGGATATGTTTGCCAGGAATTCCAGCGTTGGCTCTTGCCAGCCGACAGCTGTTTTGGCGGGGAGAGTGGCGGTCTCGGCACAGAGCAGTCCCAAAGCTCTTCTTCCATCCTGGCCCTCTCTCTGGAGCGGCTCCCTGTCGGTACTTAGAAATGGGGCAAAATTAAGACGACTTGCTGCTTTCCATGTCCACAGAGAAAAGGCAGCTTGGAGCCATCTGTCCTTCCCTCTACTTCTTCACCATCTTGACCGTGTAGTTTCCCTGCCAGTTCTCAGTGGGTTGACCACTAAACCTTAGTTTCTGGCGTTTCAATGTTTTTTTCTGTGTAGTTGCTGCACTTTCCTCTTATGTTGTGCAGTGGCTGTTTTGAGGATGTAGCACGTGGTTTGTTTGGGGTGGTGAGGGGTTTTGGGGGTTTTGGCTTTTTTTTTTTTTGAATGTCATCCAGACATTCCTTTCCGCTTTAAAAGTGTCGCTAAACTACTGTTGGCTCAATAATTATTTCCATTGTTTTTGCTTTCATGGAGTAATTGAATTGATCCGCTTGGTTTTGCAGCAGCAAACGTTGCGAAGCCAAGAATATTTTCTAACCCATCTTTCTTCCAGTTTTCTCAGGGATTCTGAGTATGTCTTTACTGATGATTTCCCTGCATATTAGAAAACTTGCCCAGAGGAATGAAAAAGTCATTTGTTTTCTGTAGAGTATTAAAAAATAATGCTATCATTGTGAAACGTCCTTGCCTGCAATGCTGGACAGTCTTGCATTAATTTTCTGCTTGCTTGATCTCTGATATACAAAGATTCTATAGAACATGACTGAAGCATGAACCCGTCTTTGTTATTAATTTCCTAATACTGCGCACTGCGCGAGTCCCTGCCCTGCCTGTTCTGTTCCTCCTGGTTGCCGGTTCAGGAGCCGGTTCAGAAGAGCAGGAGCGATGCTGCTCGTGCATCCCTCCTCTGCACGTCACACGCTCCTCCATGAGCCGCGGCAGAGTGTGCCTGCCCTGTCGCAGCAGAGACAGGCTTTGGGGATACAGCGAGCTGCAGCAATCCGTATCCAAGCTTTTTATGAGCTTTAATTAAAGTCCTCCTATTACTCTGTAGTGTCTCGTTTTGACAGAGGTGGGTGTGGGGCGAACTACATAGCTATACCTCCTATTTATAGCTGGGCAGAGGGGTGGCCTCTGAGGTTCAGGCAGATTTTCCTTGGAGCTGAAGCTGAGCAGCGTCACCCGTTAGCGCACTCGTGAAGGAGCTCAACTTGCTCTCCCATGGCAGTTTGGGTGTACCGTGGGTTTGGCAGAGGGAGCTGGGAAGAGAGAGCCGGGCGTTTGTTCCCCGTCGCTTCTAAGCCCGGCTGCTTCCCGGGGTCAGGGCACGCTCCGGCCGCGCCACCCTCTCCGCTGACGTGCAGCCACTGCCTTCCAGGAGCCCCTGCCACCAGGTCCTCCAGCCTTGGCACCAGGCAAGCCCGTCACCCACGACTAGGCAACCACCTGCCAATTCTTCATCCTCATCCCTAAATTATTTTCTCTCAACCTAAAATAGCCATTCCCCCCTGGCCCTGCCCTGCTGTACCCTAACTTGTGGCGCTGCAAGATGCGGAGGTTGTTCCTTCGTCTTTCAGCGAAGACGGTGATTGTATAAATGCTCACCCCAATATGAGTCACGTATCGGCACCTTTTGGAAACTGGGGGGCTGCAGTTTCCTCTCGGCATAGGCACGCTGCTCCCGTCAGAGCTAATGGAAGTGACGTGCGCACATCAGGAGGAGAAGCTGTCCCTTCTGCTACTGGATTCCTGTTCTTGCCAGTACGTCTGTGCCACCGTACACACCGATTTCTCTGCTAGGAGACAGTGGAGGCAATTAAAATCTTGTAATTTCTCATGAACAGAATCCTGCTGAGACATTCAGTATAATAGGAGCTCCCTCCCGTGTCCGAGAAGGTCTGTAGTGCCAGCGGTTTCTTTCTTCTCTCCCACTGGAGTGAATTTATCTCACTGTTTTCTCAGGAGAAATGAATAATTCCTTGAGCTTGTGCTCAGTTTACAGTCATGGTGCTTCGCTTGCTTCTCTTTGTTTAGTTTAAGGCGTTCCTGATCAACAGTTCTGGATGTTGATGGTCTCGCGTAGACCTACTGATCCCCAGATCAGGTGAAACAACAGTAGCGTGAGCAGCTTTTTTCTTGATTGCCCCTCCCCCCCCAGTTATTCTTTTCTTTGACACCCAATTTCTGTAAAGGACCCCTTCAAATTGTCTTGGGGTGACTGAAAAAAACCCCCCAAATGATCTGCTTTCTTAGGTCAATGCCATAATGTTGAGCATTGAATTTTAACTGATGACGGAGGAGAAGGACTCTTGTCACGTTACAGCTTGCTGGGGATGCAGGGGCTGGATACTATCTGTATCTTTAATACTGCCATTTTCAAGGGAATTAGTGCCAATTATAAATGTGGCTCTAAGCATTTTTTTAATCAAAAATGGGTTGAGACTGTCATGTGACTCCAGCCGACACCTTTTGGGTGTGGTATAACTAGATAACGTAGAAGGAAGAACTTCCATTTCTTTTATCAGTCTGCTGAGGCACCCAGTATCCCTTTCTTCTAGCACTGGTGTGGGGTTTAACTGTAAGCCATCGTGTTGCCTTGTTGGTGCTTGCTCATGTCTTAAGGACAAAATATTGTGCAATTTAAGTCACATTTCTCCAGCTCTAGGAAGTACATTTTTGGTTTCTTGATGTACAGAATCCATGCGCAACTTTAGATACTATTTAAAAATCTTTAAAGAAGCCATCAATTTCTGGATAGCTCTTTTGCACACTATAAATTCTAGGCAGATCTAATGAAAAGGCAGTATTTTAATATGAGACAAAGACTTTTCACTCATTCTCCAGTGCCTTCATTTGTCACTGTGGCAGCCACATTATCGGATGTTCATATTAAATACTGTACTTATTTATTGTGAGTAATGGATGGAGCAGGATGCCATCTTTATGATCGCTGCACGGAAAAACAACTCTACCGTTTCCTTTATTGTCATAATTCTTCTTCGACAGACGCAATGTGCTCTGTTTCCCAAATGCTGCACTGGACCTAGAGCCTCTGAGGATGCTTCAGGCTCTTAAATACCTTGGAAGGTCCGGCTCTATAGCATTTCAGGCCTGAAATGCCAGCAGTTTAGAAAGCTAACTGAAGCTGGGAGTGTTGGAGGTCAGGAGAATTCTCAGTGGAAGTTATTACCGGATTGTTGACCTGTGCTCTGCTCTTTCTTCTCGATCCCTTGGAGACGTGCCTAGACGGACCTTTGACTTGTCCTGATAGGTTAAGTACAAATGATCTACGCTTTGCGGCTCTTAATGCAATGCATAGGCAGCAGAAATTCCTGGTGAGAATATAGTTTTTTAAAGTCTCTAAAAGAAAGCTGAGGTTCCTTAAAAGAGACTACATTTCTGCGAGTATGTGGATTTAGGCACCCAAAGATATGGAGAGGTGCCCAGAGGGATTCTTTTGCATCTAGGTAGGTAACTACTACAACGGACTGCGTCGCTTTTGAAAAACTAATCTTCTGTCCCTAAGCGATGTAAAAGCTTTTTTGAACCACCAGGCTTCTATTCCTATTGAATTCTATAGGAGATTATCCTAATAGCCCTGAAAGCAATATTAATGGCTTTCCAATTAGAATATCTAGATAGTTTGTTTATGTTATCGGCCCTCCACAGCGGAAAATCGAAGTTTACTGTGAATCTCACTCTAAGTTTTTCATCAGTGGGCCTTTTTGTCAGGAGCCAGATACTCCATAAAAAACAGATAAAGCAATTTAAAAGAAATATTTTGCCCAAGGAACAATAACAAGGCTTAGAAGACTTTCTTCTTTCTGGGAGTTTCCTTTAGGGAAACCTTTTCATTTACTGATTGAAAGATCAAATCGGCCCATAGAGGGAGCAGTGGGGTGCGCGTGATTTTTCTCCTGATCTCCAGAAAAGCACACTTAGTTAGAGAGTCCATCGAGAGGCTCGCTTTTAAAGGGAACGGCATTTGTGTGATTGGATAGAAGGATTAGGAAGTTATCTGTAGGGAAGGAAAGGAAAGCATAAAATCCAGTTCCCAGTGTCAGTGGAACTGACAGGGTCATGTTATACAGGGGTTTAAAACGTGAAATCCACTCCGCAAGGGGGATTGAATAAATCATAAAAGTCCGTCTTTATGGTATGCCCTGTATGGCTTCTAGGTGGTTTAAAAAGTTGGTGAATATTTTAATGCCACTTAAGAAATTATTAGATACATTTTAATTGACTTTGTTTTATATAAAATCAATCAATTGTATCAAGGCATATTGTATAGTCCCATATATCCAGAAGTTGCTTATTAACATGACATATAATTTATTAGGTTAATATGCTTATAATCACATCTAATACAATGATGTTTGCTTAATTCCTGTAGTTATTAATTATCAGGTAACTTTTTATGAACTATAAATAGACCTTTAATAGGGCATGCAAAAGTAACTGGTGGCTGCACTGTCTTCTGCCCTGTTTCCCCTGTCTCTTGTTTCTCTACATCTTTTGTACTAAGACCTCTCTTCTGACAGTCTGTGTGAATTTTGGGATCCCATCTTCCCAGCCAGAAATACAAGAATTGAGTAGGATTAATGACCTACCTGTCAGTCATTTTTAGTATTTAGGCTCCAAATTTCCACTGACAGCAACTTTTTTTGCTAGGACATGGTCTGAGACCTGCCAGCCACAAACTTTCATCTTCAGGTTAATTTTTGATGAAGAAAAGGCTTCCCTTCTGTATGTTGAAGAAGCCATCCTGTGCCCAAAGCCTACATCCTTCAAAAGATTTCAGGCTTGGTTCTAAAGACCTTGATTTAATCCTCAGGTCTGGTTGGCAGAGCGGTCTGTGGCCTGGCCGCTCACCGCTTCTTCTGACCAGGCACCTGCAGTCTGCGAAATGCCCCGTCCGGTGTGGTCCGAAGCATGTTCAGCAGCTGGAGTTCAGGGACTGCCAGGACACAATTCCAGCTGGACCCGTAGGATCCAAGTCTAAATGGATGGAGGTTGCTCATGAGATCAGTTTGTATAGGGCTATTACAGTGGACGTAAGCATAAGACAAGGGAAAAAAGACTGCAGAGAGGTGAATTAAAGGAGGTATTGTGCTTTATTTAGAAGAGCACCGTGACTGAAGAACATCCGTGCAAGTTTTAGGGTGTGTGCAAGAGCGTAAGAGATTAGGAGCTGACTGTATTGCCCATCCCTGTGGAATGGAGGAACATCCCCTCTGTGGATGTTCAGCAGTACGTCCTTGATTTCTTGGGGGAAACGGGTAGAGTTGGCGGTTCTTGTGGCAATGCTACCGAATTCAGGGCAGCGGGCTCGGTACCGCGTAGCATGGGACCTACAGAGCGAGGCGTCCTTCTTCTCCCTCTCATCTCCCAGGGCGAGCTGCATAGACCATTAATCTGATTTGGTAGGAAATAGATAGAGAAGGCAAAGAAGTGGTTTCTGTCTGGAGTGGGAAGGAAATTGAACATGAAATTGCAGGAAATTAATTGTGGGAATTGCACCTACAATGCAAGCTACCAAAAGACTCTTGCTCAATGCTTCATGCCTAATGTAGGCATACCAACCTCAGGCAAAGTTCCCAGTGGGATCTGTACCTCTTAGAAAACCTGGGCTAATTAAAGATTTTGAAGACCTTCACATAAAAATGAAGTTGACAGTTTTTCTGAAATGCTGAGGTGTCACACAGACAACCTCAGTAAAAACAGTGCTCATAAAAACCTCGTACCACCTCATAACTGAGCACTCAGACTTCCGAGTTCTGAATTTTTTAATAAGCGGGATTTTGATTTTTTTGTCAATACGAGAATCACCTTAGGAAGCGTGAGTTTCAGAACAAAAGGCTTATTTTTAAAAAAACAGCCAGGCACTTTTGTGTTTGTTCCAACTGGAAACAGAAGAGACCACGTACCCATTCGTATTTCAGAACTGACTTCAGTGTCTGCATTTGTCCCTTTTAATGGGTTTAATAGGAAGTGTATGATTGTGCATTTTCCTGAACAGGAATGGTTTTCTGAGCTGCCTCCAAAGGGATGTTCCAGGGATGTTAACTGTGATTTTTCAGCAGCGTGAAATCCACTGAAATTGTTTATACCAGCTATATCTGCCTAATGTGCCTAATCAATCTAAGGTGAAGCTGTGTGCTTCACTAATCGTAAAGCTATGATAGTATATCTTGCTTATTTTTACTCTAAATTATGATAGGTTTTGAAATGAACTCTGAATTTGATTTATCAACAGCTATGATGCTAATTCAGCAATGAAGTCATGGTGTTCTGAGACTAAATATTAGCACTAATGAGAAAACATAGCTTCCATATTTCGTAATTCTGAGTTTCCACTGCATATGGACAACTTCTAAAGTTGCGTGTAATTTAATCATGTAACCATTAACCAGGCAAGTATTTACACATAAATCAGTTTACCTGGATTATAGAGTACCAGCAAATGTGAAACCAGATGATGTTCAACTGCCTGAGAATATTCATGCTTCAGTTTTGTTTTGTAGAAGGAAAATGCATCTAATGTAAGCCAGCAGTGGTTGCCCCATCGCATTTTCCATCGGGATAAATGGGGCATGTCTTTAGTTTTTAAAATGGAGCGTTCCTTCTCTTTGAAAACTGAAGCAACAGAATTGGAGACATCTAAACTGCAGTGTCTAAACAGTGAAGGTGTAAGGCCGAGGTACCCAGCCTGAGAGAGCTGAAACAGCCGGGTTCGCAGAAAATACATCACTTCTATCACCAGGCTCCAAGTTTTTGGTTCTTGCCAAGGCAGTTACTCCTCTGAGGATCCCGTGGCAGTTCATGCCCTTATACTGTTCTCCTTTCAGGGAGAAAATAAAGTGTACTCCATCCCACCGCAGCCTTCCCCCCAGAAGCTGTGCTGGGACTGTCAGTCCTTCCTGGTATTACATTTCTGTCTGCTTGCGGATGGTTCTGGTACCGTGAGTCACTTAGACATCCCTGGCCTTTCATGTTTCTCTGGAAAGAATTTCCTTCTCTGCAGGGTAATGAATGGTGGGAGATCTTTCTTCAAAATTGAACGTAAAGAAAAAACTCGTAATACTTCCAACATGAAATAGATCTGTTCTGAAAACCTGTGTTTCCAAAACTTGATTTAAGAGTTTACCGGGAAATTATTTCAACCTGCGACTGCTTGGTGATTAGATCTTGCTGAACCGCAAGTGATTCTGAGTGAGAGTTAATCTCTGTCTGATCCTCAGCCAGTCTTCACCGCACTGAGTCTGTTGCTGTTCTGTGAGCACAGAAGAAAATACTTAAGCAGGACATGCAGTCAGTGCGAAGAACTGGGTATTCTGTTAAACTCTCTTGGCATGACCTGATGGTGTCCCCAAGTTCAAATGGGGGCCAGATTTCAGGTTGTCTGAAGCGTCCTGGTAGGAGGCAGTGTGAGCAATTTAGAGTCTACGAAGGTGTTTAACATACTGTGAGAGATGGTAGGGAGAGTATTTTAGAAATAAGGTCACTTGATAGTCACTTAGGCCCAAATCCACTATTCTTTAAAGCTCGCTATAGGTTCAGTGGCTATGTGGTAAGGTTTCACCTCTACTGATACACTTCTCAGGTTCCAGAATAAGGAATTTATTGATGTTTTGGTAAAAATCTAGGTTTTAATGGCTGTACCCATGAGAAGCAGAAGTCCGAGCTGAATTCTTACAATTTAATTTTTTTAATAGTACTTTCTTGTGTAATAATCATCAGAAATGTATAGAATAAGTTTGCTAATTTACCTCCCAATGTTTCTGCTGATAACATTCAGCGCAGTGTAAAAAAAAATTAAAAAGACAAAACACCTGAATTGGAATGTGGATACGTGTATTTGCATGTTGGAATGCCTAAGGGTTTAACTGAACACCATTGCTGAACGTCAAAGCAAAAGTGGGCAGGGAATATTGAGAAACAGCTTTTTAATGCAGGTCAGAATTGCACTGAATTTCAGGTAGGCTCAAGTTAGTCCAGCTTGTTTTGAAGGCAGTTGTTACTCAGCAGCAAGGCTGTTGAGCTGTCAACCTCTCCAGTGACGATTCGACTGCGAAAGGGAAGATTTGCATTCTTGAATTTCCACCGCTAAATCTTTTATCTTCCTCCTGTAGCTGGGGATTTATGTAAATTTTGCTTGTAATAGAACCTTTGTTTGAAGTGAGTGGCTGCTAAGACGCAACGTTTATTACATGTAGAGTGAAGATCTACAGAGGTGTGGACTTCAGAAGTCAGTACTAGCTAACTAATCCAGCCCATTAGCCCCAAACCCACACGAATGCTTAGAGTGCTTATTAGAGTGCAATAAGCTCATTGCGTAGTGGACTCAATGCTTTCTTCAGAGCCCAGATTCATTCATTGACTTAATCAACTACCTGCATCACTGGGCAGGCGGGATGCTCCCTGATTATAAGGCATTAGAGCGGAAGACAATCCTACTTGGTGCCATACATGGGCTAAAACCAAAATGTCCATCACATGTACATCAGTGACTTTGCAGTGCCAGACCCCCAACACAGGAAGGACATGGAGCTGTTGGAGTGGGTCCAGAGGAGGCCACGAAGATGCTCCGTGGGCTGGAGCCCCTCTGCTGTGAGGACAGGCTGAGAGAGTTGGGGTGTTCAGCCTGGAGAAGAGAAGGCTCCGGGGAGACCTTGGAGCCCCTTCCAGTATCTGAAAGGGGCTCCAGGAAAGCTGGGGAGGGACTCTGGATCAGGGAGTGGAGCCATAGGACGAGGGGAACGGTTTTAAACTGGAAGAGGGGAGATTGAGATGAGATCTCAGGAAGAAATTGTTGGCTGTGAGGGTGGTGAGACCCTGGCCCAGGTTGTCCCGAGAAGCTGTGGCTGCCCCATCCCTGGAGGTGTTCAAGGCCAGGTTGGACGGGGCTTGGAGCAACCTGGTCTAGTGGGAGGTGTCCCTGCCCATGGCAGGGGGGTTGGAACTAGGTGATCTTTAAAGGTCCCTTCCAACTCTAATCATTCTGTGATTCTATGGTTCTCCTGTCGATTTATGTTTTTCCTACTGCAAAAAAGTTTTAATCCTTCAAGTAAGTATTAGGCAGTGTTGTTTTTAGAAATTAAAATAGAAATGACTCAGAAAATGCTGTGAACAGACACATCCATCATCTCCTGTTAAACGTCTTGGCATTCTGTATCCCACCCCTGAGCTCCCCTAGCTGCACTGGACCGTACTGGCGTGGAGCATCACCATGAGTGAGTACATGAAGCCAAGAACTGGATCAGATGTTATGACAGATGATATGAAAGAAAGAGTTTGGTTTTGTATGCATTGTGTTCCTATGTGAGCAATCTTTATCTTCATTTACAATTGAACTTCTTCCAAGACTAAATTTACAGAATTTTGTAGCAGGAATGGTTGTGGTTAGTGGCAGCAGAGTGGCATGGAGGAGGCAGCGAAGGACACCGTGCTAGAGGATCCAGTTCTGCTCTTGGCTCTACCTTTGAGGTAAATTCTCAGCCTGACTCCCACCTTCTAGCCGGTGAAAAATGTGTCTTCCACGGAAAAGTCCCTGAGATAGAGATGACAAAATCCCCGAGCATGTATGTATTTGCCGAGGTATTTAGTGACTTGTTTGGATTTTTTTCACTCTAGTCAACTGTTTTTTTGTCTCTGGGAGGCCGTAGCAGCTGAAAGGCCCCAGCCCAGGTTAGAGACGTGTTGTTTTAGTCTCTGCACAAACAGCCCTTGCCCCAAAGAGCTCTGGTCTCCAAGGGCAAGCAAGGGCAGGACTTAATCTTCTCATTTTCCAGCTCATAAAATGACTTGTCCAAGGTCACCTCTCTCGGTATCTCAGACATTAGTTCCATAGCAATAATGAAACAAAAAAGAAGGTACTTCAGAACCTGGAGCAAAAATACCTATAGAATTAATTTTCAACAACTTAGATGTTCTTGAATATGTTTTATTGATCTCTGAATCAGAAAAAATATAATAGTATCAACTTTGTTTAGAGTAAACAGTGTCATCAGTATTTTCTGTCCTTTTTCCTTGCGTCAGACTGGGTGATGATGCAATTGCCCCCATTTGCCGTAGTTTCTGCACTCAAGGCTGTGTCCTGAAAAAGCTTTTGTGGTTTGGTTTTTTTTTTTTTTCCCCACGTACGGTCATTTCACTGTAAATGAAAACAGATCCCTCGTGTCTTTCTAAAAATGCAACATTATGTTTAAGAGAAGTAGTTTCAGGCAAGGACAGGACACTCCATTTTGTGGGGACAGTCCTCTGAAGGCCTTCGCTTTGATCAGGAAGGTTCTTTTTTGAGTTGTTCGTATGGTTGTGACCTCGGTTCTAAGAGGCATCACAAGAACTAACTTGGGAGGGGGGAATTGGTGGTATTTTTTCATTCAGTCTTTCCTGGAGGTAACTCAACAATAATGCTTCTTAGAGTCATTTGACATGATTTTTTTTTTTCTTTTTGTAAATTCCCTTGATGGGATTTACTACCCAAAAGAGGAAGAGTGATACAAAAGCCAGGCCTGAGAACGGGGAGGTGCAAATCCATTGCTGGGCTTTATTATCCTAGAAACGTTTTCTACAAATTAACCTGCAGCTGCTTAATCTCACGGGTTGCCTGATACACCTATTTTATTTTCTTTTTTCACTGACAAGGAGTATCCACCTTCCCTCCGCACACGTGGCACAGTGACCCTTATTAATATGATTTCAGACAGACGCAAACCTGACTTTTCAGTGAAAACAAGCGAGAGGTTCCCTAAAGCTGCTGAGAAACAGTGGAAAAGGAAGCGGTTTTATGCAGCGTTTAGGGATGTTGTTGGAATCCTGATCCTTTTGACTCCTGCGCGGAGAAGGGGAGAACACGAGCAAAGAGTGCTGCGCGCAGGACTCGGGTGGTTAATGTACTGTGTATTATTGCTGTAAAGCCGGGACCTCAATCTCTCGGCTCTCCAGAACACAAACAGTCCTTGGCTTTTATAGAATCATAAAGAGCTGCCTTAAAGGCTGAGGACAAATTCAAGCCCTGATACGAGTTGGCGTAGATATTACTGAATCCAAAGGGAGTTATAGTTTCTTGCACCGTGGCTGAATTTGATCCACAAGTGAACGCAGTTGTCCCATCAAATTCTACCCAGCAGCTTGTCTTCTGCGTTCTTGCCATTCAACTGTCATGTAAAACGACGTTTTCAGCTGAATTCCAGCTAGTGGAAGAGTTTTGGAACCTCTCCAGCGTTCTGTGGAGAAGGAGGGGGAGGAATCTATCTGCTGAGGAGAGCCAAATGCAAGAGGAACTCTAACCCTGCAAAACTTGTAATTAGTCTCAATGCCTTTGCTTTTTTCATACCTTTTTGAATGAAGTGCGCCATGCGATGGAAATTTGTGATAAATCAGCTCTGTAGTCTTCACTTTAAAGTTTGGCCTGGAAAATAAAAAGGCATTTGTTACAAGATTGAATTATGTGTTAGGATATCTCCCGCTATAATGAGCTCAGGTTTTCTAGCAGCGTTAGAATAAACTCTTGCCTGTATCTCCTGCAGTGTGTGGTTTTTGTCCCTAAGAGCGTATTTCTTTCTACTTCATCAGCTCATCTCTTGCAGATGATAAAATTATCCGCAAAGACTTGTATCTGATGTTGTGCCATAAATCATATTTAGTTGCAGAATTAACATTTGCAAGCATAGAACAATTGGGGGAGGAGAAAGGTGGGGGGCTGACAATTTCTGAATATTTACATGAAGAAGAGATATGGGGTTCAGGGTCGATCTTGTAAAATTTTCAAATACGCAACCGTTTTTACAAGGTGTGGGTGTGCGGCGCTCCAGCGAGCATCAGTTGAGGCTCTTTGATAGTGTTTCTCTTGGTGAGGTTGTAAGATAAAGAACCCAGGAAATCGTGACCTTGGGCAAGGCGCTTTGTCGTAGAAGAAACACACACGTGTTCCAGCTGTGCTGAAAGCTACCCATGCTGGCAGCCAGGTTTCCCAGTCCTTTGACATGCTCAGGCTGGTCTGAGCTTCGTAGAAATGCTACCAGTAGCTTCCAGTTCACCCATCGTAGCCAGATTGTCCAAAAGCGGTCAGAAAGCACATGAGACCATTGTGAAATCCTCCCACAAACACGGTTGCCTAAATGGACAGCAGCCCCCTCAAACCTGGCTTCACCACGCCGCAAAGGGCCAGTACGAGTCAGTGGTTAGGTAGGTTTTCGGCAGACCTCCATCCACGAGTGGGGACCCACTGACTAACAGGAGTGTAAGCAGGTACATTCAAGAGGGATCTGCAGGCGCTACAGGCAGCCTGGAAGCATCAGAGGTTTGTCTTGCAGCAAGAACTGTGCGGAATGCAGGGACAGGATGAGGGGGAAGGGTTTTAAACTGGAAGAGGGGAGATTTAGATGAGATCTTGGGAAGAAATTGTTGGCTGTGAGGGTGGTGAGACCCTGGCCCAGGTTGCCCCGAGAAGCTGTGGCTGCCCCATCCCTGGAGGTGTTCAAGGCCAGGTTGGACGGGGCTTGGAGCAACCTGGTCTGGTGGGAGGTGTCCCTGCCCAGGGCAGGGGGGGTGGTATGAGATGAGCTTTAAGGTCCCTTCCAGCCAGAACCATTCTGTGATTCTGTGAATGCGGATGTGCTGAGCACCCAGTGGGTTGCATTGTGGTAGATGCTGTACCAATGCGTGACTAATCCCATTATTTACGTGTTTCTCTCTTTTGATCTCTTTCTCTGGTGCAGGTTCCTCACCACATGAAGACTTTACCCTATTACAGTTACGACCAACCAGTGATCGGATACTGCCAAGCTCATAAGCCTCTCCATGTAAATAAGGGGTACGATACCATGTCCCGGGACCAGGCTGAGACAACCAACCTGGAACTCAGTCGAGACCACAGCTTCATAGCTACAATCGCACGTTCGGCTGCTCCAGCCATTTACATTGAGAGAATACCAAACTAGCCACGGAGACACCTTCTTCAGGGGGCGGAGCGGGGCGTTCTTTTGAGGGACCTTTCATCTCAGAAGAGACCAAGGCAAGAAACTAAAATCTACCATTCCAGTTACAAATGTTCCAACACAGACAAAGGGAGGGGGATCAAGCAAACTCCGCAGACTGTGGAAATGCTGTCTCGCAGTACACACTGAGAACTTCAGGATTTTCTTTGCTTTAAACTTTCAAACAAATTCCTCAATGTAAATATTAAAGAGAGATTGTCAAGTTCTTATTAAAAAAAAAAAAATAGATTTCACTCTAGCTACATAAAGGGATGGATTAAGAGTTTTGTTTGTATATTTGATTTTTCTACATTGCACGGTTCCAGGGAAGGAGAACCACAGGTAAAAAATACAGGGGGTGGGGAGGGGAAGGGTTTGGGTGGGGTGGGTCAGCCATGTTTCCTTATTAAGTGTTTATTACTCTTCAAAGATTTGTTTAATATTTTTGTTCTTTTTAAACAAACAAAAGATAGATATATATTTTCTTTTTTCTTTTGGGGGTTTGGTTTTTTTTGTTGTTGGGTTTTGGGTTTTTGTTTTTCGTTTTTGGTTTTGGTTTTTTTTTTTTAAGTGGTCAAGCGCTAATATTTCAAACTTCAGACATGGGCATTAAAGCTTATGTTGAACCAAAAGGACATTGGCGATTGATGCGGCAGAAACAAAGAAACTTGGGTGCATGTACATTTAAGACACAGGCTGTACACTATGGAGGGTGCTTTTGATTTTTCCTATCTTCATTGTGCTTCATTGTTGACACTATAATTACTTTTCGGGCTCTAAAAAAAAGGGGAAAACATGCAACGGAGTAACGACTCTCATATTTACAGTCCAGCGGTGCTTGTTAAGCAAAATTAATGGACGTTTGGGAACCAAAATGGAAGTGATGTGCTTGAAACGGATCAGAAGGAAAATCTTTTAAAGCAAGAGTATTTGGTGCAACTCACTGGCTGACACAATTTCTAAAACACAGGAGAATGTGTAACATTGTTTTTTGTTTTTTTAATTAATTATTATGATCAGTTAGTTTTTGTGTAGTTTTTATCAATAAAATGACAACAAAAAAAAGTGGTGGAAAAAATAAACATATTATTTTGTGGTTGGGACACCACAGACAAGTTACTGTTTGAATGATTTCTCGGGATGTGTGCCACGGTGACTCAGTGGACTAAGGGAACGAAGCTTTGTCCTGTTTCACCTCTATCTCGCCTCTTAGAGGGAGCTTAAGGAATTGTTTTGAGGTTTAAGAAACCTGAATCTGAAGAAGTTCAATCTGTTAGGCTGGTCTAAGAAAAGGTTAAGAGGTGATTTTATCAGAACACCTATAGAGGCCCTGGGGGAGGGGAAGAGGGAGAAGAAGCCGCCTTTTTTTTACTAAAGTGTTTTTTTTGTTTCTTCTGTCAGAAGGCAGGCTTTTCAGATGCAGACCATGAGCTGAAGATAAACCAACTCAGATTAGAACATAAGGTACACGTTTTTAAGAACAATAATACAACAGTGGGGTTTAGGACATAATGAACAACATGGTTGTTTCAAGTCATATTGGGTGATAATTATGTTTTTACAAGAAGTACACTTGGCCACAAAGTAAGGGCTTAAAGAATTTCTGGAAGTGCCGAGTCTTGTATCACATATACAATATTATATTGTCTTTTGTGTCTCTCGCCTGAAAAACTTACCTATTTTTCTCTGAAAGGAAAGGAGGAATATGGATGTGCACGTTCTCTGCGCTAGGCAGCTTGCAGGGAAACATGGACGTGCAAAGTCAACTTGATGCATCGAAGGTAACGTATTTAGAATTAAGTGTTAGACGGGAAATGAAAAGAAAATGGAGTGAAAGGCTAGGGGATGAGTTTACAGCCAGCTCTATTAGACATCTTGATATCTGTCAGCTTTAGCGCGGCTACAGACAGAGGCAGAAAGCTGCCTGAAACACTGGTTTCCTTCAAATCGAGTTTAAAACATTGACCCACAGCCTATTGAGCTGAAAATGGAAGAACTCCCATTGATTCCTGTGGGCTGCGTATCAGCACAGTAAAACACATTTCGATAAGCATCAAAAGCCTAATGGCATTCCCATGCTCCTAAAAGATGAGGACGGTAATGTTTTTATTATAAGGTTCATTAAAGACAGTTGTATAATTCTGGTTCAGTTTTTAAGAGGGCAGTTATGTATCTGCCAACCTGATACTAACAAAACCGGAGAGGAAAATGCCAAGTGGGAATACTTACTGTCTTTTTGTTTGTTTTTTCCTTAAACCTCCAGCTGCTGGGCTCATGTGAATATTGGAGAATAGCTGTTTATTTTTTTAATTCTATTTATAATCTTCATCAATGGGATTTCCCCCTACACTTTGGGAAAAGCAACTTTGTAACTACCGTAAAATTAAACCAACTCCCTTTTTTCATTTCCTGATTGCAAAATCACTTCAGTTCAGCGGTGTTTTGAGGGATGTTTGGAACTAACATTAGACCCAGATTACAGCTTTTCTTTGCAATTACTGGGAATTGCGCTGCCCAAGAAGGACAAAATATACTACTACGTGCCCAGTCTCCTGGATGAATTCACGCTTTTCTGCCTGAAATGTTGCTGGGTTTCTGCTGTTTATATGCTGGTGCCAGTTTGGGCAAGAACCCTATAACTTCTCTTTGTATTCTTGACAATTAAGGAGGTAATGTTCCAAGAATGTTTGGAAGACATGAAGTTATACCTTACTTAAGTGCTAAAGGTCACGAAGAGCTGAATATTTATGTCGTGGATTGCTGTAGATCAAAGCAGAAGTCACTGCGACGTGTACCGAGCTGCCTGGACTAGTGCTGGTCATGGTGATCAAACTAAAAGGGCTCGATACAAGCCTGTCCGGGACTCTAGATGTAACAGAAATTGAAACTTAAACTACCATGGCTGCAATTAAAGCCAAAGAAATTTCATTAAAACTTGCTCTTTAACTGTAATGCAAAAAAACCCCGCAGAATTGTAATACTTTCATTCCCGGTCTTTTGGTATTGCATATTTGTTTTTTGTTTTTCAAGTGTCAGTTCCTGGAATCACGTGATTCTGTTAGAACTTCAGCTTAAAAATATGCCCGAACTCTTCTTAGGGAAGGTCTTTCTACTCCTCTTCATACAGTTCTCGTGAGGGAAGTGGCTGCTCTGGAAGGGGGGATGGCGCAATCACCAGATGTCCAGGTAAGAGCCAAGAAATGCGAACTTTCCACAGTGTCCCTAATGATTCCTCTCCTAGCAAACAGCAGATGGGGCTTTACTGATGAGGACTCGTTACTGAATGTTTGCTTGGGATGGCACCTTTATGGTCCTTTGCGTGGTGCCCGAGCGGCACCGAGCTCCCGAAGAAGGAGCCATCTTGCTCCGAGAGCTCCCAGTTGTGCGGAATCCAGACAAGCAAGGGGGGAAAAAAAAAAATAAAAATCAGTCTGACCTTCAGACCAAAGCTGTTGAACTTTGCGCTCTGCAAAAGACAACAAGTGATGTGACCAAATAACAGGTTCTGGAAGACATTGGGAAAAATTGACTGCTGCCTGTCTCTCTAGCTAATAATTGTCTTGCAAGTGTCAGTAGGGCACTGAAATTATACTGTCTTGATAACGCTGTGGGTAGGATCTGCAACCGAGGAAAAAGAGCCTGTAAAAGCGGTCTGACGCTTGGAATTATTTCCGAGGCCGGCAATATTTTGCTCTGAGATTTAGAAATCTTCTGGAATAAGCTGCCCTTTTCCGTAATGAAATAGAAGTGTTCTGAAGATGGATAAACACAATTTTATCTTGACTCCCCATTGGAAAAAGTCCCTGAAGTAATTTGGCACATTGTACATGGGAAATCTAGATATTTTGAAGCTGCGTGAAGATTTAAGGGTCTACTGTACGATATAGTGAAGGGAATTAATTCTTAGGCGGTTCCAGCAATTGGGCTCCTTAAAATGTCACTAGTCACTTTTTTAAGCCTATGCAAAGGAAAGGGGGTTTGATAAGGCTCTAGGTCCATCAAGCTGGAACCTTGCCTTAAATTAAGAAAAAGAAATTACCTGCCTGATATTATTGCCTGTGCGCAAGCTTTCCAATGCCTTCCCCATACGTTAATAGCAATAAAGGTGGCTCTGACAGACTTTGTTAAGTTTGGGCTTGACAAGAATTAAAATCTCTCCTTGCTCCCCAGAAAACTGGGGGAAAGACAGATTTCAGGGACACTCAACATGTGTTCCCTGGTGCCCTGCGAGAGCGGAAAATGTTGTTCTTGATCACCGTAGTCCTGCTCATCATTGGAAAGAGGAGATTTGATTATCCTTATTTTAGCAAGTGTAATTATCAATGCAAATAAGAATAAACCAGCCCTTTGCTTAAAAACCCAGCCAACCTAACTCCATGCTGGTAAAAGAGTTAGAAAGATTTAAGTAGAGACGTCAAATGCAGAATAAGGAAACCCAAAAACACAGCAGTTTTGGAGTGGCAGAACCAAATATTCCTTCATTTGTTTCTCGTGCAGTTACTTCACTAGTACGTAATGCCCATTATTTGCTTTGACGCCCTGGTGGCTGGCATTTTAATAATATGTAGGCAGGTTAAAGTAGATAAGTCTACAGAAGAGAATTATATCCGTCATTACTGGAGTCAAGGGATACATTACGCCTTTGTCGTTACCGTGCTAAGACATATTCTAGTATGGCAAAAATAAAACTACATTTGAGGCAGGCAGATCCCACAAAGTCGCTGCCAAGCAGCCCTCCGGTGCTAGCTCAGCGCTTCGGAGGTCTTCAGTGAGCTGCAGAGATGGATGGGAACATTATCTGCTCACTTCAAAGATGTGAAGAGCTTCGGTGGTTTTAAGATACATCACCCTCGGCAATTATTTAAGTGACTTCAAAAATTAAGTGAGCAATATATATTATTTCTTGTTTATGTTTGTTGTATGGTTGAACTGCAGGTAAGGCAAGTTTTCTAAATAGCTACAAATGAGCTGCTAAATGCATTCATGCTTCGTTTAGTAATTTTTGGATTTTTTTCCTCTAGGAAGTACCCAAAATTGGGCAGAAAAGGAAGAGAGTCGTTCCAAACTCAGTAGCAGCTGAAACCTTGTGCATCTGCAAGGCAGCCTTGAGTAACTCAGGAGTTGCTGCCTCTCAGGGAGACAAGGTGCAGGTCACCAGCTGCCACCTGGCCAGGTAGTAGATCTTCTTCCTGTTGCATTCCTGGGGGCACTATGGAGAAAGGCCTTGTGGTTGGTGAAGCGATGGCCTTTAAGACAGCTCATGGCATTAGTGACTGCAGGAGCTGCAGGGGGACCTGCTGCCTCAGCGGTGTGGAGTCCTATACGAATATCACTTTCCTTTTTTTCTTCCCTCCGAGTCGTTAGTGTGTCTTGTTTAAATTGTGAACTTTTCGGGGTAGAGCCTGCGTCTTATCGCAGAATCACCACGGTTGGAAAGGACCTCTGGAGATCATCCAGTCCAACCCCCCTGCCAGAGCAGGGTCACCCAGAGCAGGTTGCACAGAACGGCGTCCAGGCGGGTTTGGAATGTCTCCAGAGTCGGAGACTCCACCACCTCTCTGGGCAGCCTCTGCCAGTGCTCTGCCACCCTCAAAGGAAAGAAGTTCCTCCTCATGTTCAGATGGAACTTCCCATGTTCCAGTCTGTGCCCGTTACCTCTTGTCCCATCACTGGGCACCACTGCAAAAAGCCTGGTGCCATCCTCCCGGCACCCTGCCTTGCAGTATTTATCAGCATTGATGAGATCCCCCCTCAGCCTTCTCTTCTCCAGACTAAAAAGACCCAAGTCCCTCAGCCTTTCCTCAGAAGAAAGATGTTCCAGCCCTCTGGTCATCTTTGTAGCCCTCTGCTGTCCCCTCTCCAGCAGTTCCCTGTCCTTCTTCCTCTTATGCCCAGCATTTTGCACCAGTGCAGCCTTGGCTTCCGTGGTAACTGTTGGTGCAAGTGGAACAGAGATAAATAATAAAGGTAAAAAAGCCCTCTGTGTCTTCCGCCTTCCCTGCCACCCCCCAGTGATATTTTATCTATTAAAAAGACAAGCAAAATCAATTTGATAATGCAAAAACTATGGAAGCTTGTGACTTTCAATCAGTGCTTTGGACTCCCCAGTGATCTGAAGCACTCTTGTTTGCTAAAAGTGTGTTCTTGGAACAGCAGGAATTAGAGGATCTTGATAGGCTGATGAAGAAGGAAAAAGAAAGCATTTTCCTCCAAAATCCTCCTGGGATTTCGAGTTGAAAAAGAGAGCAGGGTAGCATATACAGTGATGTGAGTGTTCTGCTGGAAGAAAAGATGCCTGTCCCAACAATTTTGAGCAAACTACGTTTTAAGTCACCGTCTTATTTATTCAGGCTGAATTTTCAGGGAAAGATTGAACTTAACCACATTTGGACATTTCATTCATTAAACGCAAGAGGGCTGGCCAAATTAAATCACAGAATAGTAGGAAAATGTGGGTTGGAAAGGTCCTCTGGAGGTCATCTAGATCAGCTTCCCGCTGAACCCAGCGTTAACTTCCGAGTGAAATGAGGTTGCTCTCAGCCTGCCTTATCTGGCTGCCCGGCGCCTTCCGGGAGCAATTGCTGTGGTTTCAGTGGTCGCAGGCTGGGGGAGCGTTGCTGGCCAGCCTGGTGCAGGAGGTTCAACAGCACAGTAGCACTTTCTAACCTTAAAACCTTGGGACCTGTGATTTCATCTCGATATATGTGTGCCTGTAGGACATTTTTGAGGTTACGGCAGACACGTTTGACTGATTTAGGCATATTTCTCATGTATTCTCTGAAGCTGGACAAGTTGGAGCACTGGGCATTTAAGAGCTGTAATAAAATGCATCAGACCTTATTTGAGTTAATATTGGTGTTTACCCCGCACATGACCCCCCCCAGACCTGGATCCAGGGTCCGTAGTCCCAGCTGCCACAGAGACCGTAAGAAAAAGGTAATCTTTGCCTGAAAACCTTTTTATCTGAGGTTCATTCAAGGGAAAGCAGATGGATGCAGACATAGAAAAGGGCATGTGAACAGAGTATTGGCTTAAGAAGCGTTGGAAATAAAAATGTTTGGTAGTCAGTGGTTAGTTAAAAAGAAAACAGTGTCAAGGAGGTTTTTTTTCCTCTTAAACTCAGGTTTATGGGGAGCTCCAAAGCTTCAAGAAAGGCAGGGCAGGAGGAACAAACACGCTTGGCTGATAATGATAATCAGAGGCAAGGCTTGTATTTCACAGTGCTACACCCAAGCGTGGGGCCAGATTCCCTTTTAAATTCCTTGTATTGGGCAAAGGAATGAGCGTTTCTGTAAACCTTAGTTGATGGTATGCAGGCTGTAATTTATAAACAGCGTACTCAAACATTGCAGTATTTACAATGTATTTATATCATATTATGTGAGATAAATTGTTGGCAAACATTCATAAAGTATTTATTGGACATGCCACTGTTTGTTCAATGATTTATAAATCAATGCCGTAAAGCGTAAAGTGGTGACAGAGTTTGAGATAAATTCTTTGCAAAATATTTGCTGTGCATCAATAATTCTGATATTAATTAGTTTACAGTTTATCTGCGAGTGCTTTGGGAACGATATACAGCTCACTTGCTCACTAGCCCAAGTGGCGAAGGGCTCACAGGCAGGTGATGTGCTGGACCTGGTGGTTCTTCAGTCTGCAACTGAATCTGGCCCTGTTTTGTGCAGCTTCGTGAAAACCCATCGGAACAGTTTGGGAACCAACAGCAAATGGGAGTAACTGGAGATGCTGGGGAAGACAGGATAACCCTGAGTGCCTTCCTCAACAATTAGCTTAAGTTTAGCAGCCTGCTTGCCACGGTGACCGATCCAGTCTCTGCCGTAAGCTGTTTCTGGGTTCCCAGTTGAACCTGCCACGTTCTCCACCTTCAAATTTGAGACAATGTCATCCTCTTTGTATCATCCCGTGGTTGTCAGTCCGTTCTGGTTCCGTGCAGACTGACTTCTAGAAACTTTAACAAAGTGATGCATTTCTCATTGTTTGGCTGGTGTTTGAGACTGTAAAGATTTACAAGTTTTCTGGCACTTTACATTTGGGGGAAAAAAAGTAGTAATTTTACCACAAACTGGGATTCTCACTTCACTACAAGATCCTAATAGCCAAGATGACTTCTCTGTCCCCTCCTCTGCTCTCCCTGCAAAGCATTAAATCACTCGAAAGGGCTGGAAACACTTAGGGTGAAACCCTCAAGGTTAAAAGAAGAGAGGTGCGAAGCCTTCTGAAAAACCTGGTGTTTTTTTAAGCCTGTCCTGTGCTTTCTAGAGCACCTAAGAGGTCTTAGAAAACCTTCTGTAGAAACAGTGGATTATTAATACGGGTTTGAAAGAAAGTCTACAGTTACTTGTTGCCTTCGCAAAGAGTTTTCACATTGATTAAGCCCCCCCCGGGCACACGTGCAGCAGCTGGAAGGTACGACACAGCTGAGACGAGGGCTAGGTTGGTTTTAGTGGTTGAATCCCTTCACCTGAGGGTAGTCCCATGCTCCTTGCTCTGCTCGGGGGGGCTTTGCTTACCACATTCTCCTTCAGTTGCTCTGTGGGGCTTCGTAAGAGCAGATCTCAGCCACGAGCTTCCTTCCACGCACTTAGAAGTGAGTATCTAAAGCACTTTACTCTTAAAATACACCAAAATAAGGAGGCCTCAGTCTTTAAAGAACTGAAATTGTGCCTGTTGAGATGCAAATGCGTGCTAGTTTATATTTCTCTATGCAAATAAGTTTTGAAGTAGTGCTTGAAATTCATCCTGGTCCAGTAGATCAGCGTGTAGTCATCTTTTTGCTTAAACTCATTGAGGTTGAAAATGTAGTTGAGTTTAGAACGGTAGAAATTAAAATAACTTGTATTAATAGAGTGTTTGTAGAGTGTGCATCTCTACCTAATTATGTGCTTGTTTACATAGATAAAACAGCCTTCTTAAGCTATGAGAAGTTATTCTTAAGTAAGTGCAGAGTTAGCTTTTTTTTTTGATGGATGGCCTCTCTGAGGTGGTAGAAACATCTAGGCGTGTGTTAATGCCTTAGCGAGGATAGATCAATAGACTAAAACACATTAACTGCTATCAACAATAGGATACTAGAGTACATAGCTACAGACCTAGACACTCCGGTATCTTTTGGTTGATGGCAGTTAATTGATATGTTTTAGTCCCATTCAGTGAAGTTTTGGGTGAAGAGTTGCAGCACGCTGAGATGACTCTGAGTAAAGGCACCTAATTGGGAAGTTTCAGGTGGGATTTGTGTGGCTCTGTTTTGCTCTGACTTTCCCTTTGAAAACAGACTTCTGGAGAACGGCTCTGTAGAGGTAAAACTGCGTTTTGAGCTAAATGGGGCTATCTAAATGCATTACGGCTTATTGTGCTTGCGCTTGCCTAGCTACATCGCTACTAAGAACAACCTTTAGGCGACCGAATGAAGCGGGGAGAGCGGCGTGCGAGACTGGTGTGATTGGCGTGCGTTACCAGGCTCCTGCTGGCAATACCCATCGAAAGAAAATGTTGAGTGATAGCCCTGGATAGTCTGCTCAGGAAATGTCAGGTATTTCAGGCAAGGAAAATGAGGTTGAAATCTGGATGCAGTAAGAGGTAAAGCTCCGGGAAGCGCCGCAGGGAGCCGTCGCTTCGTTGTGAGCATCCCTGACCTCTCCTCAGGTTTAGATTATTAGTAAAATACCTTTAGGCTTATCGATTGAAAGGCAGCGAATTTGTCTGGTCCGGTACGTTTTGACAGATGTTCCGTGGCACATCTGGCTTTCCGCTTGTGTCCTGTCTTGTATCTTATAGAAGATAAACTCGTCTGGGCAAGGCCTGGCTGTTTTAGCATGTGTTTCTGGTGGAGCACCGTGTGTGCTGTCAGACTTTGATAAATAATGTAAATGACAGACAAGAGAGGTCGATAGAGATGTAGATGAGCTAGAAGTCGTCTGGGCTACGGCATCCGAACGTTCAGAGTTAAATTAACGGATGTACATGATAGAAAGGGATGCTTGTTAGAGCTGCGCAGAATAGAGTGTGCGTGAACTTCTTTGTTAAGGTTTCGGTTGTGCACTTCTAGAGACCTGGGTTCAGATCGCTACGCGCAGTAGATTTCCATCTGTAGCTTAATAAGTACGTGGAAATATACCCCCTTGGCAAAAAGATGTGGTGTGCAGCAGGTTATTGCATCTGTTATGGAGAGGAAAGCAGTTCTGCTGGTGCCCGAGAAGAAATCTCTTCCTGGCTCCTTACCCAGGCTGGGTTTTGGGAGTGGAGTCAAAGGAGGGATGTGAGACTTCACCCCAGCAGGAACGTTATGTGGTGCTTCTGCTCCTCTTCTGCGTACAAAGTTGATTTTAGGTAGCAGGCAAGGCAGAGCAGGAACGGGACCGGGGCGGGGGGTGAGGTGTTAAATGCAAAGTCGTATTTTCAACAGTTATTTTACTTGCCAGGTGAGTAAAATCCTGCTGGAGAGATCAGCAGGAGTTTCCTGTTAGCCTTCCACAGGTGTGTGTGGTTCCACAGGGAACAAGGCAATGAGCAAGTGGGTCTTGAATCTTAATCACATCAATCTTCACAAGTGCCTAAAATACACTTTTTTGTTGTTAGTAGCTGTGGTGGATAATGTAATGTGGAAAGGTGGAAAGCAACTGTGAGCCCTGCTGTCAGGTCAACTGTTTCTCTTATCCTCCCCCTTTTTCTTGCGTCGGCTGAATCCGTCAAGTTTGTAAGTGCTTTTTCCTCCGAGTTCTGCCTTTGGGGCTGCCTCTCCAACCCTCAGTGCCTCAGTTTCCCTTAGGTAGCTGCCAGCCTGAATTAAACCGCTCTGGGAAGCATACATGGAAAACATCAAACGCTTTTACCTCCTGTGTGCGTTAACAGAGCACGCAGAATTTTAGCATATTTTCCGCCCTAGCTTCGATCTCAAACTGCGCAGAAAAGCCTTTAAGAAATGCTAATTGGTAATACCAGTGAGCGGAGATTGTCTTTAAATGCAAATACTTTATATTCTGATATCCTGAGCCCGCTGTGCAGGGGCTCCCGAGTCTCAGGGAGCTCGGGAGGGGTTTGAGCGGGGCCGGGGTGGCACAGGGAACCCCCAGGAGAACTTGCGAGCTCCCCCCCCAGCGCTGGGTCTAGATTTGTCATCTCTCTCGCGCATCTCTGCTGTGTGATGATTTGGTGTTTGGCTGGGGGGGCCGGGAAGACTGGCACGCTGGCCATGAATATTTATATTGAAATATCGGTGGTTGTTTTAGCATGAATAACAAAGCAGTTGAATTCTTCCCAGCAAAAACATCTATATTCCTGTTAAGATATATAAATAGTATAAAAACCTTTTAGACTGCGTAGGGCAAGCTGGCTGCTTATCTGTGAAGATTACTTGATGTTGTGTTTATGCCGAATTTTCTTGGTATATTCTCTGAAGTAATTGATTTTCTGGCCATAGTAGGAGTGATGTTACTAAATTAAAAAGGCTGCTGACCTTCTGAGAAAATTTTTGAACTTGCAAGAAATGAAGTTTCAGCAAAGAGGACAAGTCCTTTTTGAACAAGGAAAAGAAAAAAGTTAATTTTTTAATAGAAACAGGTGGAGCACGATGAACATCAGCTTTTAAAAACTGTGAACAGCACCTTGTCAATTAAGAAAAAAAGGTTTTGCTTTTGTATAGATTAAGCTGCAGTACTTTAGGCTTCATACGTGGAATCGAGGTTTTCAGTAGAGGTTTCAACCTTCTAAAAGGCATCAATATTTCAAAAGCTCAAGAAAGTTGGTTTACAAACTGTTCAGTTGTATTAAATAATGTATATATACTTGTGAAGAAAACAAAAAATCAATAGCTGTTGCAAGTTTACCTCTGAAAGAATCCTAAGGAAATGTCAACAGTGTTTTTCTGTGCTATTTCTATGGTGCCCATCAAATGGTTTGGGCTCTCTTTTGAAATGATTTTTCAATATCGGCTTTTTCTCTGTGGTAAGCTTTATGCTGAACATTCTTGGAGGAGCCTAAATTCCTGTGTTTTATCCTCAGTAATGAGTTTACAGAGACCTTTAAACGTTTCTCAGAAAAGCGGCAACGAAGCGATGGGTAATGAAATGTATTGCCCTTTTCATGCAACAGGCAGCAAAAATCCCAGCGGCTCCCTTACGTTGTCCTCGTTTGAACTAGGGGTGCTGGTTCCCCATAAATGCGTGTGCCAGGGGCTGGTTCCACGTGCTCCCCGATGCTTAGGAAGAACTTAGGGATGGGTGTGCTAATACAGTTTTTCCTCTACTTGGGTACTTTTCTGTTGCAGAATAAAAGTGCTCCTTTATTCTTTGACTTCTGAGGTGGACTACAAGTAGGAGCAGAGAACTTGGGGAGAGGCTTACCGTGGGAAGGGCAGTGTATGTGGGCAGGGTGGGCAGGTAGCCTGTGTAGCTCGTGATTTCACCAGCTTCATGCCAGACTATCAAAAGGTGGCCAAAAGGTTAAGTAATAGGTTTAAACAGGTTTACAGGCTCACCTTTGTACAAACCTACATCAGTTTGATTAGACAACTGGTAAGATTTTTAGGCTGCAGGACGGTGGAGTCTGTGGTGACGTGACTATTTCTTTTTTTTGCTTACAATGCTTACAGATGCTTTTGCATCTATAAAAACAGAGATTAGTTCAGAAGGAATGGTTGAGTATATTATTCAGTAATCTATTCAATAATATTATTAAAGATCCTCTGACCTTTTGGCTTTTAAGAGCACCTGTAACACTTCACACTGATCCATAATAGATGCATTTTTTAATAAAATCAGTTTATAAATGAGCAAAGGTTACCACCTGTGACTGTAATCTACATTAAAGTATATCTATATGCCTAAGTTTTTCTGTGGAAGCTATCAAATTCTAGATTGCAGATACTGGTGCTGAATAGTACGAGTGCTCTTGGTGAGATTAGTTGGAGTATGTAAAAAGTCAAGCACTACTTGTGGTGAGGAAGGGCATCCTGCTCTTGCTCCAGGAGGGAATAGATCTGGTATCCCTAAAAGCAACGTCTTCGTGGGCTCTTCTGCGCGTTGTTGGTACTTTAAATGACTTCCTTCTGGCATCAGTATGATTAATACAGACCTACAAGTTCCAAAAGCCGTTTTCTTGCTTGATTTAGACCAGCGGTTGAAGCGTAGGGGTTAGTAAAGGCAGGACGGGTGATGGCTCGTGTGTTTGGGCGCAGCATGGCAACTTCTTGGTGGCAGGATTCATGTCAGTAGCCCCTTGCTTCTTGGTTTATTGCTTCAACACGCCCATTTGTGTGGCCAGTCGGTCCATCCAAATGGACTGGATGGCAAAACGGTTGGGAATGGGAGGCGGCAGCTGCTCTTTGAGGGAAAGGAGAGAACAGGAGCGGCGTAACCTGGCGTAACTGGCTCCGCAGCTGAATCTCCGGCTTCAGCTTTAATATCGATAACCGCCTTCCTGCCTTGGGAATTTAAACAAGAAATGATGGGGTTTCAGCTGCTTTGCTACCCATTAACGCCTAACATCACTGCATGAGAAATGAAGTTGACATAAACTGGTAGTTTCCAAATGATTTGTAAGTATCTAGTCTAATGACCGAGTTAGAGCTTTGTAAATATTTGCAAATAGGGATGTGGAATTAGCTGGTGTAATGCATGCAAGCAATGTAATTTTCAATTTACTTATCAATGTAAACATTAATTTCAACCTGACGCTAAGGCTGGTTTACATAACTTTACTTTCTGGGGAAGCGATGAGAGTTACGATTTGCGTGCACCTTCAGGGTGAGGACTGAGCGCAGGTAGCCCCGTCGGAGTTTGAGACTGAAGATCTTCTGGCCAGCTTTGCAGAACCCCGCTGGCTCGTGTGATCCTGGATGCGGGAATAACGCATCAATGTGGTGCTCGAAAGCAAGGGGAACAAGGCAGTGTAACCTATTGGAGGGAGCTTTATACAAGAGCTGGGCAAACCGGGGTTCTCTTCTCCGTCCACTTTGATCTGTGTGCGCCAACGGGTTCTTCTTCTGTCTGTGCTGTGGAGAGTTTACAATTCAGCCATGCAAGAAAGGCAAGGATCTCTTCTGGTCTGCATGCGTCGTGCCTCCCGTAATTCCCCGCAGTATTGCTTGGAGTCTTTAGGCATTACTGTCATAGAAATAACATTAACTATTTTATTTTAATACTTTGTTTTGCTACGCAGAACTCCCTTCTTTCAGAAGTACTACATCAGACTCTTGCATCCCAGTGGAAAAAGACTTGACACGTTATTCCAAATATTTTTTTTCCTTGTATAGCGTGTGCTTTTTCTCTGAGAATAGAAAGAAATCTTTCACAAAGCAAATCTTTTTGTCGCTTTCTGTTTTTCTCCGTTATTGTTTAGCAGATCACAATCTTATACATAATGTATATGTGACTGAAATATTCAAGGTAGTTAACATTTACCGTTGTTGCCAAGGGAAGTAATTCTTTTCCAAAGATACAACTTTAATATAAAAGAGTAATAGCTGATATTACAGTGTTCAGATACAAAAACTGATAATGGAGCCCTGTTGATATTTAATATCGGCTGGATTCAGTGAATCTTGCATTACGATACTTCTTGAAGGTTGGATTTGTGGTTCTGTGATGAATAGCTAGAATAATTACATCCATATAAGATACAGTGCTCGAGAACTGTATGTCATGAAAATACACCTCTGATATACTGCTTTTCAATTTTAATAAAATGGAAGAAACTTTATATTTCTGGAATATGACTTAAATTTAGCTTAATCTGGCAGAGAAGTTCAGTTTATCCCGAAGTTATTAATGCAGAAGAACAGAAGGAGTTTTTTGGATAGCTGCTTAAATCAACATTCCTTCTTTGTATCTCAGTTAATATTCTCCTGAGGAAGAGGAAAAAATTGCTCCCATCAAAATACGTTATCGTTTGGATACCACAGTTTGAAGCCTTTCTGATTGGGCCTAACAGGGAGAGGTGAACTATCTCATGTCTTGTTGCACAACGTAGACACCACCGCACCGTTTCTCTTCTTATTCCTTGCGAAGTTCCCCATAGCTTTTGTTTTATGGAAGTAACTGGCATACCGGTGTTACGCTGAATCTCAGCCCTGATTAAATTTTACTCAACGTGAGAGCATCAAAACTTGCTGAAAGCGTTTTCCCCGACCCTCGCTGCGGGGGTGGACTTTCTGGTGGGGGCACAGCAGCCAGGTGGGAGGTGAAGGCTTTGGTGTGCTGCTGGTTGGGCAAGGAAAAAACAAAAAAAAAAAAAAAAAAAAACGGAGCCAGAGAAGGGAGGAAAACAACCTTCTTTTTCAAGGTTTTTGCAGTTCATGTGGAGGGCTTTAGCGATCCCACGTGAGAAGGCAGGAGAAGGCATCCTTCTGCCTGCAACAGAAGGGAGAGTCGGGGGACGAAAGCCTGTCTCAGGGGACCAGCTGCTGCAGGGAGGCACTTGAGACCGTGAGCGGGCATCAGCGTTCAGCATCCGTGCGGCGGATAAACCAAGGCGGGAAGGGGGAAAGGAGCTGGCAGCGAATGAAGACCGAGGCACCGCTCTGGGATGAACAACTGTTCCTTTTTGCGCCCTCTTTCATGTCCGTTCCGCAGCACAGGCGCGCAAAGCAGCAGGAACGGCGGTGAAGAAGGGATGCGGGCGAGCTGAGCGTCAGGTGGCAGAACCTGCTGGCGAAAGAGATGTTTGTGAGAGCAACAGGGCTGCAGCAGAAGATGGCTTGCAGGCTGCCAGCCGGCGTGGTCTCCAAGGCTGAAGTTCTTGCCACGGGCTTTGCAGCGGGTTTCTGAAAACATTCTGGAAATGTGCTCTGCAACATGCTTTTTTCTGCTTGTCTAATCTAAGAAATCTGTTTCTTTTCGTGACCGTGTATTTTTTTCCCCCCTTCGAAACAGCCAAGGATGTTTCCCCTTTGCTACATTATCAAAGCTGGAAGAGGTCATTTGCCCCATCTTCAGATGTGAGGCTGTTCCTTGATCTTCAACTCTATTCCCTTGAGTCGATGCTTATAAAGGTGCATGAGAGAGGTTCTCAGCAGGGTTTGAGGAGCGGAGCAGGGGATTGCTCCCTGTTGCTGTTTGATCAGCAAGTGTCTGTCTATTTCCCTAAATTATTGGGGCAACAAGTGATTGAGTCTTTGTAGTTTTAACGCAGCACCTTTTGTCTAGGGACGCTGAACTTACTTGGGGCTTTGAAGTGCCTCTCCACAGAACCATAGTCCAGCTCCATATTTAACCGTTGAGGTGAAACCACCAAGGGCTCAACACCCTCTAAAATTACCTCCACTGAGACCTTCAGGCACGATGTCCCCTCGTGCCCAGTTCTCTGCGTAAACTCAGTGCTGTGAGGCAGGATTTTTTGTTTTCTTTCCCTAGTCAGGTTTGGTTTTTACATGGAGGGGCTGGTTTCATCCTTTGTTTTTGTTTCCTGTGTTTGACAGAGAGACAGGAGGGAAAACCTTTTTGTCACTGTCTTGTTCTCGTGCTTCTCCAGATGACATGTTTGGTGTGCATCGTGCCGGTGTCGGAGCCTCAGTGGAATAGATGCTGTAGCAAAAACATTGCGGAGCGGAGCTGGGTGCTCTTTCTGGAGGAGGGAAGCTGCTCGTCACGGATCACTGGAAGAGCAGTTTGATTCCTCCTGGGTTGTCGCAGTGCTCTTCATTTGCTCTACCGGATGAGTCAAACAGAAATGGAAAGACTTGAGTTGTTGTAGAGCATCCGTAGTCTACCCCGGCTGCTGCATGAGCTGCTCCGTGTTTAGCTGGTGGCTTCCCTGCCCCTCCCAGAGCACTAGTGAATTTTGAATTCGCATTCCATAAATTCATGGGCTGAGAAGCAGGGCATAGGACTCTCACAGAAAAGTCAGCCGCGCTTCTTGCAGCAATATTATCCCACCGAAAAAACCTAAATAATTTTTCAAAAATCATGACAGCGCTCGGGAGCTTTTCCGGAGAGCTACGGATCCTGAAACTCCTGCTGTATTTTGCAGATTGAAAGTGGCTTCTAAGCCACATAGGTGGGCTTGGGAAGTATTGTTCTTTGTTCTTTTGTTGTTGTTGTTGTTGTTGAAGTCTGTGGCTGTGTCTGCAGGTACAGATGGTCGTTTACCAGGAGGCGAAGGGTCATGTGCTTTGTCCAGCTGGTACTCGCTGCAAGGTGTGCGCTGAAGTTGCGTGATGTGGTAGCAGGTACACAAACATGTGCGCTTCCCAGTCGGAAGGAATTTAGCGAATCATCCATCTGTGACAAGAGCAGAGGATGAACCCCCACCTCGCAATGCCATCAGTTTTCCAGTTGGGAAACCCAGTCACGGATTTTGCTTAGGCACGTTTTGCCTGAGCTTTTGTGGAGTCCCTGCAGAGCACTGAAGGTGACCTCAGATCCTTTAGTCGGAAAGAGGGTGCTGCTCTTCTTTCTTCTTTGTCTCCTGCAGAAGTCTTGAAGATTCTTCAACGCTTCTTGAGAGAGAAAACCTTGAACTTTTCTCCCACTGCTAATTGTATGGGCAAGAGGGGAATAAGAAATTAGCTGTTTCAGATTTGTCAATTTTAAAATGCTATTAAGCTGCTCCAGTTTAATTTTGGTTAAGAGCCGTTTCATTATTAATGCAGAGAGGAAGTAGTCTCTAATGACCCTTGGGACATGCCAAAGTGCTTTAAGATCAGTTTGGGTAGTCAGAGATGTGTGAGTAATAAAACGTCTGCTCTGCGAAGGGCCTTTGCCCACCCTTGGCAAGAGAAGCTGGCAAGGTGGTCTCTGCCATGTTGCTTGCTGATCACTCCCAACCTGGTGCCTCCTTGAAGAGCCCCCTCCGGCTTTTCCTTTTAGTCTCTCCTATTGCTCCTCTGATTTTTATTTTTTCTTTCCCTGCACAGAAACCTCAAAAGTTAAGGCACCACGAGATGCAATATGACATAATCGATACAGTAACTTTTGAAGCTTGCCAAGACTTTGAATTTTTTTTTAAGTGTCTTGCTATCTGTCAGCATGTGCTAATTGAGCCTACGTACCCATATGGCATCTGCTCTCTGGAGGAAAGTGTTTCGATAGTCCTGTGGAGCGCAGCAAATAGTGGTTGATGTGTGGGGAGGCATTGGCCTGTGAACGTTGTATTCTTGTAGTAGAAACTTGGATTAGTATCCACAAGGCGTATAGCTGAGTTCAAGCCAGAGCTTGCGTTGGAGCCTTTGGTGCCATTGCTGTGCTACAGAAGAGTCTTAGGGCTCTGATATTGGGTGGATTGTGTTAGGTATCGCGCAAACTTAGAAATCTTGAAGGTCTTTGTTCTGAGGAGGGCGAGACGGATGAGAGGGGGCGATGGCTAACAAGCACAAATGCGCGGCCCGTGGAAATGAGGCAAGAGCTCTGTTAAACATGAGAAATGGTGGTGGTACTTCAGCCAGTGCCCCCGGGCGAGGGAATGCTCCTCTAGTGGCTTGATAACAGATGCATCTGCTTCACTTGACTTCAGAAGTAGACGGGGATTCCACATTCATAACCTCTCTGCGTGCCGCTCTGCGCGCGCGCTACTGGCGTTTCACCGAAATCCTCGAAATAGGGTGCAAGTGCTTTCTGGGTCCTGCGCTGGCTGTCTGCAAAGGGGTGAATTTCACCCTTCGAATTAATTAAGCATCTGTCACTGTGGGGAAGGTAGATGCTCTCTCACATTCACAGATGGATAAACAGAAGGAGAATGGGTTGCCTGAAGCCACACGCTGAGAGGAAGCATAAAAAAAAAAAAATAGTCATATCTTTTGCTTTCCTAAGGCAACCAGACATTTGCAATCCCATTATGTGTGTCTGTGTGGAACCGGAGAGCTTTTGAACCTGCTGACCAGTTTCAGTCAGATGCGACAAGAGTCCTGAAAGGTATGAAATTCCGACAAATTTGTGAAAATGGGTGATGTGGAGCAGAAGGGTGCCTCGTGACAAGCGTTGAACTTGTGGTGCCGCCGGTCGGGTAGCCGAAGGTTCGGAATCGGTGGAGTTGACACGTGGCTGTCCTGTATGTGCGGAAAGCTGTGATGAAGGCCTTGAGAGCGCTTGCTCCCTCTCCAGCACCCAGGAGTGCAGGTCCAGCATCCGAAGGCAGGAAACCAGGCTTCGATCGCAGCCCTGGTTCTGGTGGGCAAATGGCTGGAAATTGGGATTGAGTTTTTGTGCCGCGTATGATGTGTGACATTGCATAAATCATACCGTAGCTACAGGGCTGTCGCTGTACCTGTCTTGCTTTGCAGCCCTTATTTACTTACTTGAAATCAATAAGGCTAGGGAGGTGGGGGACATGAGATTCTCCCACTGGCCTAAGGACTAGGGCAGCGATGGTCCCCCTGTCCTGGGCACTGGGGAGGCCCCACTTCGAATCCCGTGTTCAGTTTTGGGCCCCTCCCCACAAGAAAGACCTTGAGGGGCCGGAGCGTGTCCAGAGAAGGGCACCGGAGCTGGCGAGGGCTCTGGAGCACAAGTCTTGTGAGGAGCAGCTGAGGGACCTGGGGTGGTTCAGCCTGGAGAAGAGGAGGCCGAGGGGAGACCTTCTCGCTCTCCTCAGCTCCCCGAGAGGAGGCTGGAGCCAGGGGGGGTCGGTCTCTTCTCCCCAGTAACAGGCGATGGGACAAGAGGAAACGGCCTCCAGTTGCGCCAGGGCAGGGTTAGATTGGATATTGGGAACGATTCCTTCACCCAAAGGGTTGTCCAGCGTTGGCACAGGCTGCCCAGGGCAGGGGTGGAGTCGCCATCCCTGGAGGTATTTCAAAGCCGGGCAGACGTGGTGCTGAGGGACATGGGTTAGTGGTGGCCTGGGCAGTGCTGGGTTCACGGTTGGACTCCATGATCTCAAAGGTCTCTTCCAACCTCAACGATTCTATGAGTTGATTCAGGTCTGAGGGAGGGTGCTGGAAGCTGTCCCCTTGCTCCGTGTCATTCCATGCCCTCTGTGTGCAACCATGTCAAGAGGATAATATGAGTGCTGTTACTTGAAAAAGCAAAAACATAGCATATCCATTGACAAATCTGGGAGGAAAGGGTTGGCAGCTGCTCAGTGTTCATGATTATCTCAATATTTAACACATCATATCCCAACATCCAGACACCCTGCAAAGTTGGGGGGGGGGGGGGGGGGGGGGGGGGGGGGTGGGGGGTTTTTTT
>VFFE01008899.1:61942-97860 GCA_008921705.1 Burhinus oedicnemus | reverse complement strand
GGGGGGGGGGGGGTTGTGGGCTGTTGTGGTTTTGGTTTTTTTTTTACCTGCTAGGTCGGTTGCTGACTTATTTTTACTTCACTGGGTGTTGTGTTAAAGAGTATGGAACATTGGTTATTTCTTGTGTGTGTAGGGAAGCTATTTGTGTGTCCAGGGTCTTCAAACTGACATTTGAGGAATACTGATGGCATAACCATGCAGATTTGACTCTTAAAATCAATGGGTTACTTGAAAAAGGAGAGATCGGACTGGACCTAGGTCTTTACTTGTTCCTTATACTGTACAGAGTATTACCTGGTGCTTATTGAGTAATACACAGAAATTACATGGATGTGCCAAAAGCAACATGTTTGTATAAGAATTGCTGTGCTTCCAGTGAATCAAGCTGTGCCTTCAATCTTTAAGGTCTATTTTGCTAAAGAAATGGCACTTATTAAAGTTTGTGTAACGATGTGCTTATGTTTGATGCTGTAACTTGAAAGAGTAAGGATTATCGCTGGCTTCTGTTGCCTGAAAAGCTCAGGCTTTTTGTTTGCTAAGCACAATGGAGACCTGTGTGTGAACGGCAGCGTGTACGAACCACTGTGTTTGCTGAGATCCAACATCCGTCTGATCTTTGATGTCGACCGGGGCCAACACACAAACCTGCAAGAGGCAGGTGAAACGAAATAATCCATCCCACACAACAGAGCTCTCTGTGACCAGCCTGAGAATAGCTTCACCCCTGAAGGCTAAGGCTTAATAGTGTTTTTCTTATGATAACTTCAGATCTACTCAAAATCCATTTAGTTTCCCCATGTCCCGTTATATTTTTCGCCTTGCCGCTTTCTGTAAGGGTGAGGTCTGCGCTTGTAGGTATTGTTCCAAATGAATGTACGGGCCTGTTAGTTTTCAGTGTCTCGCAACCGCTATTGAGTGGACTGCTGTGGTTTTTAGACGAGGTGTCCTACAGAAGTTGTGGGTTTACTGTAATCCAATACGTTGCGAAGTCTTTGTATCATTTGCTGCAAAAATTGACACCAAAAAAACCCAGCTGATGAGAAGTACCAGCACACGTGTGTAAAATACAGGTTAGTAAAATGCATCCACCACTCTGTTTAATAGATTGTCATCGGAAAACTCTTGTTGATCCTCATCTTGGAGTAATGAAGTCTTTTGACACTCCTGTGGCATAGAGGCTGATCTCCCTCGGTCACTTGGAGGGGATGGTGGAAATAGTCTGTCCACATGTGCATTTGTATGGTTAGCACCACGCATCCATATAAAGAATCTTTGTTTCCCTCCAGGGCTTGATCCTTCTAAAACGCACTTGACTCTCGCGTTCGCGAAGTGGAGGGCGTTCAGTGCAGCGTTATCCTTTCAGCTTCCTCAAGAACATTGATGCCAAGAGGTGCGAGGTCCTCGATTCGATCCGTGCTCTGACCCATGGGACCAAGTACTTGTTGCTATGATGAGGTTGTGTTGTGGAGTTGGAGGCTACTGATCTGCCTGCTGCTCTTTCCTTGTCCTCCCGCGTTCTGGGGTGTGCAACACGCTGCAGTTAGGTTTTCGATTTAGAGTCATAGAATTGTTTAGGTTGGAAAAGACCTTTAGGATCGTCAAGTCCAGCCGTTGGGTGAGCTGCAGCTGTGATGGGACCTAGCTCTGTGGCCTTCCAAAAAAAAAAAAACAGGTTTGTGTAGAAACCAGAAAATCTCTTACTGAAGCCAATGGGACTTTTGTTTCAGGACTGTTATTCACACAAGAACTGGGAGCCATCACTGCTTGCTTCTGCAAAGTTCCCCACCCCTCTTCGGTCTTCCGTAATGCTCAAGCTTTCCTGTCCCCCCTCACCTGTCTGAATAGCAGAGGAGTTTGCCAAAGCCCTGCCCAGTCTGTTTTCTCGCGCAGATACGCAGTCTGTCTTACATCTGACTTGGGTGCCCTCGACACGATTTGATCTATATAAATTCCCCCCGCAAAATCAGTCTGATTCGAATAGCGTCTCCTGACTCCTTGCCTTCGCCCTCCTGTCTGCTTTGTAGTCCGCGAAGCCTCGCGTACCCCAGAAACAACTGCCAGGTTAATTGAGTGAGCCTGTTAATTTAGTTACCTGTGGTTTGTCTGCAGGGGCTGAGATACGCGGTGCGCTGCATGAGTGTTTTCCAGTTGTGCGATAAGTAGGCTTGTTTAAAGTTGTCATTTAACTCATTCTGTGGGGCGGGCTGGAACAGACCGGGGTGCAGGAGCACCACTGACCGGCTCTCCTTGGAAAGGAGCTGCCCAAGACCTGCTGGTGATTTGAAGTGATGCTTCCAGCTGGTGGTGAGGGAGGGAAACCCCCCAGGGCAAAGCAGGCACCGCCGTTCACATTGGCAGCTTCCTTCTGCTTGAAACGGAGCTAAGTTTCATCCGAGCAATTTGCCGTTTTCAAGCGTTACAGCATTTTACCCAGTTCAGGCAACGGTATTGGACTGTTCAGCTGCTACTGGCTTTAACTGGGGTAAATCTCCAAGGGAGGAGGGAGGCTCTCGTGCATCGAGGTGAGACGTGGGTTATGGGACTGAGTAAAGAGCTGGGCTGAGCAGGTAACCACCAAGATTTTCCTTTGTGTTTGGAGGTGGGAGAAGCTCTGGTCCTGCAAGGGCTGCGCACACGAGAACTACCACCGGAGTCGGAGCGGTGATTCATTGGAGTTGACGTTTACTGCCTTAGGCTTGTTGTGCGTATCCTTCAGTGCGAAACAGAGGGGCTGAAGGCTGCTTATCTCCTCTGTAGCATTTGCTACACCTGACAGGGCATATCCAGATGTGGAACAGCCACGCTTAATGGGATACAGGCAGCTGAAGTGCAGAGATGATAGAAAAAAAAAAAAAAGAATAAAAATAAGCCCAAGCCCTGGAAACTTTGCTTTGCTCTCTGAAGTTTATTTAGGAAGGAAAATGATCATGACCAGATGTGTGTGGGTGCAGGGAGGAGATGCTGTAGGTTTGCAGAACTGATGGCAAATAGAGAGTGGGCCTAATCAGATTAGAGTAACTTGGATGCCTCTGTGCAAAAGTGGGTGTTTGCTTGCAGATAAAGCTGCACAGTGCTGCTTCGGAAATATCCTGGGACTTCGGATAGGAGCATCCTAACTGCCTTCAATGTGTTGCAGAAAGTTCAGCCGTATCCGCTCGGAGTCTAACGTGCTTCGGCTTGGGCACGTCTTCGTTACACAACGGGCTGGGTGGCACTTGGAGTGAAGCATAGATGTTTGCCTGCCGCTCCGCGTGGGTGGAACGTGGTAGACAGCGCTCCTCAGGTGGGGAAGGGGGAACAAGTGCCTGGGGTAGAGCGAATGTGTTAAACTCGGGTACTAATGTGGAACCGTGGCCTCAGCCTGGCTATAAATTACCACCTTGCAAAGCACTTTCAGATTTTACTGTGTTCTCACTTGTGATATATTTGCTAGGAACTGTAGGTGTTTCGCCCATGATTCCTTGTGCCGTTCTTTGAGTCTTTTCCAGGGTTTGGAGAGGGTATTTGTCTGTCTTCTGTGCACACGTACACTACACGTCTCGGACTCGGAGACCCAAGGAGATAGTTTTCTTAGGAAAGTTTTCTTGTCTTTCGGAAACAAAGCTGTTCGGGGAGGTGTCTTGTTTATGACTTAGAAACTTTTCTTGACAAAATTTACAGCCTGATGCGGGAGGCAGGCAGACTCCCTGCAAACCAGCCGGTAGCTGTTGGAGTATTCCCCTGGACTGGGGAAGAGCTGGGTACCCAGTTCCTGCTCCGCTCGCTGCCCGTAGCCCAGCAAAGAGTTTGAAGTACCAAACTATCAGATCGGACACGGAGTTGTTCTGACGAAGCTTGTTCTGTACTGGATATGGACAGGTCTGCAAAGGCAGATCCCGCAGCTTTAGGAACAGGGCATTCCCGTGGGATAGCAGTGATTCAGCTTCGCCATCCTGCACCATATCAGATAGAAGAGAATTTGAACTTACATCTCTTCTCATTTCAGGTGGCTTCTCTAACCACTGAGAGGCTGCATGTCCTGGTCGAGTTGTTGAGTTTTTTTGAAAAAACCCTTTTATAAGGTCTTGTTTTGTTCTGCTGTGCAAACAAGTTGCAAACCATGATTTTTTTCAGGAAATGTGACTTGGTTTTTTTCCAGCCAGCCCACGGGGAAGAGGTTCAGCACCCCGAAGAATCGAACTGACATCCTCGCTGGCAGAAAGGCAGGCTATCAGTCTCGGTGACAGCTTTGTTTTGCATTTTAGCATCTCTCCAAGGATGACTGACTATCCTAGGGAGAAAGCGTCGCCTGATTTGAAGCCGCCTTGTGCGTGGATGCAGGTAGGCGAAAGATGGTATCTGAGCTAGCTATGAAGACATGCCCTTCGCAGGAAAAATAGTTGTTCTAGTCTGTAATCGAGCATGCTCTTTTCCTTTGCTGATTAATTAGTTTACTTCAAGTATCTTAGGGAGTTGCGTACTTTATTTTTGAAGGGCCTTGCTATTTGTTTTATTTTGTCAAATTTTTACTATTTTGGGTAGTAACAATGAAGAGTCGTGGACAGGCCAGGAGAAACAGCTGTTTCATGCAGCTTTTCCAATGCGGTTGTTACCGGGACGGCACATCTCATCCCTGCTTTAGAGCAGTCTCATCTAGTCCCACTACTCGTGTCTCATCACTGATGGCCTTGAAAAACTTCCCAGTTGAATAATAGGAACAAAAAAAAAAAAAAAGCTTGAAATTTTGCTGTTGAATTCACCATTGCACACATGTCCCTCGGCTGATTTGGGACAACCGTATTCCAGTACACTGTGAAGATGTTACAGTCCCCAGCCGTCTACCCTGTCGTCAGATGCTGGCTTGCTTCAATATACTAAGCTGAAAAATGGTTGTTTAGGAACAGATTCAGGAGGAGATGAGATGCCCCTGCTCTTCAGAGCTAAAGACTTTAATCCAGTGCCACATGGTGAGGGCAGCGATACAGTTTTAAGCTAGTAAACTGGAAGTTGATTATAGTGCCAGCTGGAGTGTGTTTTCTGCCTGTTGATGTTGTATCTTGGCAATTTGATGAATCCAAAGCAGTGAAGTAAGGCTCAATTCTTTGTTGCTCTCTCTGCTGTCCTAGTGGGTGACATCAGTGCTGGGTGGGTGTTGAAGACCACTGCTGAACTGGTGTGGTCTGGTGCTAAGGGAGAGATGCAAGGCCGTGGAGAATTGGGCGGATAGAATATGCGGGATCACTGTCTGGTCACGGGCATGTTCCCATCCAGCTTGTTTCTGGGTTTGACAACAAGATTTCTGGCTGTGAGCAGTACACTTGAGCAAGCAGCTCTATCTCTATATTAATTTCTTGCTTAGTATCTTTCTCCGAGTGCTCTTTGTAGCCTTTGGGCATAAAAGCCAGCAATGAACAAGCAGGAGAAAGTCTGTTTGAAGGCTTATGAAGGCCAGAGAGGTGGAACCAGTAGAAGCGATGAACTGATGCAGCAATAACCCTTGGTGCAACAGCTCCTTACAGTATTTAGGCAACAAAAAAAATGGAAAAATTCAACTTTCATGTCAGGAATCTGACCCGGTTGCCACTGAAACCAGTAGATTTTCTTGCTGAGTTTAACAGAGGTTGGGTCAGGATCCAAATGTGTAGGTTCTGCTCAGGAACCTACAATTTGTAGGAACCTACAGAGGGAGCTGGGGAACCAGAGGTTTTAAAGCACAGCAGTACATAAATGAAAGCATTAATAACATTCTTTGGTTTGAATTTATACACACGCACCCCCAAAGGTCACTGGGTTTGAAAAAAGCTTAAGAAATAAGACAGGATCTTTGATTGGTAATGTGCTTTTAGATTGAATCCCCCGCTGGAGTAACAGGGCGTAGAGACACTGGAGCCTGTAAAGAGAAGCCTTGCCAGCCAGATGCACGCAAACATTTGAACACATTCAACGGACTGCGGGCAAAGCAAACATCTGCATTCAATGCAGAATCTTGCAGTGAGAGGTACCAGTAAAGAATTTTAATCAAGAAAAAAAGCAATGTTTTGTTTGCAATAGCAAGGAAAAAAAAAAAAAAAGGGCTTGTCAAGTTGACCTGAAGCGCACAAGAGGTGAGGACCTCCCCATTCTGGAGTCGTCTGAAAGAGGTAAATCTAACGACTCAGCTCACCAGGCTCCTGGAGCTCAGAATAGCTGGTGCCAGTAGAAGCAGATGGCTTTATGCTTAATTGTGGCTCAAATTAAGCACTTGTGTCCATGATTCACGCTAAGATTAGAACCGGGGTTCAGAGTTTGGCACTCAGAAATCAGAGAGGAACTGGGAGCAAACAATTTCCCTTTCGTTCTCAAATTCGCATCACCATCTTCATCTACCTCTGTGCTTTCCAGCTGCCGTGACAGGTTTGTTTGACAGAAAGTATCCTCCAAATCCCAAAGCACATAAAAGCAACTTGTGAGGCGGCAACAGATGCATCGATGTTGGTAGCATCTGCTGAAGGCAGGGCAGGGAAGAGGAGTTGGGTAGAGCATGTGTGATGTGGGTGCTCCCAAGATTAGCACGCCCTGCTGAGCATATGGAGAGCTTGAATAGCTTTTCTTTAGCGCTTAGTAAGTGGAGTTCAGATTTGTCCAGATAAATGTGATGAATCTCCATGCTAAAACAGAATTTTTGGGGGTTGGGTTGGGGTTTTTTTTGTTTGGTTGGTTTTTTTGTTTCGTTTTTTTTTTCCCCCCACCAGGCTAACAGGTCTTGATGGGAGAACAGTGAGCAGATTTGAACTTGGCTTTCAATGGTAGGAAGAAAAAAAAGTAACTTGAGTGCTTGGCTGCTTGGTTTTGTGTTTTCTGGGGGAAGGGTGGGAACCTGTTTTGAAACTACATAGGAAGTCTCAAATTAAGGATGCCAGATTGATAAAATATTTTGATTTCTAGTACTCGTTTGAGACCTAGAAGTTCAGAAATCTGGGGATTGGTGCCCAGTTCTCCATCGAGCCTCTTCATAGCTTCTCTGGAACCTCTACTTAAGGAGTGGCAGATATTTTCTCAATACATTTTGGGAGGAAACTTGGAAAACATGTATTTCTTTTTTTCCTGCATTGTTTAGTATATTTTTAGAAAATATTTGCCCATCTATACTTTGGCATTGGAAAGTCCTCTATGTTATCAAAGCCATGTACATGAAAACCTCTGAAATAGGGGCTGTGCACAAGTTGATTAGATTGGTCTCCAAAATCCCGTCTGAAATCAGTAAGATATTAATCAGCAGTAGAACTGTAGGAGTGAAAAGATAAACACACGCTTCTTTTTGTTTTGCCAGTAGTTTCAGAAGAGGCACACAGTTGCTTTGATTCAAAAAGTTTATTTTATTTTAACATAGATCAAAATATTTTTAGATTTCTTAATGCTCTTTTTTACATTACAACAAAAAATATTTTAATAGTTCAAATTGAAGTGTATAACTTTGAAATGTCAAAATAAGGTATCATACAGTTATGTTTCTTTGAACCTCCCAGCCCCCAGCCCATGACAGAAGTCAAATTGCTGAGATCGGTGTCGCTTTCACCAGCGATACCTGTTTTTCAGTCCCCGTTTGGCTCTCCTTTCCCTCCGCCTTCTGCACCCAAAAGGACTGAAGGTAAATATTGCTGGAGTCCTTCAATGTGGATGAGATACCACGATCCTTTAAAATTACTTTTTTTTTTTTTTTAAAAAGGGGGGGGAAGTATCCTTCCCTTACAGAAGTGCAGTAGGAGACTTACACGCCGTTCCCATCTAATTGAAGTTGTCACTTCAGCCTTGTGCCGGCGCTCAGGGGAGAGCTCACCTTTGTGCACGCTGCTGACGTCTGAGGGCTGACCTGCACCAGGCTCTAAATCGCCCACCTAAGTCACCTCCTGCTAATTGGCACTCGTATTAGTATAACGGACAGAAAAGAAATGAATGTGCCACGGGGAATTGCCCTGGGGATAGGTGCCTGCGGAACAGGCACGTTGGGAGAAGGTGCTGCATCGCCTCCGTACCTCCTCTGTGAATACAGAGGACTTCTTTCCTTCGTGCTGTGTTCCTACAGCTGTCAGTCTGGGATGTAGCAGCACCACCGGATTCACTAATGCAAAAAGACAGCTCACACTGAAAGCCAATGCTCTGGAATGGCACCAGCTGAAAGTCAATTTTCGTTTTCCAGTGGAACTAACAAATAGGGTCCTTGGCTACCCAGAAATGCTCAGAGCGTTAGTTGGAAACCTTCTCTGCTTTTCTCTGCTTCCCTGCCCTGGCTTAAAAGGAAAGGTTGAAAACATTTTAAAATAGTTCTCTTTTGTTCTGTTCCTGTAGAAAGCTCATGGAGGGGAGGGGTACGCGGGAAGATCAGCAGCTTGTGCCGCGTAAGGCTTTGCGTTGATGCTTTTTAGCAATGTCCTGAGAAATTGCGGAGCGTGGGGTCTGAACTGCCGATGTCTACCTGTCTGTACCCCAGAGACTGCCTGGTACTGGAGGTACTGGCTGAAGTTACTACTGCTGAAGGCAATGCCTCTCCCCGGGATCCTAGGGAAAGCTTTGCCACCTCCCAGGAAGCCACTACCAGCAAGGGCTTGTAAGCCCTTAATCTCTCAGGCCACGGTTTCATAGAAATAAAGTGACTTTTCCACAGTCATGGGGTGACAGTGGAAATGGTTGCAAACGTGTCTCTTTCTAGAGTAAACTCCTCCATATTCTACAGATCTGTTACCGTATCTCCTGCCTATACTGACAGCATATGGAAGGGGATGGTGTCTCCACATCGTATGGAAACTAGACCTGGGTTTTGAAATGGCTTGCTGAGCTGTAACTGCCCCGTTAGATCCCACACCTGCTATGACCAGAGTTTTTTGGCTTGATCCAATAGGAGATTTGTTTCAGGTGGCTTCCCAAATAAGCTACAAATCTCTGTACCCGATAAATAGTGCTTTTGTGATGGATTAATTTTACCCTGACAGAGGAATGGGCTTCTGCTAAAGTGGTAGCCACTGATGGCAACACAGTCCTTATTTCCCTCTTTGCTTCAGCCCTTGGGACATTGGTTTTTTTCTTTCAAACTTATGTCATTTTTGCCAAAAGTTTATACTGCAGCCAGCACGCTCTTGGCTGCTTCACGCTGTGCTCTTTAGAGGTAATGCATGCCCACAGAAAGTATCGTATGTGCTCAAACAATATTGGTAATGTTGTCGAGTTCACTGCTGTCATCTAGCTGCCTCCACCTACGGGAATGCTTCAGTAAGCAGGCAGAAGCAAACTATTAATACACAGTGTGGAAAATTGGTGCCTGTTAACGTATCATCTAAATTTAACTCCGAGAGCCATGTTCGTCTTGGGTATGTAAGTTGGTTGACGTCAGCGGTCTCCTATAAATTAGGAATCAGTTCTTCTGGTTTCAGGCCCATTTTAGGTTTATACAAATTCAGAGTGCTTTTGAGTATCTACATGTAGATAATGGGTTAAATTAAATAACAGGTAATATGGTCTTTGGTTGGCCTTGAGTTGTCTGCTCCTATAAATAGTGGAGAGAGCTGAGCTGGAAATGGAGGGGGGTGTGTGTCACGGTTTGTGTTGGGATGAACTGCCGAGGCCTTTTGTGTTTGGAGACCGTGTGCTCTATAGCTGTCCGCTAAAGCTGAGCGTCTGCAAATGTCTTCAATTTGACAATGAATATCTACTCTGTTTCTTTCTTCTATTTTGAATTGAAATTGTATCGCAAACCGCTCTGATTCTTACAGAGCTGTATATTTCAACAAAATGACATTTTCCAGCAACAAAAATTGTTCCCTGGACACTGTTGCCTGGCTCTTAGTGTTGCATGTCTTCTATCTATGTCCATGGAAATGTAAAGACCTCAGAGCTGTGTCAAGCCATCCGGCAAGCAGATACGAGTTGTTGATCAAATTTCAGTTTCCATATGGTCAGTTATCTTTACTTTTTCCATTAAAACGTGCATACCAAGTGCAAGCTATGTTCATCTTGAAGCTTTGAAGGCCAGGCTGGACGGGGCTTGGAGCAACCTGGTCTAGTGGAAGGTGTCCCTGCCCATGGCAGGGGGTGGGAACTAGATGATCTTTAAGGTCCCTTCCAACCTAAACCATTCTATGATTTTCTATATGTATCTACATTGCCAGTAGTTGTAAATGGCTGCAGTCACTGGGCTATGCATGTTCCTAACTGGGGGTCAATATAATTTTAAAGCCCCGTTCTCCTTTCAGTCTTAAAGGCTTGATTTGCCAAATTGCTCAGCAAGTTGCTTGCACTTTGTATTTTGTCCATGAACAATGTGGTCAAAAGCATTTGGTGTCAACATGCTGAGCTCTGCTGAAAATCTGGACTTTTATCTGTTCTTACATTGGTTGTGGTTACACATCTTTGGAAACAACTCTTAGGGAAAATATGTTCCCCATATTCCAGCAGCCTTAAAACTCCTGCTGTTGTAGAGGATAAACACATTTTCCATTTCCTAGGAGCTTAGTGAAGCTGTCCTTGTTTTGGTTTTGACATAGCAGAAAAAGACTCTTTGTGGTACCACTGATTCCTTCCTCTCCAAAGAGGTCATTTTTAGTTCTTTCTTTCCTATGCTCGCAAATTATTACAGGACTAACAGGATGCTGATGATGATACTTATTTTTTTTCTTTAAAGTATACGTTACAAGTGATGGGAGCTATAGCAGTCTTTGAAACTTCATTCCATTTGAGAGGAACCACTGAATTTGTAAGCTTCGGGTATACTAAAAAAACATTGTAAATAATTCATCCCCGTTACTTACCATCTGGCTGAGTATCTATTAACTTTAATACTGTTTTATGACAATACAGAGCTAAGGACTACAAAAATATACAAGGAATAAATTTTTAGCACATTTTGGGGGTTTTCAATACAGCTTGAGATTCTGAAATTGCCCCTGGTGTTGAGGGCTATACTTAGCCATAGGGATCCAAGGATCTGAGCTGGACCTGGAGAACTGACTGCCGTAAGCATGACAGAAATGCCCGGTGTGAGACATGCCTCCTCTCTGAGGGCTGTCTGTAATGCCGGACATGCAGAAAAGAGCAAGAGAAGACAGGAAAATAGAGAGCAGGGATGCGAGTTGCACAGGGCTACCCAACTGACTGCAAGGAAATAGGAATAAGACAAAGGAATTCTGGTTTCCATGCTTCGCTGTGGTTCATGGACAGTGGCAGCGCGGTGGGGTTTTTTTCCCTAGTTGTTTGCAACCTAGGAGAGCAGAGTAAGCGAAATACCTCCATCCCGTTTTCCTGGTCGCTCTCCTACTACCTGACTTGCCGTCCTTTCTCCCCTATTCGCCTGCTTTCCAGAGCCCAGGCTCCTTTCTTTTTCCAGTCTGCAGTCCATCTCCGCTGTGATACCATTTCTCTTCCACCGTGCGGCCCTTGTTCCTACTTCTCTGACAAATCGGGCTCTCCCCGGGCTCCGAATGTTCTTTGCCCTCTTCTCTTCCTGGGCATGAAAAGCTTTAACATGGGAGGGAGGCAACTGGGTGACCTTTATACGGTGGTGAAGATGGCAAACAAAATCTCCGTATTTAAAGCGCTTTCTCTAATAGTCTATGAGTTTTCTACAAGTGTGTTTAAACCGCCCCTCCCCCCCAAAAAAAAAACCCAACTTGTCAATTGCTGCACAGTTCTAGTGTAGATTTTTAGATGCCTTTAAAACCACCTCAAAACTCAGCTTCATTAATTGTGTTGTACGTGGGATTTGTAGATTGGGGGTTTAACTTTAGGTTGGTTTTATTTAAAGACCGTAGCTTTCATGAAAGAGCCTTTGACAAAGTGGAATTTTCCCGTTGCCTGCACTTCATAAATACACAGTCTAATATATTGTAGATGTAGGGTAACGCTTTCAAAACCACCTCTAAGTTTCTTAAATGTTAATGTTTTGTCATATCTAAGGGGAATTCAGACAGTTTTGGATACCTGAACCACATATTCTCCTTTTAGACACTGTGTATTTGCATCTTTAGAGTGAAAAGTCATCTTCTGAGGTGGAAGCTCCCGAAATCCTAGCTGCAGAGCATTCAGGGCACTTGCAGGTCTAGCTGAAGTAGTGGTCTTAAGGAATTTTGAGTAGTGTGGTATGAAAGCCTGCTGTATTCTGTATTGAAACCTAGCTTCTGCTTAACATCCTTGGACCAAGCGGTTGTGTAAATACGGCCAAACATCACGTACGTGACCATAGTTAGACACAAGTAAATTGAGTTCTATGATTCTTTGACCTTCTGTAAGTTGAATTCTGACAAACCCATGTCACCTACTCTGCTGCCACTGTGGATGCCGTTGTTCGCCCGTGTTACACAGGAATTTTGCATTCGAGTACAGTCATCTCATACCACAGTTGGAAATGTTGCACCTGACCAATTCCCACTGACGCCTATTTGAAGCTGGTTAATGCTCAATCCCTGCTCATCTCAGAAGCCTTATAACTTAATTCAACCTAATAAGGTTTGTCTAGTTTAGATAGTGGAGGATCTGCTAATATGTACATCTGTGTTCCTCTTCATGCTTTTGCATCCCTTTGCCAAACGCTTGGTGTTCTTCAGGCTTGTCGTTGGTATGATAGCGTACATACCCAGCTCTGGTATGGTCAGTCCAACTTGTCTCCCTGACGACCCTCGAATGGAGCACTGGTAACGCAAGGAGAAGTTAAAAATAGAGCTGTGGCATGGCTCCGGCTGCAGATGGTTTCGCTCTTGGACAGTGCTAGAAGTGAACGAGTTTTTATCTCCTCCTGTGCTAGTCATGGAGAGAACTTCTGTTAGAGCACGGACAACAAAGGTAGCAGCAGATGGATTGACTGTAACTCCTCTTTATGAATGAACCTTTCTCCGGCCTCCCCGCTTTCACTATCACTGACCATGGGGAGAGAAGCAAATGCCTCACTTTGGCCAAGATTAAAGTTAAACCTGTAAGTAGGATCTTCTTGGGGAAATTTGTAATTGTATACTGGTACAGAATTTTTTTTTCTCCCCCATTGCCTACTTATTCCCCTCCTGTACTTGTATCTAACGTTTTTAAATCCAGCTTTATCGTGCATCTGATCTCGGTATCGTGTTGCAAATACAAGCAGTTTTCTATGCTAGAAATCAGTGCCTGGGGTTGTAATCCCTGCTGTGTCAACCTGGGTTCCTTGCCGCTTCCAGAATAGGAGCTCTTGATCCTTCTCATTCAGAGCCTCACTGAAGCTTGCAAGAGGCAAACGTCTGTGAGCATTAACATTCAACAGAGACGCTGCAGTGACATGAAAGGAATAAAATGACCTCTTGCCTTCCGCAAAACCCTGAAAAGAGGGGATTCTTTCAGGGGCAGTAAAACTAGTCCCAACATGGAAAAGCTCTGGCTTGCTGGAGGAAATTAATTCATCTTGATGTTTGAGCCCTTGAACAGTGGTCGTCTCGCTGTGCAACCTGTTCTGAATTTTCAGTCTTTACAGGTTTGACACTCCCATGACCCGATTTCCATAAATGCTGCCCATTTACAATGCGACCAGAGTTTAAGAGAAGTATGGGACAGCCTGTGCCTCAAAGGCCATGTTCCGGCAATGTAAATTCTGCCTGATCTTTTCCAAGTGACAAGGCCTCGGGCTTTGGCAAAACCTTGAGAAATATGTTGGTGCTTAAAGAAAGGACCAGGCAGAGAGCTGCCTGGCATGGACTGATAGAAAATAAGTTTCTGCACTTGGCTTTTCGTGGTTTTTTAGATGCCTGAATTAATAACATGCAAGTATAATGAGAGAGAGGGACGGTGAAGGAATGTTTGTTTTAGAGGTGGGGGGCAATGTTCGTTCAATTACTGCTATGGACTTCAAATCTGATTAGGCGCTGTGGATAATTAGCGTGCTTTTTGCTGTGTCCCAACATACAGCAGCTTTGGATTTGTTCACAAGATTTTCTTGTTTATATTTTTTGTGCAAAGCTCGGTTGTTGAAGGTCATATTTATGGGTCGCACTAACTTTTAGTCCTAACTTTCACTATTTGTATGACAGAGTTTTGCCTTTTCTTCTGGTTGTGGAGTGCTAATTCGATTGCGGATAGTTTCAATGGGCCTTGTACTAAAAGAAGTCGCTGCAGCACCTGGAATAAGTGTAGCCAGTTTTATCCTATAATATTTCTTTCCCCCGTGCATCTTTGTGAGCACTAATTTCTATCTCGGGGAGGTTAGGTTTTTTTCTCGGAGCTTTTTCTTAACCTCCTGACCTGCCTCACAAAACTGGGTGCTGTGCAGCTGTTAAAGCCACAATAAATGAAACAGAGCCGAGGTCCAGAACAACTGAGCTTTTCCTTCTGTTACAAGAGTATGTTCAAAGCTACGCGAGAAAGAAGATGTGACTGTCTGACTTGGATGAAAAGGCTTGGCAAGGGGCCTTGAAGAGGCCACTACAGAGAGAACCTAAAAGTCAACGTTATGAAAGGTAGTCACAGCTCAGAAGCCAGCGCTTCAGAGAGCGAGTGCGTGACACGCCCATCGGTAGACTTTCCATGGCTTTGTACTCATCCTCGGACTTATCCAGAGAAACTGTGGAGACTCACAACAAGGAGAACTTGGCTGACCTTGGAAGCCTTGGAGGGCAGAAGGTGCATGTGGCAGATACAATAGTGAGACTTACCCTATTGTCAGATCCTTCTCATCAACCGCAGGTGGCATGTGCTCTCGGGGCCGTTGGCTAAGGATCAGGTACTAACAGAGCAGAGGTTGGTGAGACCGGTGTAACTTTGTAGGACTTCTTTTTTTCTTTGTCCAAAGTAGCACAGTGAGCTCAAAGCTTTTTTAAACTGTAGAGCCCAAATGTTGGATCTGATGCATCGGAAGCAACTTGCTGCTGAGCTAGTTGAAACACTTGGGCAACTTATCTTTAATCCAAAAACATGCAGCCTTCACTTAAACCTGCATCGGGATGGAATTTCACGTCAAAAATGAGACCAGCGCTGTCCTCTAGACGAATTAATGTACAATTAGTAAGGTACGGGGCAGTGGTGTTAATATAAAGCTTAATTATCTTCTAGGTATTGCCTGCTATTGTTCATGGCAAGAGCATCCTCTCCAGAAAGAGACCATAGTAATGTCTTAATGAGAGAGAAAAGGAGCAAGATGTGAGATGTTTATCTCAAAGGACAGGTTCACCTTGACTTGGTTTTGCTTTGTGCCTTTTGGTGGAAACACAGCTGTTAAGCATTAATTTTATATTTAGTGTTTGTGCACTCCATTTGTTTGTGCAGCCAGTTGCAATTTAGCTCAGGTTTTACTTAGTGCTGATGTGTTCCTTGAAGCTCAAGTCTGACCTTTAGAATTTTTATGAGGTTGTCATGTCACAGCGCTACAGCAAAAACCAGAGGAGGGAACGGCCTTTGGAGGAAATGCTGAGATCAGTCCCAAGCACTTGACCAAGGCGCTGACAAAGGATGGTGTCAGCAGGAGGTAATATTTTACAAAAATACTTCTTACGACCTCTGTAACGGTCATTATATTTTGTGGCAGAATTGCCACTAAAATGACTTTTTAAGTCTGAGAGCCAACATACCTCCTCAGTGATGTCTTTTCGATATAAATAGACTCGGTGAACTCTTAAATGAATAAGGCTGATGATCCCCCTAGGTGCTTTGCTCTTCTCCTGGATGCAAGATGCTCAGGGGCACAGAGTCACACTTGGTTTCTCTTGATTTGTAGGAGTGAGGAGGGCTCAGTTCTAGTTTCATTTTTATCTTAACAGTTGATATCGTGCCCTTTGCAAGATTGCAAAGGAATGACCATAGACCAGCAGTGGACCGAAGTGCAGGGAAGCATCTCTATCTTAAAATCTCTAGTGGGAATTAATGATGGTCACAATCGCGTGAACTCTAGCCTGGAAACTTGATTCATGGGAATAGGTATGTAAGGTAATTTTTTTTCTTTGGTGTCTTCTGAAGATAATGGGTTAGGAGCCAGTAAGGTAAACGGCAGCTAAACCAATATGACAGTGTTCGGTTTCTTTAAAATTCCTCTGTACTTTCAGTGGCGCAGGAGCCCGGTCTGCTGGTGACCATCAGCAGTAAACTTGTAAGGGGATATTTAAAAGGCTGGTTTCAGCTTGCCTAGGCTATTACTCTAACTTTCTTTACGCTGTAGACTTTTGAGAGGTGTCCGTATTTCAGTGGTGGATTGCATCATGTGTAGCTGTGGATAGAAGAGCTGGTCTACAAAACAGTAGATGCACTTGGTACATTGTTACGTAAAACATTGAGGGGGTTTTGGAAGGAGAAAACTAGAGAGTTGCTAGGCAAAATTCTGCTTTTAGTAAAACCAGTGCTTGGTTAAATTTATGGTTTAAAAAAGGAAATGAAATTGCTCTGGATTTACAGTGATGTAACAGTGCAAATTGGTCCATTATCGGTTCTTCCTTATGGACACGGTACTTAGGGAAAAATTACATAGGTGCAGTTCACGATAGCGCGGGCGGAAACTCAGTCTGAACTGAGGTGACTCAAATTCAGCCTACAGGTAGGAAGGATGATTTGCCACTTATTTCTCTTTCAAACTTAAAAGCATCTGCAGGGTATCCTGCAGTGGTCTTTTAAAACTCATCAGCGGATTTAAAAAAAAAAAAAAAAAAAAAGGAAGTTTCGGGGGTTTTTTCCCCCCCCCCCACAGCATGGTGTCCAATGGTGGAACTCGTTGCCACAGGGTGTTTTGGAGGACAAAATTTCAAATGAGTTCAGAGAGAAAATAAGATGTACTTGCAAAAGAACAGCCTCTAGGGACCAATAAACAAAGACGGTAATGTAAGTTCTTCTGGCTCGGGAAATCTGCAAATAGCTGTTTCTGTGGACATTGGAAGAGTATATGAAAAGAAGGATCATTAGTTGTCTGTGTTTCCTACATGCATTTACTAAGCATCTGCCAAGATCAGAGAAGCCATCTTCGGATCTCTGGACCTTCAGCCTGGCCCACAACAGCCATTCTTCCCTTCCGCTGCCGTGAGCAGCGGTAAGGGAAACGTTTGATGAAAAACGGAAGACTCGGACTGAGCAAAATCCATTTTTAGATAATTCTATATGTTTTTCCAGCAGGGGGGAAAGGTGCAAGGAAATGATTTTACAATTTTTTGTTCCACGTTATCGGAAGGAAACTTCTTGTGTGTGTTGAAGTCAATGTTTAGTTTCAACTGGGTGAAATGCTGTAGTATCTTGGAGGTGAAATGTTCTTATTGGAGGAATAGGGGTGACTGATCTTTACTCTTTTTCTCCAAAACCTTCAGTCAAACCTTTTTTTGTATATCCTTGAGCTTTCAGTGAGCTGGGAGGAAGATAAGCGGGTATGTGGATTTTTTTTGTTCTTCAACTTTCCTTTTTTTTTTTGGTGAAGGCAGAGTGACTGATACCTTTCCAAATGAGAGTCTTCCCTCGATCTTGATACGGCAGCAGGATCAGAAGATGAGCATGACTATAACACAGCTTCAAAAAAACATGAGCTGAAATGGAGATTTGATTTATTTATTCTTGTGAGAGTCGCAAGACTGATCTCTCAAGATCCAAAGTTCATGGCGTTATTCCCTCGTACAGCCATCAGCTTTTCACTGTTGCTGAACAAACTTGTTTATTTTTATACTTAACGATATTGATGATAACAGAGAATCCATGTCCTTGGAAGGTAAGGAGCAAACAGCAAAGCTTTGTTTTGTAGATTTTCCAGGTGGTACTGGTCTTCTGTGCTCCCCTTGTTGCAATGGAATAGTCTTTTAAGCTGACGAGTAGGTTCTGGAAGTATGAAACGGTTCCTTTCATAATAACTTGAATGTCCTAATTAGAAATGGAAGTGGTACGCCTGTTTTAAAGTGACTTTTCTGCAAAAGATTTACATTAAAAATTAAGGCATTTCATTGTGCCAATTTCTTGCTCTTTCTGTCCCTAATATACTCTGAACAGTGAGATTAAAGCATGGGGATCATCAGAATTGTCTCCATTTATTCAGCTTCTATGAGGACTGATTTAACTTAATAGCTCTCACGTAGCCAACTTGGATAACACGATAAATATGTGCCTTACTAAACTACTGTTATTTCAGACCATTTATTTTCATTAACCTATCACTCATTTTTATGTTTCATCTCCTACCAATGTTGCCCTGGAAATGAATTCTTATTTTTTAGTTTGCTTACTGCTATTGAAATAATCAGCAAAACTGCTGTTATACCAGGTAGTACAGGATGGGCTCCTCTGGGCGCCCTTTTGATTTTCATTACTCCATCCCTCTTTTCATTACTGCATCCCCACACAGCTCTTTAGTTCACATGTAAATAATGAAAATGGAAAAATCTGTGAATTGCAGAGCACCTCCCAAGGAAGCTTCTCAGCAGTATGTAGGATTGGGACCACGTCTTATCTTAGACACTGATGTGATACTGATTTCTGTAGTCCGAGCAATCCCCAAAATATATCAAAATGTAACTAAGAAAGCATTGTCAGTACTGTCATCCTCCTTTACTCCAGTCCCTCCTATATTGATTTTGCACAAGGACATAACAGAAGAAATTGACACTTGCGAGTTTCCGTGTTTTATGACAGTCTTGCTATCGTTAGCATTTTTTTGCCCTTAGATTTTCTGCTGCCGAAATCCACTGACTGTCAGAGGCAGCCTGAAGCCTTTGCGACTGGGGAGGGCACTGCTTCAAGTTAAAGAATCGAAAGTAGTGAAATGTATAAGGAAGCTTCATTATCATTTTAACAATTTTGTGATCTAAAAATGAGAGAGGAAAGAAAGCTAAGTACAACATTTTTGCATTTTCTGAAAAGGACAACTGTTTTTACCAAGATTTTACTAGAATTGACACGTTTCCCGAAACAATTCCATGAAATGACATTTTTCTAGAGCAAAAATATTCTGTCAAAAGTATTCTGATAGAGATTACTGCTTCTTGGAGCTCACGTGCTCTTCATATGTTAACCCGCTAGTTCTGTATTACATTTGTACTGTCAGAGAACGGCATCAGTGGCACGGGGAGGCTCTGCAGATCAGATAAAGCTCAAGCAGCAAGATGTCGGTGATGTAAGAGATGATTTTATAGTCTTTTGTGAGCTGGGGTGATGGAAGGAGGAATTAGTTGGGAATTTCTTTTTATATTTTATGGTCCTCATTAAGAAATCGTATCCTCGGCTCATGCAAATACGTTGTGGCTTTATTGATTTCAGTAGAGCAACTCCATGTTCTTCCACCTGAGATGAGGTTGACTTGCTCCCATTTCTGAAACTTGTAACGAGTTATTCATTGTCATAGGTGAACGAGCAATTGTGTTGAAATTTAAGAATTACTGTCTGTCGGAGGAACAAGTGAATTTTTCAACAGGTGGAGTCTGATGGGGAGCAGATCCCTGCCAATAGGCTCAACTGCGTTGGGTGGATGAAACATTGCATGGGACAGAACCAGCTTGTGAGGTTTGAACATCCTTCTGAGCATTCTGTTTCCCAGTTCAGCACAGCAATCTGTTCAAAACAAGCTAATTTTAGTTCTTCTATGATGGAAGCGAGCCATTTTCTTCATCTTAATTCAAAATTTCACATTTGTGTTATGTGGAAGTTTGGGATTGACCTGTCAAAAATTTCACAGTGTGGAAAATACACAAATTGTTAAGATGCTTTTGAGGTTGCGAGCTTGGCCTTTTTTTAATGGTAACTGGGTGCACTTCCACAGCCTTATCTTTTGTTTTGTTTTAAAAGACAATGGAACAGAAGGATTGGGAAGGGCTTTAAAGAAGTGCGGAATTGTTTGCACTGGCTGTGGTGTTTGACAGCAATGGGAATAGCTGGGTCACTTGATGGCAATGGCCGTATCATTCTCGAAAGGATCTTTTTTCTCTCATTAGCTGTAGATGAAGTGAGTAGATTAACCTCGCTAAGCTGGAGCTGGTGTCTGTGAATACCTCTCAGGACAGTGCAGGGGATGTTGTGAAAGCTAAATGAGTTCATTGTGAAGAGGTGGGAACGCTCATGAAGCAGTTCGCTGTGTCATCTGACGTGTAGTATGTCTGCTGGGCAGCTATTTCTGCTGGCAGTGGCACGGAACGTGGGAGTTGGATGTTTTTTTCAGGTGTAGGATTTTCATGAGGGTGCAGTGCATCCTATCACCTGACTCCTCCTTCGGGGGGTGACTCCTGCTGTTGATTGTGGACAGTTGATGGCTGACCTGCTTTTGAGGTGTGAAGAGTCCTGCTGCTGAAGAGGCTGCAGATAGGACTGTGATCCCATGTCTCGCGTTTCAGTAGGCAGGTATTCCTAACCAGTAATGATTTTGATAAGGAAAAAAAAAAAAGTCCCCCAAAAACATACGTACCTTTTTTCTTCCCCGCCTGCCCACGTGCACACGTTTGCGTGCCTACCGCTGCAAAAGTTGACACACATTCCAGTTGCCATGGAGGGGTCATCAAGTCAAAGCACATTTTGCATGTGCTCCCCTCTCAGTTAAATAGCATCAGGCTGGAGATACAAAATACGAAGGGGGGGGGGGGGAAGTTTGATTTGTATCAAATTGATGCAACTTGGACCTCTTTGAAATTCCACTGGGACATAACGGAAACCTTCATGCAAGATAGTCAGAAGTCTCTTCTGACTTGTTGATGGAAGAAACTCTATGAATAGTAAACCAAAAATTTTAGAAGGCTGTGAAATTTTGAGCAGTGTTTTTTCTGAGCATGTCTTTTCTGACTATTTCTGTGTTGCATTTTCCCCTCTAACGGCTTCACTAGTGGATTTTGCAGATGAATCTGGAATTTGCAACGTGACCCGAGCGAGGTTGTTTTGAAGCTGTTGGGTACTTCCAGGTTCTTTTATGATCATTGGGACATGAAGATGCTTAGCATTCGTGAAAGGTAAGGGATTGTGTTGCTAGGGGATTGCGTTGAAACCTGGTTTAAGAATTTTTTTTCAGTGTGGTGCCTAATTAGATTCCCTGAAGATGACTTCAAGTGGCAGGTGACCCGGTAAAGGTCAGATCAATTGAGTAATGAATAAACAGGCTGATAAATTCCTTGAGAAGTACACTGCTCTTCATCAGATCAAACTTGTTACCCTGAAGGCAATGGAACAAATTGGAAAAAAATTGAAAATAGAGAACTATAGCAAAATAAGGCTTTCGTTTTAATCCATGGAACAGGTTCTGTAGGAATATCATTTATTCTCGACCAGTGAAAGTCTATATGATACTGAAGTTTTGTAAAATGTTGTATTCCAGGCTGGTATAAATTTGATGGAGGGATGGCTGAATGCTCTTACTTGCGTCGTGTGGTTACTTCATAATTCTTTCTGGTCTTAAAAAAAAAAAAAATTTGTCAGTTGTTTAGGATCAAGTATCTTTAAAAATAACAAAAGGTTGGTTGTGCATAAAGAAACGATTCATGAATTACTGCCGGAAACATTTTTATACCTTATTTCCCCAGCTTCAAATCAGTCGGGAACTGAAAAGCTACCATATGACTCAGCTTGCAGCGCAGAGGAGGTCCAGGGCAGTTGTTTGCAGTAGGCTTTTTGGTAAGCTGGGTTTACAACCCTTAAAAAGGATACCTGTTTTGAGGCCAGGAATAGAGTATTTTTGGGAAACTGAGTATAATTAAAGCACTTCAGATTGGATGCTCAAGCATGGAGGCTCCTGAAGTCTTCTGTTTCTGGGATCTTTAGAAAAGCTCACCTGAAACTGGAAAGTTAAATTAACCTTTAGGTTAATACTTAATGGACTGTTTGGGGTTGGTGTCCCATTTTGGTATGTTGAGCATTAACCTGTACGAAGTCTGGATCTACATGACTTGCAGTCCAAGTACTGGAGCATTGGTTCTCTTTAAAAAAGCCTTCTTTTAGGTGTGTGGGCTGGGATTCAGCAACTTTTCCAGTCCTTAGGCAAAGATGAGTCTTTCCTTGCATATTTTATACCGTGTTCATTTGTTGCTTGTCAGGATTCTTGGGGGAGTTGGCTCTTTTCACTCAAGTGTCACTGGTTAGTTTGAATCATGACTTCTCAACTTCGTTATGCTTTGGGGAGGGGGGGAAGCAGGGTGGATACAGACATTAGATCTATTTGGTTCTTCAAGAACCTGGCTGTGATGGTAGCTCAGGTGTCTGTTTTCAAAAGGGGTTTTGTTAGTGAATGCACTTTGTGATCAAAATCGGGAGGAGTTCTTTTCTTTTCTGAGACCTTGACCCTACTGTAGCTTGCGATGGAAACTAAACCCAAACGGCTCTGCAGGTGCAGCAGCAGATTTTAGCAAGGGGATTTTGCGTCTTGCGGGTCACGCAGAAATGCCAGGGGGTCGTTATGACTTTGTCTTTCCCTGTTTTGAAGAGTGGAGGGGTGAGGTACAAGGAGCGGAGCCCCTGTGAAGCCTTCGGTATTTATCAGTTGTAGTAGAATCCGGGGTCAAAAATGGCTGAGAACCGCTGGTTTGGATTAGACGTGATGGATGAAGAAGTTTGTCTTTGGGTTAACCTGCCAGCTGCCTGGGCCAGCAGAAAAAAAACATGTGATAAACGTATTTCTTGAGCCTGCCTACAAGCCCTCTGCAAAAGCTGTTGGGCTGGTGCAGTCCAGACAATTTCCAGGAATACCTGGGACCACCTGCAGTGCCGAGGTCTCTTTGGGATCTGATGCTTATTATTCATCGCCCTTTGTTCTGTCTCCTTTCTCTTCCTTTCTTTCCTTGCCCTGTTTTTTCTCCGCGCATGACGCTTCTCTGAGCCACGGCTCTTCTGCACCTTTATTGCGAGCTGGGTCTGAGCGGTGCCGGGAACAGCCGGGGCGAAGGGGAGAGAGTGCGGAAAGGACGGAGGAGGCTATGAATCATCTCGAAACTTAAAGAAAAAGCTGGAGTCTCTCCTGGTGATTTGCATTAAACTCTTATTTTTCCATCCCATTAGAGAAAGACGTGTTTCTTCTTTTGCCAGCCAGCCGCTGTGAAAATAGTAGTGGGGGAAACCCGCTGATTCCACCTAAACCTTTGTTATGCATTCGTGGGATTGTGATACGATGCTGTTCCTAATAGTGGCTGAACCCAGAAGAATATATAGCATTTAATCTTTCTTAAAAGCAACAAAATTCTCTGAGAATTTTTTTCCCCCTCTGTGGTATGCATTTAATCTATATTAGATCAAAACTTCTTTTAAACGTTTGGCATAGTGGAGATAGCTGGTCTCCCTTTCATCCCAGCTGAGGCTTTTGTTATTCTAGGCACTGTCTAAAGCTGCTCCTGCCCTTAGGAACTTAATTTAATTTTTTTTCTTTTTGTCGTCGTAAATATGCAAACAGTATTTTGCCCATATTAGAAGTGGAAAATGAAATAGCGACAGACAAAATGATTTGTCGTGTGTCAAGCAATAGCCGTGGCACCTCGTCCTTTCAGCACAATGCCAGACCGGTGTCCTGGAGAGAGCGAGCTGTGGAGGGGAGAGGAGGTCACGTCAAGGTTTTTTTCTTCTGGGTATTTATTAAAGGAGACTTTAAATTTGGAGTTTTATTTCGGTCAGTGCTGTTTTCTGTACAGACATCTACTAAATGGGTTGTTGTATTCTATCAGGAAAACACATTGTTGTCGTTGTCCAAATGATTCTCAGCAATCAATATTATCTTTTCTGGGGGGAATAATAATAACAACATTTTGTGAATGTCTGGAGTTAAAGTGATTTTCAGCGCTTATCTACACTTTGTTTTCTCTCATCCTGAAGTAAATTCATTCACTCTTTACTAGTGTACCAAATTGATCCATAAACATTTCATTACCAGTAAACGCGTTGCTACTTCCATCAAGTATTTTATTTCTATCATGTTAATTGCTTCCAAAGCTGAACATGGGGATGGCAGATAATGAAACCAAAGCTGCTATTAACAGACAAAAATTGGAAACTGCGTTGTCTTCCTACTTTTTTTAAGTAGTTTTTCCACATATCATAGCAATCTCCTGCGTTACTTTTCAGCCCAGCGAATCTTGTATAATTTTTTTTCTGCTAAACAGCACAGGTCAGCCGTAGGAGGGGGGAGTACTTCCATCCGTAGGAGCTTAGTTTTATGGATTTCCCCTCTGGCAGACAAGGAAGAGGAGCTTTGATCTCCCACCTCTCAGGCATGTGTCCGTACTACAAAGGTTTGTATGAAGAGGAGCAATCACTACTGCTTCTGCCATATCTTCAAAAGCAAATTACAGCCGCTGTGGCATTGCATGGGGAGAGCATGTCTCCGTGGATGCGTGGTGGGTTTGCTGTAGGAACTCCCAGGCAGAGAAATGCTTCCTTATTAAACTTCTTTAAACTTGAACGTCCCTCTCGGACCTGCAGCTCGGAGGGCCTGCGAAGTTGGAAACCTGTCCCGACAGCGTTACCTGCTCTATGGAGGAGCTGAGCAGGGGATGCAGGTTCAGGGCTGTGATTTAGAAACCCATCCTGGTTCTAAATGTGCTGCAGTAACATACTGGAGGTGCCGTGTTAAGATAGGAAGGGAGGAAGCTGGATAATGCTCAGCCTGCCCTTGAGCTCCGCTCCTTTCAGGTGCAACACGCGGAATTAATCTATGTGGACACTGAGGGGTTGGTCAAGGTCTGAAGACTGCCATAGGAAAAGGCGTTGAGTAATGAAGCAGATGACTTGCTTGTGGACAGAGTCCCAGGAGGACCTGGTGTAGCAGAGGACTGTCAATAAGCTCGGTCGTGGCCTGGGGACAACAGGTCTGGGCTAGAGCTTGCCATGTGATTTATAAGGAACTGGGTTTGCTAATGGCTTTGTAGGTTAGACCCAGGGCTCTGCCCTGAAGGAGAACAACTAGGGAGCTGTGAAGGTACTGGAGCCTTGAGCCATAAGTGAATAACTACCTTTAGAAAGGAGGTGGTTTGGTGGTTTTTTTAAGGATGGAGAGGGGGTGGGTGTTGCATTCAGCTTGAGTAAATTGTGATAAATTACCCTGGAAGTAACTACTGTATTCGGCATAACACTATTATTAAGGATACGTTTGGATCGGCAAAACCCCCCTTTTGTTCAAGAGGTAAAGGACAAAACCAACCTTTTCAGCTGCATTTTGTATATGCTTGTCATTAACGTTCCGCTCCCTTTTATTGTGGGTACTTGGCATTGTCCACATAAGAAACAGCAATTTGCATTATAGAACAGCAGTGTCTGTTTTGATTAACAACAACACTTTCCCCTGCTATCCTGTTCCCATGAATATTTAAATCAATTAAGCCCAGCAAAGATTTTATTTCAGCCTAATGACTTATAAATGTGACTCCTTATGTCTGTGGAAATGAGTGAAATGCGACAGGCGCAGCTCTTAATACACCTAATTACTGAACCGGTGCCCTCCGAGAAGCTGGGGCAGCGGGCTTTTCTCCTTAGAAGACGTTACATCGCTGAGCTTGCCGTGATCGCTTGGAGCTGCACGCGTGTGTCTTCCCGCTGCTTCGCTATTGGATTTAGTATTTCAGATTCAGCGTTGGTGCTAAAAACTCTCATTTTAGAGAGAGCAGTCCTAAGCAAGCGATGCAGCCTGTGACAAAAGGCGTTTGACGCGCTTTGTGCAGTGCTGCTGGAATCCAGGGTTGGGTTTGAGGCGCTAAACGTCACCTTGGTTTAGCTGAATGTCAGCTCCTGTGTGCTTGAGGAGACCCGGATAGGGAAGAGATTGGAGATGCTCTAGAGAGATTCTTGTATTTCAGTAATTTCTGGGAGGATGGTTGCAGGTGATGATATCTGCAGAGAGATTCCGGTTTGTAGCAAATAGGTGGAATTGGATTTGCTCAGGCTTTTTTTTTTTTTTGTCAGATAATGAAACATCTAGACCGCCTTTCAAAACCGTGCATCAGACTTAGAGCGAGAGCCTGGTTTGGGAAATCGTTGGATACGCTTGAAAAATCAGTGTCTTAAGGCTTCTGTGGTGGGGCGCTTTATTTAAAAAAAAAAAAAAAAAAAGAATATAGGCATAATTATTGGTTGCTTTTGAAGATCTTTCTCCTACTTTCTTAGGCATATCCGAACCTCAGACACCCATAATTTGGAGCAGCTGATATTACTGGCTGGTAATGTGGATGAAAGACAGAGTCTATATTTATACTAGCGGTCACACTGGCATCAAGAGAACCGTATCTAAAATCACCGCTCTTGGGAGTGATGCAGAAATCCCATGGGCGACGGGGCAATATTTGTGCTAGATGCTGCGAATAAGAGACTTACCTGCCCCAAGGAGTTCACACATGCGCAAGACAACATGCAAAAATGGTGATGGTGGCTGGCGCTGGAGATGCTAAGGAGCTAAAGAAAGGAAAGCGTGGGGAGGAGGAGCTTGAGAGTAGTTCTGAGTGCCCCTTCACATGCTTTTCAATCGCTCCTTACAAATTCCTGTGGTTGTTATTCCCAGGGAAGACCTAAGTAGTAGCTGGTGGTGACTTCTGCGCTGCCATGCTGGGGCAGCTGGTGAGAAGGTGGCACGTACCTCTTACTCCTTGGCTGCTATTTGACCGAAAAGCTCAGGCAGTTTGTATTTAAAAAGATGGTTTTGAAAATAACAGTCTGGAATGGTAAACGTGTTCATCGTTTTGTGAGAAACTTGTGTTTCTGTGGAGCAGGTTCAAGGAGAGGGGGAATTTGAGGGAATACCTTGGAGCCGACCCTTTCCTAAGGAAGCTCGGGCAGGGCTGCGTGGTCAGGAGAGCGTACCAGCAGCTGAGACTTCCAGCATTAAAACTCATTCTGTGCTTGGGCACCACTCAGATCTGGTGAATGAGGCAGGGGAATGAGCCTGTCGTGCTCTGAATTCTTGAATGTTCCCAAGTTGTAGTAATATTTCACTTTTTTTTTTTTTTATCCTAATCCTTTAAAGTGTTGGGGGGGGAAGATGCAGATTCTGTCTTAAGCGGATCGGTCTTGACTCAATTTAAATCCAGCTAAGAGCGCTAAATTGACATGTAAGTAGGTGAGTCAAGTGCTAACAGTCTCTTTCAGAACAAGCTGTAGATGTGTTGTGATTCTAATTTATTTCTTTATAACTCTCCTAATGGAATAAAACGTACAAGAGGGAGATAAATACTTGGATGACTAACAGGAGGGCGATGGGATATAGTTTTAAGTGAAGTCTGCATCCCCGGAGGTAAATGACAGTTGAAATTAAGGAAGCTGATTAGAGTGATGTTCTCACCTGATGGAAGGTGTCTCCAGGGGACCGTACCGAAGGGAATCGAGAGCGGTGCTCAGCCTCTGAGCTACTCTGGGATTTTGATTCCCTCCCCATTTATGCTACCAATTCTGCTCTGCGTTATTAGGAACGTGATTTATTGCCTTTTCTTTCACCCCTTCTGCCCCCCCAGTGCAGTGAACGCTGTTCCTGCGGACACCAAGAACTCCCTCCCCACGTGAAGCATCGCCCGGTCTCCGGAGAGACGCTGTTTCAGGTGGTTCACGGGCAGAAACCTTGGGGCTGCTTCCCCAGGACAGACAGACATCCAGAGAGTGAAGCAGAAAGTAAACTTTGTGCTGTCTGCCCCCTGCTCTCCGAAAAGTGCTGTTCCGTAATGAAGCGAGCGATTTGAAACCGCAGAATTTGCCTTGACACCAAGCAGAAAAACTTGACAGGCTTGGCACGAGCGCTGGCCTTTGCCGTGATGAAGGGTCTGATGGACCTTCGGGATTAACTGGTGTGCGTAAATAATGGAACGCCTAAGTATCCTTTTCAGAGATGGTGAAAAAACATAGATGAGCCCCCAGAATTGTTTTTTTGGGGTAAAATAGATTTTTATTTCTTTGTGGATGGATGGATTAGCAAATAACTATTCTGAAGCTTTTTCAGTATAAAAATTAGAACTTGATATTTTGCCCATGAAAAAACCTTTTCAAGAGACTGACTTTTTATCCAGCTGCTGATTCTTAAAAATTCTTTAGGGTCTCTCTAAGTCATATGTGCAAAATCCTGTCACGTATCACAGTGAATAGCTGAAATACTTCCTTTTTCTTTTTTTTTTTTTTTAATAAGGTATCTCTCTTTTTTTGGCTTAAAGGTATGAGGAAGATGAAAAACTGAAGTATTATAAGCCTTTGTATGGAGAACTGTCTAATGAAGCAGCTTTAGCTACAGCATTGAGAAGATTGGTCTGTGAATATAGGTTGAAAAAGCCTAAAATATGTCATTATTGCTAATACAGTGTATTTGATCTAGCCAAGAATCTTAATCTTCAGATATCTCACAAGGACTGAGACTGAGGGATATATCAGATTGTCTAGCCATAACTTTGTCTGTTACGCTGCTGTAGTGATGATCTCGGAGCTGGTAAGTTCAATTAATTTACTGAAGTTGTATTCCAGAAATTCAGCAGAAAATGATTTTAAGCTGCTATAGATTTTGTGCTAATCTTAAAGGAGTGCCTTAGATTACGATGAAACAAATGAAGGCTCTAAGACTCTTTCGTATTTTAAAATCATTTTATTGTCAGTGGGGAAGGACCACGTCAGAGACTTTATAGACTTCCTCTTAAGATTATCTTGACATGTTTTTAATTGCATTTTGTAATATGTTTTCTATAATAATGTGTGGAGGAAAAGTGAGCAAATGAGACTTTTTAGCAGCTATTGGTGAGATTTATGCAGAGGGGGTAATTGTGATTTGGAGTCCTGTTGTTTGTTTGAAGAATAAAGGGGAAGATAAGAGGGACACTAAAAAAAAGAGAAAAAAGCGAGTTGGGTTAGAGGGGACAGGAACACGTTGGTTATTTTCAGCCCGTTTGGTGTGCCGTTTACGCATCCTTCAAGGTACCTTGAGTTTGCAGCGGGTGAGTTGTGCCCATAAACCCCTTTGCCCTTTGACTGCAGCAGAAGCAGGGCTGCGGAGGGCAGTGCCCTGCCCTGCCGAAAGGGTTGCGAGCTGGGAGGTCGGGACACCTGGGCTCTGGAAGTGCCGCGATCTCCCTGCCCTCATTTACATGTCTCTTGTTCCTGTGATTGAGCAACTGCAAATTAGTGTGAACCTCCATGGAGTGTAAGGGTTGCCCTGTCCTGACTCACGATCTGATACGTCATTAGCATACGCTGTCCTGCTAACTATGTATACAAATGAGCATTAAATGCGTAACTGCGTATAGACGTATGAAGCCCTTGGGAAGAATTAGATGAGATCTCAGGAAAAAAATTCTTGAGTGTGAGGGTGGTGAGAGCCTGGCCCAGGTTGCCCCGAGAAGCTGTGGCTGCCCCATCCCTGGAGGTGTTCAAGGCCAGGTTGGACGGGGCTCGGAGCAACCTGGTCTGGTGGGAGGTGTCCCTGCCCAGGGCAGGGGGATGGACTAGATGATCTTCAAAGTCCCTTCCAATCCAAACCATTCTGTGAAGTAAGGCAATGTGAAAAGCATCCCTTACAGAAGAGAGATGCTGAGGCTGAAGCCCCACTGGAGCTGCCCGCTCAGGTAAATGAGCCTCGGTTCCCCTCTTCGCATCCGTGCAGCGAGCACAGGCAACAGTATTTCCTGTCCTTGGCACAGTACGGTAGCACATGATGACATTTGCTCTTCCTTCCTCCCAGCTGGAGTGTGTTATTTCCAGGGCTAGGGCTCTGCTGGGCTGAGCCACGAGAAGGTCTTTCCTCCTCCGCCCTACGGACGTGCTGAACTTGAAGATGGAAATAAGTGGTCATGGGAACTGCTGTAAAAAAGCAAATCCAATAGCTGTTGAAGTGGGGAGATTTTTATTTAGCTGAAGTCAACTGAAGTTAAATCAGGCCTTAGTATCAGAGCTTTTTATTTATACCTAGTTGTACGCTCAGAGAACTTCTGTCTGAAACTTCCTTGGCTTTTTATTACGAAATGCGATTTCTGTGTCTTTTAGTACTCTGTATCAAGGTAAATAGTAGATTTTTCTTCTGTTCTTCGGAGGTCCTAAAAATATGGCAAAATGTGTTGTTTGGGGTTGACAAAACCCAAATTGATTTATTTTGGGATGTTTCTGTAGTTCTGTTCAAAGGCTTGTTTGCTTGTTTGGCTGTCGGAGCTGTCTTTTAATAGCTTTTAAAGTAGTTATAGCTAAGTCCCTCTGGTTGCTCCCCAAGTATGAGGTATTTGCTCCATATTCGAGAAAATGCATATTCCCTAGAGCAAGGCACTGTGCAAACTCATCAGCTTTGCTATTTAGATTATTGCCTCCTTACACGAATTCTTTACAAGAAGCTTGTGTATTACCAGAAGCTCTTGTTCTGTTAGTTAGCACCGTCAAAGGAGAGTGGATGGGCATAATTACCAAGTAGTTCTGGACTGGTGAAGTGGATAATGAAAAGCGCTACTGACATAGTCTTTGCATGCCATTAAAAAAAATTAAGATAATGATTCAATGCCCAGAGTTTCACCTGTACTGTTGGTAGCAGCTCTGTGTTCTGCGATCTTCCTGAATATGTGTAGCGCTGCCCTGAGTCAGATGCTCTTTCACCGAGTCATGGAATGGTGCAATATCCTCTTTTGGACAGCAATCAGTGCCAGCAAAAATACCCTCTGCTGTGCAGTCGTGGAGTAATACGCCCTCAAGGGAAGATTTCCTCCTGGCATCAATTAATTAGAGGCTGGCTTGTTCCTTGAAAGGGGGGTTGTGATTTCTGAAAGTCTCGTTAGGTTGCTTGGGGGTGGGGGGTTTATATGCGACAGTTCTGGGTGGTTTTGTGAGCCCTATAAATGCCCACTCCTGCGGTGGCTTTGGCTGAACTCTTCTCCTCAAATGATATCCTAAAGCAGGGGTATTTGCCGTAGTTGACTAAGCGTCGTGCGCTCGTGCCCAGGGTATTTTAAAGCTAATCACATTCATCTAAGGGTAAAGGCTGTTTCTCAACCACTTCATAAAGTTCTTAACAGTCTGGACCCGCTGCACTTACCGGGGAAGGTACGACACACTTGATACCTGCTTTCAATTTTGCCTGTTAACTGAAAGAAAATGAAAGGGTTTATTTCAGAAGCAAGCTACTCACTGCTTTATGTAGGAAAACCATTTATTTTTTAACGATGCTAAAAATTTCCAGCTTACGTAGTAGCCAGTGGATGACTCTTCCACTCTCGGAACATTAAAAATTGAACGGGCATTTGGACGTGATTTGGTCTGGAGTTAATGACACCTTTGCTGTTGGCTTCTGCGGAAATGGATGCAGTCATGTAGGCAATAAAAAAATCACAAAGTCCAGTAAGAAATCAAGGGGTCCCTTGGAATTGCCTTTAGACAGGACAAGATCTTCTCGCATGTTAATCAGCTTAATTTACACCGAGAGCTTGATTTATAGACTAGGTGAGACTTTTTTCCCTTTACCTTTAAAAACTCAACAGAATTCTTCATGAAATCCTACAAGGAGGTTCAAAACACTTAAAAATGCATGATTAATTTCTCTTCTGTTCTGTAGGGCCTTTACTGAATTGTTCATCCTTGACTAGGATGTCCTGGGAGACTTGTGACAGAATTACTCAGAAAATTTCATATTCAGGGAGTTTTTATGCTGCATATCTTCTTGGTATGAAACACTGCTCAGAGAATGATGATAAGGAGGGAAAATTGCACAGGGAGTGTTACACTGCAAACATCTCTTCACTGCTAATGTGATTAAATGCATTTTGTAATAGCTGATGAAGATCCATTGCAACCTACCGAATTCTGAAAATTAGCAAGTATATGGATTAATATGACCCCAAAATTAAAATCCAGAATATTGCCTTGTGAAACATCCATTGTTTCGACTACTATAGCTTAGCTGTCATCACTGAAGCTGCGAATAGATGAGGCTCTGGACTGATCCTTCTTCCCCTGAAATTACGTGTTGGGTTTGATGACTAATTGCACAGATGATCTGTTTAGCTTAGAGAGCAGGTATTTGCCTAATAATTGCTTTAGCTTCTGTGTTTAGTGGTTTCCAGCAATGGTGATGAATGCAAGCGCTAAGCAGGTTACTGCTGTGGTCCCATGTGGGCACAACATGGACTGGGATGAGGAAAGGCTGCCTCCTTCCCGTTGATTCGTTATGTCGGCAGCACGGTTAGCGAGGGGTGGAGAGGTTTGCTTTACGGTAAGGGGCTCTCCCCGTGCGTGACATCAGCTAAATCACGCAGGAACTTGGAGCCTTTTCTTCTTCACCTGTCAAAAGCTGCGTTTTAACTAAGACCCAAAAAAACAACCTTACCCCAAAAGGTAAGTATCTACATGGTGAACTCTTCTGACCACAAAACTCATTCTCTTTCTTCCCAGTCGCTAAGTCTTATTGTTGGCCATCTCTGCAGAGCCGCAGCCAGTGTTCTGCCTGAAGAACAGATTTAGCTCCCGGCAGATTCGTAATGCTTGTTCTGTCCCTACCAGTCCTCTCCTGATTCCCAGGTCATGGCAGAAAGGAGAGAGATGAAGTATTTTCAGGAGGGCTGGGTTCTTACAGCTCTCTTGCCTTTTTCTAAATCCCAGCCCCTGTGTCTCGGTCACTTAAACACACCCAGTATGCACCCGCTTGAAGCGAGTCCACTTTATAAACTGATATACTACTAGTATGAAAGAATGTGTTGGGGGTGCGGTAATCGGTGGCTATTTAATAAAACAGTTTAGTTTATTTTTGGCACTTTGTGAAGATTTCCTGCACAGTTTGTTCATAGTGTTTACCGGCGAGTCCCTGGGCTAGGAGGAAGGGGGTGATGTTGAGTAGGTCTCCCAGCAGAGGAGGGAGATTCATGAGTCATTCAAGTGGGCACTGCAAGCAAGGCGTGCCAAATTTTGGCAGCCAGTCTACTTTGGGAACAGAGGACGGGGTGGTTTTTTTTTCCTCTCTAATGAGAAAGCAATATGTAATATTATGCATAATGACAAGGGCCAAATAAGTATCTGCAGTCAAGTCTAATAAGATTAAAGACTGCAGCAAGAAAGAGCTGTTGTATATGGAGTTCACGTCTGTGCCCAAGTACCACAGCGTCTATAAAAGATGACGCTTTGTTCATGCAAAACAGTTTGACGCTGTTACTGAATTTTTGTACAGAACACGCTTTGGTCAGGTTTGAATTCTCCAAGGAGGCCTGCAACTTGGTGTTATGACGATGCAGCTGTTCAGAACACAGAAATCTGCAGAAGGAAGAGCAACGCTGCTTCCACCTTCCCTGCTTTCCTGGCCTTTCCCGGCTCGCGCTATCCGTTCTGCCTATCACAGAGATCTTGTGTTTAGTAAACACTGCCAGGTCTTTATCGGCATTGAGAGATTTACTGCCCTCCCGTGCAACTCTGACTGCATGTGCTCTTTCTTAACATCTGGAGCTGGCGTGCCGTACTCTGTTCAAAGGGGCTGATTTATTTTTGTCAGAGAATTATGAATGTATTGTACTCGTACTCCATCGTAGCAAAAGTAACTTATCTACTGCCTGCAGATCAGAATGTGATGCTGTTATGTGGACTGTGAATACATCTTGAAGTTCCTCTTGTAGAAAAGTTCTCACGTAAACCTCTTTTTCACAGCATGTACAGCGAGTAAAACTTAAAGGGAAGCGGGTGGCATTCTTCCTGCAGCTTAAAGTCTTGGACTAAACTTGGACCTTGTCTGAAACAAGGGCTGAATTTCAGAGTAAAGCACTTGGCCAGTTTTAAAAGGCCCAGCCTGCTCCCGCGGCTTTCCTTCCTGTTAAGGAGAGGAAGAGGAGCAGAAGAAGGTTAGGGAGTAACTCAGACTGACACGATGGAAACGGTGAGCTTCCTTGATGTGTTCATTGTGGATGTTTAAAATATGTTCCCTGTGTAAAACACAGCGCAGGACACCAGTTGCCAAGTTGAGAGCAAGATGATTGTGTGCTACTCTGACATCTGCTTGAAACCGTGGTGTCGAAGCTGCTACACAATAGTTTCAGCCTCACAGAATCACCGGGGTTGACCTCTGGAGATCATCTGGTCCAACCCCCTGCCAGAGCAGGGTCACCCAGAGCAGGTTGCACAGGACGGCGTCCAGGCGGGTTTGGAATGTCTCCAGAGTCGGAGACTCCACCACCTCTCTGGGCAGCCTCTTCCAGTGCTCTGCCACCCTCAAAGGAAAGAAGTTCCTCCTCATGTTCAGACGGAACTTCCTATGTTCGAGTTTGTGCCCGTTACCTCTTGTCCTATCACTGGGCACCACTGCAAAAAGACTGGTGCCATCCTCCTGGCACCCTCCCTTGAAGTATTTTATAGGCATTGATGAGATCCCCCCTCAGCCTTCTCTTCTCCAGACCAAAAAGACCCAAGTCCCTCAGCCTTTCCTCAGAAGAAAGATGTTCCAGTCCCCTGAGCATCTTTGTAGCCCTCTGCTGTCCCCTCTCCAGCAGTTCCCTGTCCTTCTTGAACTGGGGAGCCCAGAACTGGACACAGCACTCCAGATGTGGCCTCCCCAGGGCAGAGCAGAGGGGGAGGATGACCTCCCTCCACCTGGTGGCCACACACCTCTTGATGCACCCCAGGATGCCATTGGCCCTCTTGGCCACAAGGGCACATTGCTGGCTCCTGGTCATCCTGTTGTCCACCAGGACTCCCAGGTTCCTTTCTACAGAGCTTCTTTCCAGCAGGTCAGTCCCTGACCTGTACTGGTGTGTGGGGTTATTCCTCCCCAGGTACAGCCTCCTGAAGTGGAATGTTCCTCTTGGGTTTTGGTGATCTTCAACAACACGAGCAGGGAGACAGGGATGGTACAAGCCTTCCGGCTTCATCTGAACCTCCATGCAATTACTTATCCACCTGTTTGTTGGGTTTTGGTTTGGTTTTTGACAGCTTCAACATCTGCAGTAATTTGCTTCTGTGGCTCAGATCAAACATTTTAGAAACAGACAGGTCTCTAAAACAGAAGACATCTGCACACCGCCCTGTCGGCACTTTAAAGATCCTTTCTATTCTTTTGGCTGGAAGTCTGTAACAGATTCTGCAAGCTGATCAAGAAGGCTAGCTCGCACGCTTACGGTAAGCTTTGCACACTTCAGACTCTGTAAGCTTTATTCATTTTCTGGGGTTTATTAGAGGGTTTTCACTGGCTTGCATACACAAGGCTTTATGAAAGGTTATCTTGGTTTCTGTAAATGAAATTCTGGCTTGGATTGGAACACTTGAGCCGAAGAGACGGTGACTGGTTTATAAGCATTTTCATCTCCGTATGAATGCTCCGATCTCTCCTTTAGACAGACCCTAATCCCACGGATCTTTCAGAAGGGCTGAAGATCTTTGTGTTTCTGTGGAATCGTTAGGGGCTGCAGGTACTCGGTATCTCTGAAAACCAGCCTGCTTCCACTGACATTTCTAGCTGCAAACTCAGGTGCCAGATTTGCCAGGGATTTTTTTTTTTTGCACGTACTGGCCTTTCCTAGCAGCTCCGCGGCTCTATCCCCTAGATCATGTACCGCTCCTGGTAAGTCGTATTTGTCCGCTTTGCTCCAGCGGAGCAAACAGCGCTGCGGATGCTAGCGGAGTGTCTTCTCAAAGTGCTGTAGCTCAGAGGGATGTCACTTGAATGGCTCTTAAAATTAGGTCTGTCTGGGAGCGAATCATTTAAATTCCACAGTTAAAACTCCTGGTGATTGAGAACAAATGAAACTGCTCTGAAGGCTTCAGAAACTTGCTAATGGCTAGAAAGAAGAGGGTCAGGGTCTTCTTGGGAATCGTTTAAAATCCTTCCCTCCCCATTACTCACTCTTTAAGTGACACCTTGGTACTTGCACTAGGGTAGTTAAATATATATTGTTAATAGCACGAGCTTTTGTAGGTAGGGCTTTTTGTTGCAAAATGAAACCCATTTATTTTCATGCTGGTTACCACCAGTTGGCCAGGCTATGAAATATTCTTAATTACCCAGAAATGGATTCAGATAATAGTAGCGTGGTAATTCACAGAGATCCAGTAGATGTATTGTTGGGGTATCATTCAGCAGTCACTCAGCAATGATGAGCCTGAAATCACCCAGCGTGGCTTGGTCCCTGACTTCTGACGGATCGGCGCTGGGGAAC
>VFFE01008899.1:0-35167 GCA_008921705.1 Burhinus oedicnemus | reverse complement strand
AGGGGAATGTCCAGAATGCGGAATTAATTACCTTGGAGATGAAATCAGAAGTTACTGGCGGATCGTGGTTGTAAACCAACAGGGCTGAAGGAGAGTTGACCCAAAGAGGTGAATTTTATTGCAGGAGCCTAAATTGTACATGTGAATGCATGGTAGTGTGCTTTGCAGCTCCCTGCGTGACAGCGGTTTTGAAGAGCAGAATTAGGGGTGACAGTACGGAAGAAAAAAGGAAAGTAAATATTTTGACACAAAAAGGAAGATAGCAGGAGATTACTGGTTTCGAAGCTTCTGTTTTTACTAACAATTGGTTTTGACTACAGGAAATGGGTAATCCTGTACAGGATGAAGTTTGCTCTGAATGAGGAAACCATTTGGAGTCTTTTTGTGTTCATCTCATTAATTCTCTTTCTGCCTGTTAACTTCTAAGCAACACTTTCTAGAGAGGGTGGAAGAGTCAGCAGAGGGGAAAAAAAAAAAGTAAAATTCAATAGACTCTGAAAGCCTGCAGGAAAAGAAATTAATTGTGTAGCAGCAAGAGGGATGTTTGAAGGCTTTTCTTCTAGCAGGTAGCAGCCAACAGAGTTCTGGGCTGAAAGCCTCATCCGGCTTTTAATCCAGGAAATTAATGGCAAAACTCTCTGGCTTGAGATGAGAGAATGGAGTTCTGTTAGGAAAAATGGTAGAGATGGATTGCACGATCAAACAGACCGAGTAAACTCTGCAGCAACTTCTTTCCTTCGAGATTCTTCTGGGTCATAAACTATGTTTTAAAGACCTTCCAGGTACGAGTCCCTGGGCTGTGTTAGGTAAACAAAAGACCCAAACGCAGCGTGTGCTCTATGTTCTTCTGGAGTTAACTAGAACGGGATGGTCCTGGTTTACTCTTCTGGCAGACGGAGATACGTGGACCCTCGTAACTGCATGTTTTCCTGCTGTATTGCTCTCGGTCTGACCGTGGTTTGGGTTTAAAGGCTCTATTGGCAGATAAGCTCTGGTAGTAGGAGCAGATCAGCAGGTTGGAATAGTTGGTGCTGAAGCTCTGTAAGTGCGTTATCTGCGATTCAGGGGAAGGTCACCTGAGATAACATCTAGTCTGGTGTCTTGGGCCGAGCTTTTCAGCAGGATTTGAGGTTTGCAGAGTGAAAAGAGTTTGGTCCTTGCTGGAAGGTGTCGGGGCAGTGCTCGTGAGCTAGCGTGGAAGGTGACGGCCCCATGAAGTGCTGCAGAGCCTTTGAACAGAGCTTCCAGAGCTGAAATGGAAGAAAGCTATTTTCCTCGTGCCAAAACTGCTCTGTGGACTGAACCAACATGCTGTAAACGAAAACGATTGGGAATTGCCTCAAAAGCCGTTCTGCTGCTCCAAACCAAACTGCTGACGTTGATACAATGGAAAGCGTCCTACAGCTTGGGGAAAAGCAAAGCTTGATCAGTGTGTCTGTCGGTGGGGGGAAAGCTGCGGCATGCCCAGCCCGTCTGGACTTGGAGGTGGGATCTTTGTCGGGATGAGGTGAATGGGTCTGTTTCCCCTCTCGGGAGGGCTGGAGTCTGAGCAGCAGGACCTTGGCAGCGTGTCGGCCACGTACCAGGGCTCGAGGTAGAGCTGGACATCAGTGCTGCGGTCTCCTGCCTAGTGCTTTAGAGAGGGGGATTTTCGGGCTGAAAATCCATAAAGTGCTGAAGTAACAGGAATGACAGGAGCTGTGTAAGTACCTAGATAAACTCAGCTGTGTTTGGGCAGTGAACAAAAACTCGGGTTTTGATGAGGGTTGGGACACTTCAAAGACAGTGATAAGGAACAAGCACTTGAAAATGAGGTATGTGTTTATCTACAGCGGCTGCCTAACTAGGGGAATGGGAAAATTAAATTTGTCCCATAATTATCTTTTGTACAAATAGGCAGTGTCCCTCCAGCCAGGCAGCTTCTAAAAAGCCTATAATTATTGCATATAATAACTACCAACATTAATCTTAGCTGTTGCTTGTACAAAAATTACAAATTACTGCACCAAATCCTATTACTGCAAATATTAAAAGTTACTAGACGTTTATTTGAACCTTGATTTTTTTTTTCTTGTAACTTTGTGTTAATTTTCTCCATATTTCAAAACTCCAGCCATTGCTATAATAGAGGTTTGATAGTTGAAAAAAATTCATTACTCTGAGATTGGACTCATATGAAAAAAGAAAAGGTCTTGAAGCCAGGGAGGACTCCGAGTATTACTCGGATTTGGCCACCTCCAGGACTGTTCATTCCTACACATAGGGTGTTTCCCAATAGTTGTTTAGTCTCGCTGCTGTCACCAAAATACTTTTTGTATTTTGTTAGCAGAATACTTGCAGTAGAGCATTTGAGCCCATAAACCATCCCATTTTTTACCTTTCAGTAGAGCTCAGTCCTGCAGGAGTGACTGGCTGCTCTCTGGGGAGGCATTTAAACCTGAGGGTAAATGCACGTTAGAGCTTTGCCGGAGCTCTGCTGGAGTGCGGAGTGCTTGTGGGACTGGGAAGGAGACAGAATTACGCTCATAGTTATTATTTGGTCTTAGATATACGGATGTCATTTTCAAGGCTTCTATTCAAATGCTGCTGGATCAAGGCTTAAATGAGCATTTATCACTTTTATTATTCTCAGATCCCGAGGTGCTTGTGAAGACTTGAACTTTTTGAGTCTTATGTGCAAGTGGACTCGGTTATTTCTTGAGGACTTCACAAGACCGTCTTCTGCATGCTCACAGATTGAAGCGGTGACAGAGACAGGTTAGATGGCCATTGAACCAAAAATATTGCACATTGCACCCTATTTTCAGATCTTTGCCCAGAAACCAAGATACCTTTTTTCCTTTTGCTATTGTGCTGAAAACCAGGAGAAAAGTTTGGGCATCCAGTCACTTAAGTCATGAAGAATTTAAAATGTAAGACAATGTTCTTTTTTAGCTTGTGCTGGTACGGAAATAGATATTTTTGAGTTTTTTCTCTAGGGTATTTATAGTATTCTTTCTGTTCTCCCTAAATAATGTCCTACTACCTGTTTTTCATCTCTAGTTCTCAATTTTTGAAGGCCTCTTTGGGTGGGTTTTTGAACCTTTTTTTTTTTTTTTTTTTTTTTTAATTTAAGTTCAGGTTTTAGCTATTCAGATGTCTCTAATATGTCACACTGGATATAATGAGCCAGCCATCTCCTGCACTCGCAGCGGGACACGGATGGCAAAGGCTTTAAAATGCTGCAGGACTTCGATGGACAAGCAGATGCACGAGGCACCTCTTCAATGAAAGAAAAGTGAAAACAAAATGATTTTTTTATGACTAGTTCATGTGGAGTGTAAGTTGAGTCAACTCTGCAGCAGCATCTTGTAGAACGGATTACCGTTGAACGTGCCCAGAGCACGCGCAGCCCTGTATGTACGTAGATCCAAGTGCTAGTTACCATGCTGGTATAAAACCAGAATACGGATCCTATAAGATCGCTGTGAAGGGAGTGGAAAGCGGTGGTAATTGTCGGTTTTGCCCATACACACGTTTTCCTCAGACTCAAGGCTTGATGTTTCTTTGTACCGCGGTCTCCATGCATCTCCTGTGCGTAAGTGATTGCAATAGCGAAATGACCTTCTGCTGCGTTTCTGTTTTAGGGTGGGAACTCGGTTTTGGTTGGTGTTCTGGGTAAGTGCCATCCATGTGATGGCACTTAGGTGAAAAGGAGGGGGGATGTGACACTTCTCAGTGAGGTTCAGGTCTCCATGTCCGGCATCAGTCATCTGTAGCACAAGTGACGCCACTGTTCCTTGTGCTGGCGATATCTGTTTGTTTGGTGAACGTGCGTTCTCTCAAATATTTTTATGCCTTGTTATGGAGGGAGAAGCCAAGACATGAAGCGCTCAAGTGGCTGTCTTGGGGTCACGTGGCAGAGCTTGGGGACGTGACTGCGGAGCCCTGACTCTTCTGGGACAGGGATTTTGTATCTCATGACCGACGGGCTCCTCTATATTCTTACTCCCACTCACATTAGCTGCTGGGTGTTTTCGCGGCAGCTTTTTATAGCATTTGATCCAGTTTTTGCCACTAGGGAGAGTGCCAGGAGGGGACGCGTGCGTGTCTAACGGCATGGCCGGGCATGGAAGTGTCTGCCTGTGCAGCCGACTCGGGGACAGGCTGCTGACAGGTCTCCTCGTCTGCCGCTTTGGCTTCGGGGAGGCTTTTTCTCCCTGAAACCGTGTTGCGAGAGTAAACAATTGGGAGATTTTTCAGAGCCAGCGGAAAGCTTGATTTTAAAACAGCAAGTGGTGTTATTCCAGATGTCCCTATTTAGAACTCAGCAATAGCATCTTTCTGTTCTATGCAGCAACTTTTGTGTCCGCTCTGCTTTTCCTTTTTCGAAAGAACGATGGTGGTTCGGTTTAGAGCTTTTTCCCTGGATTGTCAATCATTAAATTTATCCCTGTACCAATGCATAAGGAATTTCTGTTGGAACTGAACCCTGCTAACCGTGTCACATCTTCTGAGCTGTTATGACTAATTCTTTTCTTAAAATGGAATCATTCAGTCTGCTTCAAAGGCACCATATATCTTCCTGTATTTAACAATAATCATTTGCTTAAGGCAAACGTGTTCTGCCACTCGGTTTTAAAGTAAATATGCTCAGTTCCACCCAACACCACGTTCTCATCTTGCACAGCTGTACAGTTGGTGGAACTGCTTATTTCGGTGTACTTAGTCCAGATTATCTGAGATAACTGCTATCTGGCTAGTTATTTCTGTAGTCCACAGCTCAGGGTGATCGCAGGCAGGATTCTCAAGTCCTGAAGACCTACAGAAACCATTAATGAAATAGTCGCTGAACCAGTTAACGTGTGTAACTGCAGAAGAAGAGTCATTTTGACAGGACAAGGGGCTATTCAATGTCCCTGAAAAGCAGATACCCAGAGCTCTTTTAGAAAGATGTTCTGTATTGCAGTTTCTACGTACTTTGTTTTGTTGCACCACAGCTTTCTGTGCCCTTGCTGCAGCCCAGAGAAATCAAGAGTCAAATGCTTTCCTCTTTATTTGCTTAAAAAGGACGATGATACTCCAGGGCATCTCGGACCCACGGCAGAGCTGCATCTTTTGCTTCCCTGGAGGTAACATTCATCCATTAGAACAAAAAGCCGCCATGCTGAGTTGGTAGCATTTAGCGCGCTTTTTGCTTTAACGTGAATTACACCATAAAGTGCAGCAAAGAATGAGGGTCGTAAGTTTAAACTTTATGCAGAGCTGTAACTCTTTTCCTGCAATCCTATATAACTTTACTGGTGGAGATTAGTGCCTTCTCTGGATGTGGCAGCTCCACGCGTCTGCACACTCCTCGTTTGGGTTTGCAGCCGCTCTCCGGAATGCCATTTCTCACCAAAAAAAAAACAAAAAAAACCAAAAAAAGGACTTTATCTTTAACACACACCTCACCCAGCACATCCAGGCCAGGATGAGTTCCTTTCATCTCACACATGCATTTTTGAGCAGCATTAGGAGGCAGGGAACTCCTGACTTCGGTAGCTTCAGGGCAGCAGCAGCTAAATGCCTCAGGTTGACCGAGATCTCATTCATGTTTTATGGACTTGGTTTTGCCAGGCCACAAAAAGCAGAAGGTTGCAGCGTCCCATGAGATGCTGGAGGGAGGGGAAGCTTGTTGTATTTTACTGTTGTAGCATCCTTTGGAAGGATGAGGTCTCACCCTTCCGCATCAGCTCTCTTTTCCTCGACTGATACAAACGATGCGTTTCTCTCAAATTCAGTGATTCAATGGAGTCGGGGGGGGGAACCAAGCCCAACAGTTATTTGTCACTGGATGGAGATCCGCACCTATCGCTAAGGAAAAATGTCTAATACTGGTAGGATTTATTCTTGGATAGTGTTTTGCCCAGAGTTCCCTGCCTCCCAGTGTTCGGAAGGGGTGGATGGGAAGCCTGGAATAGTTCTGCCGTGTAAGCAAAGTGACAGCAGCCTTATTCAGACCAAACTTAATCCTCTTTGAGTCAGAAATAACTGTCTTGACTTCAATGCAGTTGATTTTTTTTTTTTCCCCCCACTGCCTCGCACCTAGAATAGTCATTTCAGCCTGTGCAAAGTTAGTGCTAAGTGAATGTAAAATGCTGCCAAATCACTGTAATAGCTTTTCGTCCACTTAGATGTTACTTTGCACATGCCTTGCTACGCATGGCTATAAGGAGTGGAAAATTGGGCCCATTATGGTTAGTAGGATATATTTCAAACTGGGGAAAGTTTAAAAAATTTTCAGTCTTAAGGACTTGGGTGAGGCTGAGGGCGTAGTCCGTATCCGATTGTGTACAGGGATACTTTTGACTGGAGAAAAGGCAAGCTGAGCCTTGTTTTCAGGTATGATATATACTTGCCTTTGAAACCATTCAGCAAGTAACTTGGGCTGGGTTTGAAGCGTACTTTTTGTGGGCATGTTGATTGGAAATAGGCCTATAACACATCTGCCAACTTTAAAAATGCCATTTTTAATGCATTGGTGAGGCCCCACCTGGAATCCTGTGTTCAGGTTTGGGCCCCTCACGACAAGAAAGACCTGGAGGGGCCGGAGCGTGTCCAGAGAAGGGCACCGGAGCTGGCGAGGGCTCTGGAGCACAAGTCTTGTGAGGAGCGGCCGAGGGACCTGGGGTCGTTCAGCCTGGAGAAGAGGAGGCCGAGGGGAGACCTTCTCGCTCTCCACAGCTCCCCGAGAGGAGGCTGTAGCCGGGGGGGTCGGTCTCTTCTCCCCAGTAACAGGCGATGGGACAAGAGGAAACGGCCTCCAGTTGCGCCAGGGCAGGTTTAGATTGGATATTGGGAACGATTCCTTCCCCCAAAGGGTTGTCCAGCGTTGGCACAGGCTGCCCAGGGCAGGGGTGGAGTCGCCATCCCTGGAGGTATTTCAAAGCCGGGCAGACGTGGTGCTGAGGGACATGGGTTAGTGGTGGCCTGGGCAGTGCTGGGTTCACGGTTGGACTCCATGATCTTGAAGGTCTCTTCCAACCTGATTTAATACTTAGGAGTGTTCACTTTGCTCTTTGTGGAACTACCCTAGTCTTTGTAGCCCTTACTCTTAAAGGTCATATTGTTTCACTCTATGTTTCTTCCCTGTGCTGAGAACGGGTTTTGAAAGCGGAGAGGAAAATTAATCTGGTTGTTACCGCTTTGTAAATATAGCAGGCCAGGCCTATAGGTTGGAATGGCGCAGCTCTGTTGAAATGGGCAGAGTTCAGGTCAGCTAGACGTCCATGAGCAATATATGGTATTGGATGAACAAAGGACAGTTGTTATTAGACAAGCATCTCTTGGTGGGAGGGGGGAGATGAGATCTCGGGAAGAAATTGTTGCCTGTGAGGATGGTGAGAGCCTGGCCCAGGTTGCCCCGAGAAGCTGTGGCTGCCCCATCCCTGGAGGTGTTCAAGGCCAGGTTGGACGGGGCTTGGAGCAACCTGGTCTAGTGGGAGGTGTCCCTGCCCAGGGCAGGGGGTTGGAACGAGATGAGCTTTAAGGTCCCTTCCAACCTAAACCATTCTATCATTTCTGCAAAGCCTCAGGTGCTGTCTTAAATGGAACTGGGAAACACATTCAGATTGATTTTGAAAGGACTGCGGTGTAAACCAAAGGCCGGCTGGAATACAATAAGTAACGTCTTATCTAACCTCTTTAGTAATGATTTGGAGAAGAAATTGCTGTTTCTGAGGAGTCCAAATGTACAGCCTTAATGCAAGACCCCCTGCACTGAGGATTTTGTTGTCATCTTGGATCTATCTTGTAGCAGGATTTTAGCAAGGGATCTATAGATAATTCTTATCCTGCAGCCAAACAAAGGAACTGTTTATTTTGTTAATGGCATCAGTTACACCGTGTAAGTATCATTTATACCTCGGTCCCAGCGCTTGGGTCAATGGATCAATGTACCTGCAACTATGTGGACACGGTAGATTGACCATGTTTTCCTGAATTTTTAGGTACCAGCTGAAAAGACATGGCTTGTTTTTCATCTTGAGGTGGTATCATCCAGTCCCTTAATTTTCGGCTGGTTTACTCCTCTCTGAAACGTTTAGAGGATGATATATTTGACCAGTGTTTCTCAGGTTTAGCAGCAAAATGTGAAGGAAATTATGAAAAACTGTTGAGGAAGTAGGGCAGTCCAATATGGATGTCAATCTTCAAAAGAATGAAAATGTTAATATTTAGAGGACTGGAGAAACTTTCTTCTTGATCACAAAGTAGTGTTTATAAATTTTGTCAAAAACAGCCCCCGCCTGAGGAGGGGGGGCTCACGCAGTGCCTACAATCACATGCCCAGATGCAATTGCCAGTCTGATCCCCCTCACCAAGAGTTCCTGTTGGTTCCAGGTGTCGTTAAGTGGCCACTGATTATAAAATAATAATAGTAGCCATCTGTACTTGAGGCTTCTCCTGGTCTTACTGATACTCATGGACTTTTTTTGTCTTAATCCCAGCCTTCTCATCCTGATTTGTTTCTGAGCTGACTGGTTGCAGTTCATCATAAAAAGTCTTTCTGCTCCATAAACTCAATTGCTTGTCTAAATTATCTTCCTGGAGCCCCGGTATCTCGTTAAAGACATTAATGCCTTTTAGAAGGCCTTCCAGTGGTTCCATATGGAAACCACAAAGCAGTTGTTACCATCTGACTTACTTAACTGCATCTGTCCCACATTGATCGGCGATGTCTATGTGCTGTCAGGGATATTACTTGGTTTTGCTGCCCTCCTGGCCGGTGGAGCACATGAGCGCATTAGGCAATGTGATTAACCTTTGTTAGCCATGGCCGCCGCCTCCTCGGTTCCCCTCCCCAGAGACTACGTACAGTGCATTGGAGGTGTGTGTGTTGTTTAATTACGTTACGTAGGGACAGCTGATGTGGCAATTTCTACCTTTGGTTGTCTAATAAAACCATCTGGTGAACATTTTCTCAATTAGTTAAAGAGAGGTCAGAATTGGTCTCTCCCTTTAATGTTATTTCAGTCCTAACATTAGTACTATTTAGGTGCAGGGGCATCTTTTTAGTGTCTTTTAAAGTAGTATTTGGTTCAGTCTTTTAATTATCTGATGAAATTGCAGCGTCATCTCCAAGGCCAAATATTACATCGTAAAGGTTCCTGCATAATATATCCAATTGCCTTCTTCAATGAGACTGAGTCTGTTCTCATCTGAACTTCATTGACTTTGGTATAATTGTGCTCTTATTCCTGGTTTATGCTAGTGCGAATGAGGTCCTTGTTCTCCTCCGTCAGCTTCTCTGTCGTTTTGGTAATGAGTGATGTTGATGGTGCCTGAGGGCTGGCGAAGAGCGTAGTTCTAACTCCTTAATAGTATGCTAGATGTCCTACATCTTTTCGCCCTGTACTGTCAACGGAGGGGCTTTAATGGACCTGATGTTGTTGCAGCATGGTCCCAGAGGTGCTCTCAGCTCTGTTCTGTCCTCTGTCCTTGGACGTTCCCTGCCTGTTTCTGACTTATTCCTTCTTCAGAGATCCAGTGGCTGGAGTAGACGCAAAACTATCTCGCTCAGGGGCCTGGTTCGCTCCCCGGTCCTTTCGCGCCTCCTCCCCATCCTCCTGCTTGTGGAAAAGGAGTCGGTTCGTTATGGGAGCACGTTGCTGGCGGTTCCAACAATTAATCTGAGGCTTTTGATCTGAACCTTCTTGCCTTTTATCCCTCGAGCCATGTAGAAATAGATTGAGGCAAAGCGTTTTTCTTAGCCGGATCGGGCAGAACTGTGACACCTGGAAGGAAAAATTAGTTATGCACATGGCACGTTTCCAGGGAAGGGGACGGGACTGTTAAAGGCTCGTACCCTTTGGGAGATCAGCTCCTCGTTTTATTTAATACCGGCTTGTTCTACACTGCACAATGGCACACAGATTAACGGTTACAACAGGTATGTAGATACAGTTAATATCCTCTTGGTTCGCTAATCCGCTTAATACTTGAAGTAAATAAGAAAGTGGCTTGGAGTACACCATGTTTTTAAGGCAGCACTGGACCCGGGGCATTTGTTATTGCAAAGGAAGGGAGGAATACCTGAAACACAGGGATTTTTTTCATCTGTTCTTTTTGCGGGAGCAGCCATAAGGCGCTCTGGAGTGTTTGAAAACGAAGACCTCTCTTCCAGGGTTGAATCAGAAGAGCGGGATCTGCGAAAAGCAGAGAGGGAAGCACCATTGCTGTGATTGTTTTGGGGTTTGGTTTGGTTTTGGACGGCAGTGTCATGTCTTTTGTTACAAGCTCCAGAGCAGAGCCAAGCAGCCTCCTGGGAGCAGGTCAAGGAATAACTGAGCAGCACTGAACTACGTGTGATGAATCCCAACACCTTTCCGCGCGCCGACCTCGCTGGGGTTGGGTCTGTATGCTGGTGTTTGCAGATGACAGTGGAGATACCTGATGCTATTTCTCTCTCTAGCTGCATGGCACGGGTTTTTTTTTCTCCTAAATGTATCAGGTAATAAACAGACTCATAATTTTGTTGAGACTGCTGTTGCTGCAGGACCTGATAAACAAGGGAGTGTTCCGATATTGGATTCTGTTGCTGTCATTTTTGGATGTGTTTCCAATTCTGTTATTGACCTTAGACTGGTTGCTAAGGCAAATAATATTCTCAGTCTTCAGCACCTGCTCTGTGGATTCTCTTCCTCACACAGGGATGGTGGGAGACATTCAGATACTATCGGCTTTATGAAGTTTTCCTAAATTTCCAGCGAAAATGGCTGGAATGCTTTTACATTGTTATGAAGCATTTTCTGATACTTTCTGGTTTTTAGTTGACCAAAATATGTTTGAGACCACCCAAAGAAAACCTGTTTAGCTTGTCACTGATATTTTATATCAGTTGTTAATTTTGAATTAATTTGAAATTCATCCTCAGAATCTTGAGTTAAAATATCTGAATTATTTTCAAGGAAAATCAGTGTTACATTCCAGCTCTTGACAGGATCTGAGGCTTGCATTAGTCAGCAACTTAAAGGATAAAGAAATGTATTCCCAGCACATATTTTGTACTCTGTTTACATTTAAGCAAACAAAAGGGGTCTGTTTTTATGCGCCTTCATCCAGATGCATAAGTGTCTACTGAAAAATTAGCAGTACGTCGAGATGGGAAGGATCGTATATCTGGGTTTGCATTGATGCTCAGTAGTATTAAATCTGTTGACCATGTGCGACTTGAAAAAACTGCTATCGAGAGTTGGTTGCTTTTATTTACTACTGAGAAATTGCAGCGGCGGTCTCCCTGTGGTGTGCAGGTAGTTTCGCATTAAACATCGCATGGGGGTGCTGGCCAGAAGAGCAAGGACAGCAGCAGAGCAGCCTCTCAGCTGTACATCAGGCAATCGTTGCTTCCAGCTTTGCAATTCCATCGAGCCACCAGGACATCAGCAGAGCTTCCCAAAACGTGATTTAATGCCTCTGAACAACAGACAAGTTTTATGCTGTTAGAATTAAGCCAGCATAACCAAATACCAAATTTTCCTTTTTTTGGCTGCTTTCAGCTCTGTCGAATGCAGCTGACTCCTGCTTGTTCCACCGCTGAGATAGTCTTCAGCTGAGTTATTTCGGATTTACACCCCTGAGGCAGGAGATCGTAGCCAAAGAATCTCCAGCAGACTACACTGGGTAGTAAAAATTTGTGGTTGAGATACGGGACTTGGGGAGCCTGGATTTAATTCCCTGTGCTGCCACGCGTTGCCTGCATGGCCAGCTGCACAAAACTTCCACAGATTCACCGCATCTCATCTGAGGCACTAAAATTGCCCTCTGGTGCACCTCTGGCTGGCGGAGACAGGCAGTTCCGGAGGCCGATTCATCGCAGTGGAATCCAACGCTCGTCTGGGGATGCCCCACTTGGTTTCTCTCCGCAGGTTTTCCCTGCAGAATGTGGGACAACTGCATTTCCAAGGAGGATGCCGCAGCTAAGTGCCTGTGCGTAGGCTGGCCGAGTTTCCCATTGGTGTCTCCGTTCTTGAGTTTGCTGCCTTGAAAAATGGCATAATAGCTATTCTTTATCTTACTGCAGGCACTTGCAAAGAAATTTATTACGATTATTAATTTTGCAGGGCACTTTCTGATTTACTTTATTTGTTTAAAGGAAAACAAGTAAACAGAGAACTCATTAAATAGTTGGAACGCTAAAACTTTGCAGCCAAAACTGACATTTAACAAGTACTTTATGAGTGTTGCATGAGGACTTCATCTTTTATATAGCACCTTGTTTTGAGGGATAATGTAGTGGTATCATTCGATTAAATGTTACATTCCCGTTTTTCTCCTGGAACGTGCTGCTCCATTTTCTCTAATGAAGGTGTTTTCCGCTAAGACTACCCTAGCTTTCACATAGGCTGAAACGGTTTCCCCATCCCAAGGGAAAGAACATAATTAAGCATTTTGGTTATGTTAGGCTTCCTATCGGGGCTGTGCTTTTGCAGGAAAATAATAAACAGATTAGCAACGTTGCCAAGAAGAGATTTAGAGTATCATCTCTGATTAAGCTTTTCAAAACCAGCCAGGCTACAATGGAGAGAGGTTAAAGCTGTAGAAAAGCGCAGTGGAAGAAAATGACACATTTAGTTAGTTTGGTTCAGCTTATTCTCTCGCAAAGCCGTAGTTCAAGGCAGCGTTGCAGAAGAGGCTGGGGACTGGGGGTTTAGGCCTTCTGGGATGTATTCCTTGTTTTGTTACGGGGCTCCATGAACACCCTGGGAAATTTACTCTCCTCTTCTGTCACCCGTCTGAAATTTTGGGGAGTGCAGATAATCTTCTTGGTTCTTTCTGTAGCGTTTCCTGTAAGAATCTCGCATGTCCTCTCTAGGCGATGCTGTAATATTAATGCATCCAGCAGAGCTCGCCGGATCCTACGAAGCAGCCTGGAGACTCTCGCCCGTTCTTGCTGACTTTGCTCCGGTCGCGCTTGAGGCCCTTCAGCGTTCACATCAGGTCCACTTCATCCCAAAGCCGAGACTTGGTGCTCAGCGTGGCTTTAAGTAGAACTACGGCTGCAGCGAGGTTTGTTTCCTCTCTTGCGCAAAAACCACTGTAAAACAAAGCAAAGCAGATTCTTTCTTGTGGGTTTGGGTTTCTTCTGCTTCAGCTGGTCTTCCTTCCTGTGAGGTTGGTTTTTTTTTTTTCCCCAGCAGCGCAGGCTGTGTTACCTCCAGGCAATGCGCTCCCCTCCAGGCTCTCTTTGGAGAAAACTTGGATGCTCTGGCTAGTGCAAAGTGTGTTTTCCTGGCCGCCTCCGAGTTTGCCTCTTTTTGTTGGACTAAGGTACCATCCTCGCTTCGTGTCCCTAGGAAAGACTATGTGGTACCCAGGTTTTGTTGAGGACTCTCTTCTGATGGGACGTGGGCAGCTTGCAACGTGGTACCTTCAGCAGAGCTGGGAACCCTTCCGTGCCCTGCTGCTTTATATCCCCACAGGTGTGCAGGCTTTCTCTCTCTTCCTAGCAAATTCCAAATACAACTCGTGCAGAGCCTGTGACATCTCACGGCCCACTGGAGACTCCTTGCCCTTCCCTTCCAGGGACAGAAGAGGGTCTTGAGAATATTAACCTGGCAACCGCCCTGCCTGTCTCGGTGCCAAATAGCAGCAGAGTTCTAGCTCCGTATCACCTATATGAGTACGGGACTTGCCAAATGACCCCAGGGAAGAACTTGGGTCCATATATGGAATGTTTTAGGTCTGTATGGAAATCTTACGCGGCTTGTCATAAGGTTTTACTAGACTCTTCTGTAAGATAAATCTCATTAACTGCAGAACTCTTCCACTCCGACTTCTGCAGGTGTGGCTTATCTGCGGGTCTTATTTTGACTAGTTTGCCTAGCAGCAAATTTCAGTCCAGTTCCCAGCATTTAAGCAAATCCAACAATGGTTTCTTTGATACTAATATTACTGGAGGAAAAAGAAAGAAAAAAAAAAAAAGAAGCCCTTAAAGAAATAGTCTGGCCTCTTTCTCCCCTAGTTCCCTGCCCTCTCATCTCAAAAGGAATTTCTCGATTGTTCTTTCCAACACAGTTATAAACTTAGCTTAAAGGGAAGGGGAAAAGAGCTTGCTTTCTGCTTTTTTTTTTTTTGGTCTGCTCCCCTGAGTTGCTTCTGTTTTCAGTCATTCAGCCTGATCTCTGTTCAGCAGGGCCTCTTGGATGCTGACCACAAAGAAAGGAAAGAAACGCTTTGAGCTGAAGTTACTTGCGAACTTTTTTTTTTTCTTCCCATTGCCTCAGAAAATTTCCTAATGGTGGGGGAACATCAGGGGTTCAAGGTTGCATACGTGCGGCTTTGACTTGTTTCTCTAGGCTTTGAAATCTTGTTTGAAATCACACGGACTGATCCATACAGACCTACTAGTAATTCTAAACCATTTACTGCCAAAGATGACTCCCCTCAAGGAAGGCAGCAGCACCACGCGTGAGCTGCAGGGTAGCCGTGACGGGCCTTTAAGGAGCATTTGGAGGTCATCGGGCTGCATAGTTTTCCGTAAATAGAGAAGCCCTTTTGCCACCACAGCATTTTAGCGTATGTGGCGGCTCCGGCAGTGGATGTGGTGATCGTAGGTGAAACCTCTTCCTTCCCCAAGTGCACTTCGACATGGGCCCAGCATTGCGTGGGGAATGCTGTGGCAGGGAGGAATCGTGTTAATCATTGATTCCTCGGGAGAATATCCACTGCTGTCTTGTATTTTTTTTTTCCTCCATCTCCATGTCTTTTTTTCAGTTCTCCTCACTTCTGTAATACTTTCACCTTGCCTTCCTGAGTCTCTTCTTTCGCCGTTTTACAAAGCAACAGGGATAAGGCAGCCGGGATCAAAATGTCCGACACTGTGCTTTGGCTGGATTTAAAATCAAACAAAAAGATACTTCTGAAATCTCAGGCCTCTCAAAAGATACAGGTTGGGTGTCAGTGCCTTAAAGAGTGTAAGTTAATACAGCTGTGCGGACCACATCCGTTTACTCCAGCTGAGAATCTAACCCTGAGTTTGAGTATTCCCAGCCTTTAGGATTCACGACATACTGGCTGATTCCAGGTTGGATATTCTAGGGTGGGTACAGGCAGTGCTGAACGTCGGGTCAGTGCAATGCCCTAACCTGTTGTTTTATTTTTTTATGTGATCCGTGCTTTAATGGAAGGAAGAAGCGTGTGCATCTGTGAATGACAAAATAGCTTTGGAACGTTTGAGGTCACCTCAGCAGAGAATAACTTCTAGGAAGACTGTATGAGATAATATACCAAACATACACTGCTGCTCCTGTGACTGTGTAAGTGAAGATACATAGTCCATTTTTATGTGCGTGTGCGTTTTGTCTTCCGTACAAGTTTATAAGTCAGACAGTAAGTGGATGCTAGACTTGTCTCCGTATTTCCTGGCAGCCTGGCTCTATAAAGAAGATTACCCTCAACTCCCCTCCACCTACCTCAGATTTTAGATCTCGCACAGTCCAGGTCAGATATCCATGAAAGTTGACTTGTTCTCTGGCTTCTTGACAGCTGCTGAGGTAAGGAGTGAGAAATTAGCAATGACTTAAGGGGTGCGTTGTGACCATTGTTATGTGTTCAAAATTTTAAGTCATGGGCTCGTAGAAAGTTTCAGATGAGACCTCTGCAGATCAGTTAATCCAACTTTCTCCTCAAACCAGGGCTCATCTGTAAGCTAGGCTGACTTGTCAAAGGCCTCCTCTGGCTGTCTTCAAAATCTCCTTGAAGGAGGCAGATGCAGAACCTGTTCCAGAGCTTACCAACTCTAAGCGATAAAGAAGTCTTTATGATTCGGAATGCGTTGCCTGCGTGCCCTGTGCGGGGCTGTCTGCATGGACCCAGTTTCACAAGGTCGCGCCCTGAGTGACAGTAATAAAATGTGTGGTTTTGCTATTTGCTTTTGGTTTGTGCTGGTGTCGCTGAGATGGCAATCTGTCCTGACTATTACAGAGGATCAGATTATTGAAAACGTTCTTTTCATTCCTCTCTCTCCTTTATTTGCTTGCTAACATTGCCATTTGGCTTCTGTCTTGCTCGGGGATATTCTGGTATAAACCCCCTGTTTCTGGTGTTGGATTGGGGTCAGAAGGTGGTCCGAAGGAATGATTAACTGCAAAGGTGCAGAAGCAGATAAACCCTCATAAAAACCACTTGTAAGAATGAAGCCAAGAATATATATTTAGAAATCCGTTTAGGTCTCGCCATCTTGCTTAAAATGGAATTGGATAATAATACCTGGCTGGGCAATACAGTTAATGAAAAGCACTGAATGTAAAAGTTACCAAATGTAAAAGTTGAATTTTTTTATGTGAGCTTTGCTTTTCCAGTAAGCTTTTAAAACCCCGTTCTCATTTTAAGCAATCTACTGATACATTTAACAAATGTCAAGATGAAATGCTTCAGCAGAGATCAAAAAGACCGAGGGTTTTATTGTACTACTCTTACGGCACTGATAGCTTGTATTGAACTTTCATGCTAAGGATCAATAGCTTTATTTGATCAAATATGGTGAACTATCAAAGACATCAGGCTCTACCTAAAGGACACTTCAGATTGAGCTGTCTCCCTTGAGAGCACTAGGACTCCTGAATTTGTGCTTTGATATTTGCTCATGTCCCTCCTTATTTTGAAATTATTTTTTAATTATTTTTTTTTTAAGGCCTTGTATCGTTGCATATTCATGAATATTCTCCATGCCCTGGCCTGGCATGTGGAGATCAAAGCCGCTGCTCGCAAGTGTTGGTCTTGGCAAAGCGTTGGGGTTTATCTCAACGGCATATTTTGAGCTAATCTCTCGAAACCAAAACTCGGTGGCGTTAGAAGACTTACGATCGCAAGGAAATCACAAGAAGGGGTGCAGCAGGGCTGGGAAGTTCAAATGGACCCAGTCGGTCGGGGGTGAGGAGGACCAGGAGCCCAGGCTGAGCTGTTTGTGCCGATGGCTGCGGAGGAGGAGGGGGGAGACGATGCTTCTCCCGAGGCCACAAGCTGAACAATTTGCCCCGCAAACTCCTGAGTCTTCCCCTCCCTCCCACCTCCGCGGTAAATGGTTGAGAGCTCTCGGCTGGTGAACTTAGAATAAACATTTGGTTTTGTCAGCCGAGCTGCTGAAAGAGGAAAGTGGTGGGAGCGGGGTGGAGGTGGCTGGGGGAGAGGAGGAGAACGAGGACGGGAAGGAGAACTAAAACGTACCAGCAGTAAGCTCTCAACCATATTTTGGACCAACTCGGCTAAAGCGGCATTTTAGTCTGAACGAAAGGAATGGCAAAGGCTGGAGGAAGCTGAGATGCTGCGGGGAGGGCTGTGGTGGCAGGTACTGGTGGGTGGAGGTGGGGGGGTCTGTAAAGCCCTCGGAGCCGTCTGTTTGCCTCTGACAATGTGCCCTGAGTCACGTACCTTAAGGCTGCTTCTAGTGGCAAAAAAAAGCACTTTGGCGTCTTTGCTAAGCCAGCCGGCAGGCTGATTTTGTGGAGCACGTGTGTGCCCGTGCGTGGATCCATATGGGATGAAAAAGCAGGTGAGTAAAGCACCTCTGTAGAGATGCGGGTCAGGGTAAACAGGCGTCCTTGTGATGAGAGCCTGTGATGTTGATAAAGAAGAAAAACCAGCTCCTACTCAGCACACGCGATGGATAGTGGGGTTTTGCTCTGAGAGGGGAATTACAGCTCAGAGAGGAGCGTAACATCCCCAAGAGAGACATTACAAGGAGGAATGTGGCTTATAGAATCACAGAATGGTTTGGATTGGAAGGGACCTTAAAGATCATCTTGTTCCAACCCCCTGCCCTGGGCAGGGACACCTCCCACCAGACCAGGTTGCTCCAAGCCCCGTCCAACCTGGCCTTGAACACCTCCAGGGATGGGGCAGCCACAGCTTCTCGGGGCAACCTGGGCCAGGGTCTCACCACCCTCACAGCCAACAATTTCTTCCCGAGATCTCATCTCAATCTCCCCTCTTCCAGTCTGAAGCCATCACCCCTCGTCCTGTCACTCCCTGCCCTTGTAAAAAGTCCCTCCCCAGCTTCCCTGGAGCCCCTTTTCTCCTTTCTCCTGGCCCTTCTTTGCTGCGTTCTCAGCCGGCGGAATTCTATCAGCATAATTGTGTCAGGCAGGAGGTTGGGAACATCACGGGCTCGCCAGGAACACTCTCTCCATTAGAGAGTCTTGGGGGGGGTCCAAGAGGCTGAAGATTTGAGGAAATATTTCAGTAGTCCATTAAGTTACTCTGCAGGGAACCCAGTTTTATTTCACTCATTGCAGCAGAGCTTGTTCATTTTTGTACCAAACAGAAATTGGCAACCGAATCGATGGCCTGCTAGCCAGACCTTACCTGATGTGAAAATGTCTTGAATTTAAAGTAGCCGCAATATAATGCGAGAAATGCAGCTGCGGAGCAGTGAGGTTGTCCAGCTTTCCTCAGCCACCTCTCTGCAGGTATCATGAAGTGACTACTGTTCTCAGCGCCGTTTCTGAGCCCTTCCGGCAATACCTGAATGAGATGTTAATGTGGTTTTACACACGTGTGCAGACCTAAATAGTTCTGAGCTGTGGGTCCCAGCTGTGCTGTGCTCTTAGATCTGAGGAAGCTCGGGGGGCCGAGGTTCACCTCTCCATCTGAGCCACAGACCAGCCTCTTCCTTCTGGTTAGGTGATCCGTAGAAAGAACAAGCCTGAATCATGGAACCATCTTGACTTTTTCTTTTGTTTTTGAATGCTGATGATCCCGGTTATGATTCCTGGCTTGCTGCTTTCTTCATGCAGTTTTGTACTGAAATACAGAATGGGGGAATGCCACCGTGCTAACATTTCTTAATTTGGATAAGGGTCAGCCTGCGGATCTGGGCGGGTCTTTTTCAGTGGTGCCCTTACCAGAAAGCAGCAAGAGGAAAAGTTTTGTGCCTGCTTCTAGTGGAGGAAAAAAACGCTGCCAAGGCTGTTGCCAAGGAACTGGCTGCTTAAATTAAAAGGATAACTTAACCCTCCTATTTCTCCCTCCCGTTTTTACAACACAGCTGAGCGTGAAAGTTGGGTGGTTGGTCTGCAGTTCCAACGCCCTGGTCGTAAGGCTGTGCTGACTGCTCCAGTGGCCAGGATGCCGGCAAACGCTGGCTGTGGTCTCTGCACTTGTTCCAGTATCTGTAAGATCTCACTTTATTGGGCAAGGTACTCATCGTGTTGCCCGAAGTGCAGCAAAGGGTACAAGAACGCTGCTAGAGCCCCCGAGACAAAGTTGTCTCCTTCGAGGTGACGAGGGCATTGAGTTCTGAGGACACTGGGTGAGTAGGGTGCTGTTTCTTACTATGTCATACTTGTGGGCCTACGAGTCGGAAGGAAAAAAGGCTCTAAATAACTGGATTTCTGGTTAGGGTGGGGAGAGCATAAGAAATGGATAGAGAAGCGCTTCCTGGTTATAGCTCAATGAAGCACTAGATTGCAAAAGTGAGTCTCTTACATATATCTGAATAAACTCCGTATTTATGAACAGATACGGAAAACTGCAGAAAATCCTGCGAAGGGAGATGATTTCACAGGAGAAAAAAAAAAAAAACAACAGCTGTTTAGTACTGAAACTCAGGGCTGCTATTCTCTCTTATGCTAGTTCTTTGGAATTAGGATGTGTGTGAACAGGAATCTTAAACTGTCCAAAGAGTGAGCTTCACAGAGAGAGCTCTTCCCTGCTGCCAGCCTGCAAAGATGTACTTGGTGCAACAGAAACCCGTCCTGGTTTAGCTCTATTGGTCAATATTTCCCAATGAGACTTTTTCTCCACTGTTTTCTACTCCTCGTGTCGATAGTTTTGTCGTGACCAAGTCCGGTGTGAAGTGCTCTGGTGGGTTTCCGTACAACCAGCACAGGTTGTGTCAACTGAAAGGTGAAGAGGAATAGTTAAAGGGCTTGATACGAGGGTCTGAAAGCTCACCTCTGCCACACATTCCCTTGTAACTCTGGGCAAGTTATTCAGTCTTTCAATCACTTTTCTGCAAAACAGGGCCCTCTCTCTTTCTCCCTGTCTTGGTTCTGGTAAGCGTATGCTATTTTGAACAGAGCTTATACCTGCTTTATTGCATGTGTGTGATCCCGCACAACGGGATCTGGCTTTTGGGGGTTGCTGCTGTGACTGTGGGAATGACTGGGCGCTGGAAACGGCCTCTCTGTTGACTTGGTAGTGTGCGTGCCCTCCGTCTTGAACGCTGAATCCTCAGGTGGCGATAATCTATTGAGTGAGACAGAAAAGCCAAAGGATTGTTCTATGCCAGCTGCCCTGGGAACAGACATAGTTATTTTCTTAAGCAGACTTACTAGTTGTGTGGGGTTATCCAAGCGACTGGAACGGCTGCTTGCTTTCTCCAGCCTCTTCAGATTTTTGGTCGGTACCTACTGATGATGGGTTTTGGTGCTTTGCTTGGCTTTTAGATGCAGTGTAATCTGTATACCTGCATTTGCTAGACGCAAGTTGGTCTTGCCTGATTATATCCACTGGGAGGGCAAACAATTCCGTAGGTTATTGTTTAAATGTACAGTAAAATTTGCAACTGTTTAAGAGCATTCTTGTTTTGTATTGAGAGAGAACAGGAAACACGGCAACGTTGAATGGAAAATAGCATAATAGAGCACACAAGATGAAATTCACTGTCTTAACTGTCATCACATGGTCTAGGCACCATTTAAAGCCTCAAAATGGGATCTAAATTGCTTATAGGAGCTAGTCTTGTATCTCTTTATAGGGGATAAATTTCATTGTGCAGCAATGCCCTTACTGATTGAAATAAATTGCTTTGGGGAGTTGATGTGCCTGGAAGCAAACGCACTGGTTGGGGGATAACTAATACTCCAGAAGATTTCTCTCCTGGTGTATATGGTTTCATTCATACGCTCACAACTATTACAGTAAAAAAGTTACTGGTTTGCATATTCCAGCACAGAAGTGCTGAGCTGTCAGAGCTGTGCTTGAAAGTGATGGAAAACCCTGATCCAAACGTGTATTGCTGTCTATATCGCATTCTAGGGCACTGGAGATTAAACACCTGAAGTTAGTGGTCTCCCTTGACCATAAAGGCCCCCTTTCTCTCAGTTTGCCGTTTGTCATCTGGACATTATGTCTTTTATCTCTTAGAGATGCTGTGAAAAATAAATTGTTTCTGAAAAGCTCAAAAATAGAGTGCTGAGAGCAATAAAAAACCCAGTGAGGAGCTTAATTGCATCTTCAGGGAAGGTTTAGAGTAATACGCTGTAAATAAGGTATAGGACCTCTCACTGAACAGTAAAGGACATGAAGTATCGAATAGCTGTTGGTTAAGTGAGGAGAACCTGCTTTGTACACCATGGACCCTACGTCTGGGGAGAGTAAGGAAGAGCTGAAAGAAAAAGATCAGGAAAGATGGATTAGATCTGCATTAGAGCAGTGCAGCTCACTTTGGGAGGTACTGGGCCCACAGCAAAGCTAGTATTTCCCAGCTTTCAGTTCTTTGTCTCCTAAATTGGCTTTTTGGGAGTGTACTCTGTCACAACAACTGTAGCCTATGTAGTCAACACAAAGGGCTTGACTGCATCTGTTCCTTGGGCAAGGATCTCCTTGACTGTTTTGCTACTCAAGCTCTGAATCCTGCCCCTTCCAAACCATTAGATGTAAAGGGGATCCACTGGTTGGCAGCAGCAGCAGGTCATTATCCCATAAGTCGAGCAGGCACTAGAGGGGGATACAGTACTCGTAAGGCTTCAAACTCAAAGCATGGGGTTAACGTGGGCTGTGAGAACCTATCACGCGCTACTGCTTGCGATTAGCTGACTAAGCTGCTTGAGGTACTTTGGTGTGTACAGTAAGAATGTCATCCATCAAGAAGTAAGAGATAATGACGCAAACTACGCTGTGTGGATAGCGGGTTGTCGTGTGTTGGAAGACGATGGCATTTCTTTGAGAAGTGCTGTGAAGAGGAGAAATAACGCTGGAAGGTCCAAATGTTGCATCTGTCTTAAAACAACTGTATTAAGGCATTTTCTCACAAAAGGCTTTCTGCTCTGCCGCTGAATGTGACAAAGTTATGCTCAAAGGTGACAAATAGATGTTGACTAGTGAAGGCTCTTTACTGCCTTTCCTGATTGATGTTATCGTCCCCTTGTAAATAAGTGGGACTGTTTTAATGGACTGCCAGTTGCAGTAACGTTCTGAATTTCTTCTTTGGTCTCTGTTTTTCAGGAGCTGTGCAGCAAGACCATCAAAGCAATTTTAATGTTTGGGGCTTCTCAATTACCAGGAAGACACAGTGCTGCTAATTCGGGGAAATTATTAGAGGTTGCTTCACGCTATGTTACAGACTTTCCTTACTCAAGCATGATTACTTCTATCTTGATAAGAAGTGAGAAGATCACAGCAGGAATTTCTGCCCGGTTAAGCGTTGTCGCTCTCTTTTGACCAAGCCTATGAAAAGGATCTGTCTTCCAGACTGATCTCGCGCTGTCAAGTCTTCATGCTGCTGTCCAGTTCTGTTAAGCGTTGGAATATATAAGCCCTCAGTAGCCACGGAGATGTGTTTCAGTGTTGACTGTTATGGTACCTGCTCGGTTCCTAGTCAGTACCTTGACAACCAGCTCTTAGAAGAAGATGACAGAGATGCGTAAAGGCCAGCTTGCAGATTCCCCTTCCCAGCAGGTAAACCTGTTTGTTGGTTGGAAGATCTTTTTTCCCTGTTTGTGAGGGGAAATGGCCACTATTGCACCAAACAAAGGGACAAACTGGAGCCCACAAGCATTATTTTCTTTAAATAGGACTAGATTCAGTCTTCTGACGCTGGGGCAGTCCAGATGCCTCTGAAAACCTCCTTACTGTGCTCAGAGGGTGCTGAAGGCAGCTGGAGCATCATTGGCTCGGCTGGAACGGCAGCTTCAGAACTCTTGCAGAGATGCCACGAGGTTACAACATGCAAGAAGCCTCGGTGGCTATAACTACCATTGCCTCCTCTGTCAGACATCCAGCAGTTGCTCTGTAATGTCCTGTCCGTGTCCTGAATGATTCTGGGCCAGCTGAGCTTACAAGAAATGCAACTCATGGCAGTAAGTGTATGGCTTTACATTTATTCGTGATTTTGTTGGTGGTGGTGGTGGTTTTTTCCTATGTGAAATTAGGCCGGCGTGGATATGTATCTTTAAAGAGAGGAAAAACCAACTTAATTAACGTTTAATGAATTCATGTCTGTACATACTTCAAAAACCTAAAGTGTGATGGAAGCGCTCAGTGTTACGTTTAGAGCCCCATACGTCTTGAGGTCAAGAAATTCCAGTAATAATCTCAGTGCTGCCTATTTAACCCCCAAAGTTTGCTTTGACTTAGCGCGTTTAAAGAGGCATTTTATGTGGAGTGTTTAGCTTGTGTATGGAAACATCATTTTCATGTCCAATGCTTACTAAGATAAAATAGTAATATTTGGTGGAAAAAATGAAGGTTTTAGCTGCTTGTCTGATCTTGTCCAGTTTCCACCGTAACTGAATTGCAGAATCACAGAATTGTTGGGATCGGAAGGGACCTCTAGCTCAATGCCCACAACCACTCTGGGCAACGTATTCCAATGTTCAACCACCCTCATGGTAGAAAAAGTGTTTTCTTATGTTGAGATGGATTTAATCATCATAATTTGAGAGTGCGGAAGAGACATCAGACTCTGTGTAGAGTTGAGACCACAAATAGCTTAACTGTGCACTTGCGGTAGCTTAGACTAGAGTGACCTCTGCCTTTGGGAAAATTATTTTACCAGTTAATTTGAGGTAGATTTGATCTTCTGTCCTGGTTTGAGGGCCCAAACCATGGCATCTTCTGTCTTTAGCCACATCTCCCAAGTAGTGAGGACCTGGTGTGGACACTTAATTCTGCACAGATACTGCAGCTGCGTGTGGGATTTCTCTTACAGAAGGTTTTCAGACACTTGTGTAGCGGCTGAAAACAAAAAATGATAATTGATCTTCACTGTAGCAATGTAGAGTAACGTTGTCCCAGTAAGAATGACAATGTGAGATGGAGGACAAAGTGAAGTTAAACTGTTCTAAAGCTGTGATAAACTACTGGTCTGACAGAGTAAAATTTTGTTTAATAACATAGGCATTTACTGTGACTTAGTTGAAGTGTTATGGCTGTGGTAGTTTTGCTCTGTTATTCTACTGGCCTGCACATTTTACTAAATTCAAATATACTCAAGGTTTTGGAGACAACTGCATTGAACAAATTGGTCCCTTGAAATGTCCCAGTGATTGCTGCTAGTTTTGATGTGTGTGACCTGTTCTTTCCGTGAGTTGAAGGCTCACTGTTGGCCGTTGGAAGGTTTGTTGATGGATTTTCAGTTATTTGGGTTCATCAGTCCCCCCCTTCAGAGATGGGGATGGCGATAGTATCCTGCTAATGGCAAGAGCATACAAACCCGAAGAGAATTAGATCATGTGTTGGGGATGGAAAGACATGCTAATACAAAAATAAATACCAAAGCTGGGGTGTATAATCGGAGATTGTGTGCACGCATGTATGTTGTTGCTTGGTTGTTTTTTAAGGGAGTGTAAATCACAATATTCTCTGCCTTTATAGGTACTTTGATGGATCGAGAACACAAAAATGTAATTTCCAAAATTTCATCTAGCTCCTACTTTCGAAGAATTTAATATCCTAAAGCTTGCTTGCTTGCTGTGAAACTGTGGTAGCTCTCTGGTAATATTTTTTCCCCCACTCAGCTGAGCGGGAGGGCTGATTTCAGGATGTTTAATAAAAAGAAAATGGCATTTCAGTCCTTCATAATGTAACACTGCATAGAGTTATCACTTATCTGTTAACTGAAAACAACCTGGTATAAACCACACGGAATATAGAAACTGCAAATGGAAATTTCTTCTTGCTTCAACCCACTTCCTTTTGTTGCATCAGCAAGAGAAATATTTATATAGAAGATACAGTTCTCGCGGTGAGTGACAGATTACCATCTTTGCCCATGCACGTGACTCTTAATATATCTTCAGATGTATTTTATTGAGTCTGTGGGTGTCAAAATAAAGCAAAATAATACATAGTTCTTCCAAGCAGCTCTACTTTCAGAAAGCTTATTGGTGTTGTCAGTTGTTACATGATGAGATGCACAAACTGCATAGTGTGTATCCACTCTTCTTGAAGCTAGAAGGGAACTGATGCTCAATATTCAATGTGAGTTACAGTCGTGATTGTCAGATCAAAGTAACATCCTGTCAATTCGAATTTGCTGCTATTTTCCCTGAAATTTTAAAGGGCTGAATCCTTCAACATTCCTATTCAGGTGTCAGGCTTGCGTCACGATGAATTCAACCTGTTACCTTTTGACATCCTGATAAGCGTAGCCCAAAAATACACATTATTAAATGTTATGGAACATACCTAATACATACCAGTAAAACTGGCAAATGGAAATGATCATAACTACTACAACTACTGAGCTGATTCGGTTCTTTGTTTGGCTTCATTTCTGTGTTTCTGTCAGAATACACGATAAATAAAAAGCCAAACTTGAGGTTGACAGTCTCAGTTACTTTTAATTAGGTTTAAATTCCGCATGATTGCAGTCAATAGTTGAAAATTGTCTTCATGCCTGTGATAGACCGTCATGAATTTGATTACTGGAAGAGAGTCTTACTAAATACAGGCTGGGTCGTTGGTTGCTATGAATTAGTAGTTCTCCACTGAAGTGAATGGAGTTGGCGTCTAGAGACTGGAGGCGATTCTTCCATTTTGAGTGTGTGTGTGTGTGTATCTTTTTGCATGCGTTGGTCCAAGCAAGGTAGCAATTTGGAAGCTTGACATGCTAGATACAATGACCTGAGGAGTGTGTGCAGAAGTTCCAAAAAGATGAAAAGTGTATTAGCTAAGAAATTGGAGTAGCCTTAATCTTGCCATTCTTCCATGTAGTTTAATACTAAGAATGAAGTGCAAATAAGTTAAACTTTTGAAAGGGAGTTCAAAACATCAGTGCAACGATAGAACAGCTTGATTTTGCTGGTCTCCACTATCATGTCCTTACCCTGCCCATCATTTCTGAAAAGTAACTTCTGCAATTCCCCTTTTAACGTGGGATCTCAACCGGCACAGAAATTGCCTATGGGTTGCCCATCTTAGGTCTCTTCCTGATCTCTGACTGGGAATTTCTCAGACCAAGGGTGCTGCTTTCAACAGGATCCAGTTAGCCTTCGGCAGCGGTCAGTATCTACTAATACACAACAGCACCAGCTCTTGGGTTTGGTTCTCAGAACTGCGAAGCATCACATGCTGGCCCCACCAAAATCAGTGGGAGTTCAGTGCTGGGTCACCAACATTTGTGTGTAAGTCCTGAAGCGTCAAGGGCTGTGGGGAAGTGTTTGTGGTTATGGCAGTTTGAGATGTCCCAACCTCCTGAGGCTTGTGAAGACCTTGTCATAGAATCATAGACTCGTTGAGGTTGGAAGAGACCTTTAAGATCATGGAGTCCAACCGTGAACCCAGCACTGCCCAGGCCACCACTAACCCATGTCCCTCAGCACCACGTCTGCCCGGCTTTGAAATACCTCCAGGGATGGCGACTCCACCCCTGCCCTGGGCAGCCTGTGCCAATGCTTGACCAACAGCAGGAGTTGTGCGAGGGCATGTTCCTCAGTACATGGTTAGGCAACTTAAATAGATTTTTTGGGGTTTTTTTATTAATGGGTTAAACAAAGTTAACTGGCTTCTCACTAAACCATATAAGTAGCACTTCCAGGACCCCGCTGCTGTCGCGGAGCGCAATGGCAATAAGCAACAGGGGACAGGAACGGCGTAAGCTGCTCCAGGAGTATTTTCGAGGTTATCTCCAGAAACAATGCCGCTGTAGGCACTGAAGTGCCGTTGTGTTGCTTCCAAAGTGGCCTGGATTAATATGGGCGTGCGTTTCTCTGCTTACATTCCCTCCAATTTATTTCCTTGCAAGTTGCAAAACTACATAACAGATGTTTCAAATAGAATACCAAGATCTGAAAAGAATAACAACATAAGCAGAAGGCGCTCACTGATGCCAGTAAATTCTTCATAGCTGTAGCTTATTCATAAACATGAGCAGATAAGTATTCAAGGGGAAGAAAGGACTAATTTTTAAGTGATTGAGGCAAAATTTCTTCACACAAAATATCTTATACAGTGCTGCTAGGCAAATCTAGTGATAAAGGTAAAGTGCCGTTCGAGAGAGAAGGAGTTGACACAAATTTAATGGAAATAGAGAGATCCCAAACGCACAGCCAACATTTTTGTTATTTAAACAGAGAGGCGTTTAGGCTGATCTCTACGTCGTTTCCTGGGGTTAATAATGGTCTCAGTGGCTTCCTTCAGCTCTCGGCTGGATTTGTGTCTGTGGACAGGACAAAGCTACAGTTCCAGAAACTGGTTAAAGGGCTGCTGCCCACCTCCAGCCCCGCGTGTCAGGAGGAGGAAGGCGAGCGAAGCCATCGGGAAGCAGAAAGGACGTAGGTGGCAGGAGACAGTAGCGGATGTGGGCGCTGATTTGAGATTATTGCTGGTGGACTTTGTCCAAGTGTGAGGCCTGATGCTGCTTCAGAGTGGCATCGCTGTAAATCGGGCAGCGGGGTGATACTGGGTTAATTTCAGATTATTAAGTTTCTATCAGAAGGGTCCTTTGTTTGGTGTTTTGTTTTTTTTTTTTTTTACCTCCTATTTGGAAGACAATGTTGGAAGGCAGGCGGTGCAGTAGTACTTAAAGGAACCAGATCCTTGTAAGCTCAACATGAGCCGGCAACGTGCGCTGGCAGCCCAGAAAGCCCCCCGCACCCTGGGCTGCATCCCCAGCAGCGTGGGCAGCAGGGCCAGGGAGGGGATTCTGCCCCTCTGCTCCGCTCTGGGGAGACCCCCCCTGGAATACTGTGTCCAGCTCTGGGGACCCCAACATCAGAAGGACATGGAGCTGTTGGAGGGGGTCCAGAGGAGGCCACGGAGCTGCTGGGAGGGCTGGAGCCCCTCTGCTGTGAGGCCAGGCTGGGAGAGTTGGGGGTGTTCAGCCTGGAGAAGAGAAGGCTCCGGGGAGACCTTGGAGCCCCTTCCAGTATCTGAAGGGGCTCCAGGAAAGCTGGGGAGGGACTTTTGACAAGGGCAGGGAGTGACAGGACGAGGGGTGATGGCTTCAGACTGGAAGAGGGGAGATTTAGATGAGATCTTGGGAAGAAATTGTTGGCTGTGAGGGTGATGAAACCCTGGCCCAGGTTGCCCCGAGAAGCTGTGGCTGCCCCATCCCTGGAGGTGTTCAAGGCCAGGTTGGATGGGGCTTGGAGCAACCTGGTCTGGTGGGAGGTGTCCCTGCCCAGGGCAGGGGGGTTGGAACGAGATGAGCTTTAAGGTCCCTTCCAACCTAAACCATTCCATGATTCTTGTAGAGGGACATATTTACTGTAAAAGCCTTCTTAATGTGGTGTAATGTCTGAGGCGGAGCAAATAGTTGTCAGTGTCCTTGTGTAAGATGGATTTTGCTGGGTTGGAGCATCCACCGCACCAAGACCTCGCCTCCAAAGTGCACCAACAGTGGCAAAAGGAAGCATCGCTCTTTCCCATTTTTATGGAGGGGCAATATGGATTCATGGCAAGTGACTTGGCCGTGGTGGTGTCTGATGTCTCGGGCAGAGCTGTGAGTTGGGAAAACTGGTTTCAAATCCCGCTCCGGTGTGTGAAAGGAGAATAATGTTCTTCCCCGCTCCTAATCAGATAGCAATTACAGGAGTCGAGCAGGAAAAGGCAAACTGGAACAGTGTGCCAAACCTGTGCATAGATTTGTTAGCAATTTCCTTTCTTATTTAACTGCATAGATAATCAAATGTGAATATTGGAAAAGCTGAGATATTTCCCTTGGGATGTAGACCTGCCTTGCATGTTTAAAATATTTATATATTTGAGCTGTCAATTTTTCTAACTCTATCAAGGCTGAAACAACTATAGGGTCTGCAGATGAAAGATGGTACTTGAAAAGGAAAAGAAAGCAATGTGTTAGGCCTATTTAATTTAAATGTGCTGTATTAAATCTAAAGCGCTGTCTCTGCTGTGTCCGTGCAGTTTGGCTCCTTATTAGTATTACCGAGGAAGAAAAGATATTTTAAAGCAGGCATGGTTTGAGATTAAGGTAATTTAAGTTAGCACAGTGGTTTAGAATACCAAGGCACTTTTGTACTCGTCTCATTGTACTCCAAGGCGAGAAAGGAGGCTGGATACGCGACGGCAGAGCTTTGAAACGATAGCCGAGGCAGTACAATTCCCGGATCTCCCGAGAATTAGGGAAGCGGTGTGACCTTGGTGGCGCGGGGAGGAGAGAACAACGCGGGGCAGCGCGGGCAGTTTGCCCTGAGACTGTGGTAATTAGGTCAACTCGGCGCAGTCCCGCTCCCCGTGTTTGTTCCGCCTGTTTCGATGGAGCGCTGCTGAGCTGTGCGAGTCCTGAGCTGGGTCCTTTCTCCGGACGAAAAGCCAATGAGCTGCTGCGAGCCGGCAGACCTGCCGGGTGCTCACAGGCGTCAGCGCAGCAGCCCTGAAAAAACTCATCGGGGAAAAGAATCTTTTTATTTGTTGGTGCGGACCTGGCAGATAACAGGGTAAGACGCAATTGCCTGACGGGTTTTGAAGTCACCTCCTTTTGGTAGAAACCAGCCCGGCTGTATTAACCCTGATGACAGAGGGTCCTTGTTAAAGGCCCTTGGCCTTTGTTAAAGGCTAGGATTAAAATAAAAACCTGAGACTGCCTTCAGTTTTGTTGCTTTGGGAGGTTTTTCTTCAGTTTTGTGTTTGCGTAGGACCCTTCTTTGTGAGGTAGTGGCCTGCAACTGGAATTTCTACGTGACATTTTAATGAAAGCAACAAGAGCTCATTTTGTGATTTAATCAAATCCCAGAGCCTTGGTATTATGAAGACGACAGGACAGAATAATCCACTGAGCTACTTATGATTGGGAGGAGAGCGTTTCTGCTCTGGTTCCACCAACTTTTCCAAGATTTTCCAGTGACCCCTCTGCTTAATGTTTTTCTTAGGCAGAAGAAAGGGGGCCTAAACACGTGAATGTTATTTAATCTTTAAGTATTTGGTTACTGAGGGAAAAACAAGCAGGTTTGGGTAATACAGTGCTCCCACTCGGGAATCTTTGCTCTTCTCACAGATGCTTCGTTTGCTTGTTTTGTTTCCTTTTTCATTTTCTGAGGAGGCAAATGAAAAGTTGTGCGGCAGCGGAGTCGGGATCTTGCTCACATTTGACTGGGCCTTGCTGCAGAAGCAACGTCAGAGGGGGGAAAAAAAACTGTATTTGCAGGAGCATTTCCATTCGGGTTCTAAAATGGATGCTGAACGAGCAGGAGCATTTGTTCTCCCTGCATTTGCCGTCCCTGTAGAAAACCTCAGGGAGCTCAACAGCTCATTTTCTCTGCTGCTCGTCTCGTCTGTCGTCTGCGTCGTACCGAGGGGAAGAGACGGTGCAGGAGATGAATGTCATCAGTGAAGCTTCCCGAGACAAGTAAAGTATTAGCAACACCGCCATTCTCGATCGGCTATTATTTCTTTGGGTGAAAATACACCCAGCATTAGATAATGCTCTTTCACTAATTGCCCATTACAGAGGTGTTTTAAGTTAATGAATAACTAGTTTGGGGTTAGTTTTCGGAAGGGTTTGGTTTTCTTTCTCTGCTAGCATCTGAGTGCTGCCCATTAAGTGCATCTACGGAGCACTTAATGACGAGAAAATTGTTTGATGGAGCCATCCCGCGTAATGAGATATTTCAGCAATTTATTCCATACAATATGTTAGCACCAAAAATTAGAACTCTGGGCAGGCTCGTGGGCAGGTGTGAAAACCTGTCGAGTCTCCCCGTAGACAAAATCTATTTACCATGGAAAATTTTCCTTAAGGATATGTTTTTGTGACTGCATGAAATGAACGCCAAATGATGCACATTCAGAAAAGGTCATTTAAGTTATTTGACAAGATAAATTAAGATTTACCCTTACCCTGCTTGACGTGAGCTAAAAACTGGAATTTGAGGTCTGGCAGGTTATTTTAATTCGGAGAAGAAACTGATTTTGAGGTCAGGTATCCTTTGGGTTCAGGCCTTTCTTTAGCCAGCAATTTCCATCTTCTTCCCCAGAAGGCACCTTCTTCGGGTGGCGCTGCCAGGGCTTTTCTAGGGCGATGGGGTTTCTTCCTGGTAGCCTAAAATTAACTCCAGTGCTCACAGACACCCAATACTCTGTTTGGGATTGTGTTCCCTCCTGTTTTAACCACCTAAAACCAAAGAAGGAGGTTGGTCCCATCTAGTCGGAATGGAAGACAGCCCTGAAAACTCCCAGTCAGTGGAGTTTGTTCTGCGCTCCTGCCCAATAAAGGTGTATCTCCCCTGTTCAGAATATGGCAACTCTGTAAGGTTCTGCTGTGCTCCTCCTGCTTGAGTTGTAATGCTTAACTCATGTATTTTTATTTTATTTTATTTTACCTTATTTTATTTTATTTTATTTATTTTATTTATTTTATTTATTTTATTTATTTTATTTTATGTTATTTTTTGTCTTTTCAGTTCTTATCCTTTTTTTCCCCCTTCTCAGGTCATCTTTCTCACCTGCTCAGCCATGAAAAGCAGCAACTAAAAATTAAGTCTCTGCCTCAAGATTGTCCTGTATTCACACGAATCCAGCAGCTGGAGAATAAAGGCAGCAAATCCCGCAGAACTTGTGGGAGCTGGCAGCACTGATTGCAGCTGCCTTTGCTGCCTTTATGCGTGATTCAAAGTGGCGGGAGGACAAGGTAAAAGCAAACGTAGGACATTTGCAGGAATTAATAGTTCCGCTGGACTGTCTTGAAAGATGTCTAGCCAGTATCCTTGAGAGAAGCTGTTAAAGAACCGCCTGGTGATACCTTGTTAATCTGACGTGATGCAGAGCAAAAGTGCGCCTGTTTTGTAGAAAAGGCGGACTGAGAGGTGTGCGGTCTCGAAGGACGTGATGCTTCAAGCCTTCTTTATGCTTGTTAGACAAAAAGAGGACATAATTAGACTTCAGGCAGGCTTCTGTCCTAACGAAATCAAGGGGGAGTTTCTTTGTGTGTCAGGTTAGCGACAGTGTCTCCTATAGCTATAAACCTACTCAAGTGTTTCCAAGACCTGGTTGGCATGCGAGCTTGCTGCGAGCTTTGTGTATCCACAGCTGGAGGCCCGTCGCTTGAACGGCGCATCCACTTGCTGTTATTATTCCATTGTCATCTGGTTTTTGGTCTATTATCGCTCCAGCCATGTTTTGAAATCAGTACTCCCCTCCCGCGGATCTGTTGCTTTGCTGTGCGTGTTCGGAGAGCGCTGGTGCCGCATATCAATGGGCTTTAGGAGGAAACAAGAGAAGTCCTGGGATTTTTTTGTAAGCCAATCCCATCATCTGTCTTTTGTGAGCTTGGAAAGTTGTCAGTCAGCACAGAGAAAATACTGGCAAGCTCGGCCGTTCCCTTGCTGCTGAATGGGTTTCTGGAAGGACAGCTGAAGTCATGCAGTGAATCCTTAAACAAGTCGATAAAGGCAATTGTGGAGGAAAATGGTGCAGTCCAGGGGAGGTTCCTTCTAGATTTTTGTGGGAACAGCTTTATTTTGTGGGCTGCTGCTTTTGGGACTGTCCAGCTACAAAGGATGAAGCAGTGAAGGACATCAAAACTCACTTTCTAGAAATCTGGGCAGCGTTTTCACCAGGTTAATACCCTCAGCGCTCCTTTAAGACTGCGCAGAGAAGCATGTAGAATCATAGAATCATAGATTGTTTAGGTTGGAAAAGACCTTTAAGATCATCTAGTCCAACCATTGACCCTGCTCTATCAGGTCCGCCACTAAACCATGTCTCCAAGCACCATATCTACAGGACTTTTAAACACATCTAGGGGTGGTGACTCAACCACCTCCCTGGGCAGCCTGTTCCAATGGTTGATAACTCTTTCTGTGAAAAATTTTTTCCTAATGTCCATCCTAAACCTCCCCTGGCGCAACCTGAACCCATGTCCTCTTGTCCTATCGCCTGTTACTTGAGAGAAGAGACCAGCACCCATCTCACTGCAGCCTCCTTTCAGGGAGCTGTAGAGAGCAATAAGGTCTCCCCTCAGCCTTCTCTTCTCCAGACTAAGCAATCCCAATTCCTTCAGCCGCTCCTCAGAAGACATGTGCTCCAGACCCATCACCAGCTTCGTTGCCCTTCTCCGGACACACTCCAGCACCTCAATGTCCCTCCTAGACTGTGGCGCCCAAAACTGGACACAGTACTCAAGCTGCAGCCTCACCAGCGCTGAGTACAGGGGCACAATCGCTTCCCTACTCCTGCTGGCCACACTAGATGTGGCTACCATCTTACCATCTCTAGCAGTTAAGTAACCTGAATAAGTAAATTTTAGCAAGGAAGAATTAATTTTCAGGTCAACCGTTAGGAACAAGTTCTGTTGTGCGGGCAAGTCAGGTATTGCTGTCAGAAGGTGGGCAGCATCACTTCTGGATCTGAGCGGCTGAAGGTTTCATGCTTCTGTTGAGGCCGCTGGTGGGGTTTCTGCGTCTGGGTTATGAAAATAGACTCGTACCCAGCACTTGTGAGGGCCACCAGTGAACAGTTCTGTTATAAGGTGGCGCATCTAAGCAGCAAGACCGCAGTTACGTTGGTAATGCTACGTGGGATCAGCGTGGACCTCCTGCGAGGGAAAGAAAAATGGTGCTTTCTGTTACTTGCTACGTTAATAAAGTGTCTTCAGGAGAGCCGTGGGAGATATCCTTCTTGGTAGGAGCCCAGGACCTTGCCAAAGCATGGCTGAGAGCTGGAGGCAGAGCTGAGAATCTGTGGGAGCTTTATTGCGTTAAGACATTCTGCTCCTCCATAAACCCACTTTCAAATGGTTTTAATGCGTTGAGAAACTGCGTGATTTGTAAAATGGTCTGTAGCACTAATTAAAGTAAACTTGCCACAAATTCTAGCTGCGGACAGGTCGTAGACGGCAGATGTAACGTGGCGCTTTGTTCCAAACCTGATAATAATGGCCACAGTGCTAATGATTTCATGGGTCTCTGTCCACAGGAGACTTGTTTGGAGAAGAACACTTGATCACTTCTATGATACAAACAACATGTGTGTAGAAGAGGGGGGTTCTTATTTTTCTTTTTTGTATGCTTTTCGTTGCTGCTCTTTGGGACTATTTTTTTTCTTTGTCAGAGAATTTTTAGACAGAAAGAAAGAAATCAAAACCTGCCAGAAAAATAAAACACCAAGGAGCGTGATTCGCAGCTGAATGAACAAATCTGACACTGACGATAAGCATTGTTGTTCAGAAGTCACGGAAATGCAAGGGAGACGTGGCCACTCGCAGAAGAGCGAGAGCAGCAGTGGGAATTTTAGAGCTCACCTTTTACTTCTGCGGCATCAGAGATTGTCGAAGCTGGTTTGGAGTACTCAAAGACTTCTTTTGTAACCGTTTCTGCTGATTTTGAGATGTTTCATGCAGCCCAGAATCTGAGCCAGCACATTCCAGCAACTTCAGTATTGTCACTTTATTCTATTGCAGTAGCATTTCCAGCCTTCGGCTGAAGTCAGTGCCCTGTGCTAATGAGGTGTTGCCAGCTCTTATCGTTGCGTTGTCTTTTTTAAAGTCTCTTCTGCTAAGATAAGCTGCCTTACACAAGGATCCCTGGTTTTGCATATACTGTACTCATTCCTGCAGTGTCTAGACCTGAGAGGGGGGAAACAAGCCTGAAAAGCTGAAATAGTATGATCGACTAACCTAGGCTGGAAGAGACCTTTAAGATCATGGAGTCCAACCGTGAACCCAGCACTGCCCAGGCCACCACTAACCCATGTCCCTCAGCACCACGTCTGCCCGGCTTTGAAATACCTCCAGGGATGGCGACTCCACCCCTGCCCTGGGCAGCCTGTGCCAACGCTGGACAACCCTTTGGGTGAAGGAATCGTTCCCAATATCCAATCTAACCCTGCCCTGGCGCAACTGGAGGCCGTTTCCTCTTGTCCCACCGCCTGTTACTGGGGAGAAGAGACCGACCCCCCCTGGCTCCAGCCTCCTCTCGGGGAGCTGTGGAGAGCGAGAAGGTCTCCCCTCGGCCTCCTCTTCTCCAGGCTGAACGACCCCAGGTCCCTCGGCCGCTCCTCACAAGACTTGTGCTCCAGAGCCCTCGCCAGC
>VFFE01008898.1:2629901-2821300 GCA_008921705.1 Burhinus oedicnemus | reverse complement strand
TTTTTTTTTTTTTTTTTTTTTTTTTTTTTTTTTTTTTTTTTTTTTTCCAAAATCCTCAGGTACTGATGTGCTGGGGTTTGGGGTTTTTTTTGGTGATGAGCTGGCAGCTGTCTAGGATTAACCACAACCCACCTGGTGCTGGTGCAGGTGCCTCCCTCAGTGGCAGCATCCCTCAGGCTGGCCGGCCTCAAGGGACCCTGTCTGCCCAGCCTCACACCCCGGCACCGGGCTGGGCTCCCCCATGCTCTTTTGGGGGTGGCCACAGGGCCTGGCACTGCTGACAGGAGCCGGGACATGGCGGTTCGGGCGAGGAGCAGGAGGTTCCCCCTTCTCCTGAGGCGCTGTCCCGGGAACCGCCCCGGACTGCCGGGCCCCGCCTGGTCTGGGCTGCCCTCAGGCCGCTGCTTTAATTAGCTGTGGGCAAGAACGGCTTTCCCGTGGCCATCTGCAGCCCCGGTGGCAGGCGGCGTTGCTAATCACGGGGGGGATAAGCTGCTTACAGCGACCCAGCTGGAGCTCGCTTGCAGCCGGGGTTTGGGCATTAAGGGGAGGACAAAGCTGCGGGTTTGTCCCCGCAAAGGACGTGCGGTCACAAAGAGGCGTGTGTCTCATCCCTGAGGTTCTGGTGAGGCCCAGCAGCATGTCCGGTGACAGTGGCTATCAGAGTGAGTAAGTGGCTACTAGGAGAGGTGTGTCCACACCTGCGGAGAGCGCTGGGAGCCATCGGGGATGCTGAGTGGGGGCCTGGGGTGTGCACCCTGGCCATACTAGCTGAGAGCGGGCCTGAAAGGGCTTCCCTGGGCTCGGGCTGTGGGTGATGTCCCTCCTGCTCCCACCACTACCTCCTGGGACACTGGCTGGTTCTTGGATGGATGGCAGCGTGCGAAGGGAGCTGCTTGGGTGGCTGTTCCTCAGCTGCCAGAGCAGTGACTGTCCTCCCTTTGGTTAAGGGAAGAGCACTTGTGTGTGCCTGTTGATCTCAAAGTGGCGACAAGAGGCTCATGTGGTGGCAGTGATGGTTTGGTCTGTAAGACCGAGCAGTGTGTGTGGGGGGGGAAGCCCTGTTCCTAAGGCACATGAAGCGTGATCTCAGACCAGTCACTGGTCCCAACTTGCGACGTGGTCTGCAGGGATGGGAAAATTAGCATTGTCTGTGCAGTGCTTACATGTTTATTATGGGTCTGTCATTGTTATCGTAATGCTAAAAGAGCATTCCCTTGAAAGAGCTTGGTTTACTTTTCATGAACAGTGCTATTTACTTCCTTTTGCGTATAACAACAGAAGTATGTTGATCAGCTTAATTTTGGTTTGCTTATTTGTATTTGTTTCAGGTTTTAATGCATTAGTGTGTTGCTACAAAGTGTATAGTAAGCATGCGTTCAATGTTTTAGTTGGAAACATCAAAGCTAATATGATTTAGTTGAAAACATCAAAGCTAATATGCATCCATTGGTCATGGATTTTGCAGTTCACAAAATCTGTGGCTTGCCTTGAGTATCTCTTTCAGCCTTAGCAGAAGTTTTTAAAAAGCACTTAGTAAAATCTTGTTGCATTTTGAGTAAGATTAACTACTGCTTAAAAGTGGCTACACTGAAGTCCTGAATGGCAATTTTGGGAAGGCAGACAAACATGATTTTTAAAGGATGCTATCTCTCCCTAATCTCAATGAGACTGAAACTAGGCATGAGTGAGGTGAAGAACACCATCTAAAATAATACGGCAATGTTTTGAGAACCTGGTACCTGGCAGAAAGAACTGAAATGGAGAACTAAAAAGATTGCGTGAGTTATAAAGAAAGTAGATTATGTCTAGGTTTTTGAGTGTAAAAGTATTCCAGTGCTGGGTTCCAGGTGTTCATGGAGCAAAACAGCACTGATAAATATAGCGGTCTCGCATCCTTTCACAATTCAAATCCTTTATAACACCCTTTTGTGATACATTACTAGTTGGCTGGGTATTCCTGGGATGCAAGGAGTGCTTCTACGGAACACCAGTCTGCTGCATTTTATGGTTATGCTTCACGCAGCGATAGGCGCCCTAAAGAAGGCAGCCATGCTTTGTCTGTTCACTCTATAGTTGCCAACTTCTACTTGTCTGGAAAAAATAATGGGATCTTTCTGTTCATAGTACACTTGGTGATGTATGAAAGGCAGTAATGGCAATTCCCAAGGATAATTGCAACATTGCATGATTGTCTCCTGTTGCTTTAGTAATTGAGTTTACTGCCCAGTTTGTGATGATTACTGAAAGAGTTTACATTTGAGAAGGACAGGCGGGCTGCTTGCAAACAGGGATGGCTGAGGCTCACATGGTTTTTTAGAAGAGCTACTTAGAAGAGATAAACATAGTTTGGAAACAGTGCAATTTGACAGGAGGCTTTGTGGTATTCAAGTATCTGAAAAAGACAATGGGCATTGATTTCATAGGCTGTGCTGTCTCTTTTCAGATTGACTAGGGTTTTTTTAAGATGATACAGGTGTGTGTGTCTTTTCACAATACCATTTTCATTTTTTAAAAGGGAGGTGGAAAAGAATGGTGGTTAGAATGACAGTGATTGACAACTTGCTTTTAAAATTTGAGGGAAAGAAAGCGCAGTCCCCTCAAATTGCACGTACCTGTTAGCAGCTACTTGCAAATCTGCTCAGCATGAGCGTTATATGTATAACCATCTGAATTAGTGGCTAGACTGCAAATTTGATCTTCCATCTACACTGTAACTCTTCCAGGTCAGGGGATGATGTAGATTCTCTGGATGTGTAAACATGGTTTCATCCTTTAGTGTGGACAAGAAGAAATTTGCCTGCATAGCTTTAACCTTTGCAGGGCTGTAGTGTGATATGTGAACAAATTTTCACTTGTTAAGCAGTTAAACAGTACCTTAAGTCGAGGCACTACCTTTCCTATCAGCCCTGTAGAAAATACAAGTGTGGAGGAGATCTGAGCTGGATTTCCAATCAGTGAAGAGGGGGTAAGCATTGTACTCCGGCTGGAACCATGTTGTTCTGACTTCTGTAAAAACATTTTCTTTTAGACCTGTTCTTGTTTGGTGTCACGTAGATCTGGTTAGATGAAAAGCAGCTACAGACTACCTTGTCTTGGCAGCAGGACAATTCAGCCTTGCTAGCAATGAGTTCTTTTTGAGGCTGTGGGTGCATGCATAATGCTGGAAGTCTTTGTTTTCCAGGTTTTCTGTTGAGAACTGAGTCTGTCCCCTTCAATCATTCCTGCTCTGCCAGACATGATTGTCTGCTGAGAAACAGGAAGAGAGTAGTGTCCATAATGCTTTCAGGACTGAGGCTGGTGGATTGGAGACAAGAAATTTGTAAGGAAAGTACCCAAAGCCTTTGGCAAACTACACAAGATGTGATGAGAAATATGCATGCTCCTTTGTTTATATTTCTTCTTGTTTTTCTTCAGAGCAAAGACATATTCAGAAGAACGTGAATGTTGATCTGTATTTGGGCACTAGAAGTCGAGTAGACATTTCTCATCACTGGCTTGAGGCTGCGGCATTCAGTGTAACTCCCAGCCAGACAGCAGAACAAGGCCGGCTGTGTACCGCACCTCTGTCAGCTGGGAAGAGAGATCCCAGTCTGAGAAAGACTAATCTCTCCCGCCCTTCTCAGCCATTCCGGGACACCACCAGTCAGTTCTCCAGTTCCTGCTTCCTGCAGCAGAATAATCCCTGCTCTAGGCTGCAGCAGCACAGCTCTAAGCATGTGGCTCATAGGATTCCCCATCTTGCTTTGTCAGTGCTCCCTGCTGTGAATCTCCCTCAGAGACACTCATGCCTTGAATCTTATAGTTTAGAAGGGAGAAGGAGTGAGATTATTGACTTTGCTCAACAACACCATCAGAAAGCAATTGCAGCTGGTAGCTGCTCCATACACACCGCTCGCCATTGGTGTTTAGAAAATAGCAACAAGAATAGTGACTATCCAGTTGAAAAACAACAGCATCAGCCTCCTGCTGCTTCTTGTATGGATCCTGTGAAGCCTTCACTGGTCAATACACGTTTGTTATCTCATACTGTAGATTCCCCTCTTAAGCAGGAATTAATAGCGTGTCCTTCTTCAAGGAGCTCAAGTGAAAGTGTGAACGCTTGTTGTAGTTCAGCCCTGACCTTGGGGGATCTCGATCCATCTAGTTTGGAGTCCCTTCAGTCTCTTTTGCAGTCCTCACAGATTTCTGCTAGCTTGTACTGTTCAATCCAGAGGCTTAAGCAAGAAACTGCTTTGATGGGGATATGGGGCTCCCTCCCTCTGGAGCCCAAGTCTTCTCCAGTCAGTGGCAGCTTGTGCTTTGCTCCTGATGATTCAGCTTCTACTATCCTGAACACAGGTGAACAGCTAGCTGGAGTAAAGACCAGTGCTGCTCAGGCAAGACTGAAATGGGGTGTCCCATTTGCTAAAGACTGGAGCCTTGGTGCAGTGACAAGGGACTTCAGTTGTGCAGAACCTCTCTCTGTCTCTCACAGATATGGATACATTGACTCCAACACGTGGAGAAGCAAAATTCCAGGTGACGTCCAGTCAAAAACCCTCTCTTCTGGGGTGGGCTCTGGCAGGCTAGTGGATACAGAAGTAGATTCCTCCTACAATTGCTCCCCTTATTTCAGATGCCAGTCCCAGGTAAAGCCAGCTCTGAAAACTGGTAGTCTTTATGTTCACACAAAAAGTCATTCCCCTGAAAAGGTTCTTAAGGGTGAAGAGACATCTGATGGGGCATCCCTACGTGCTGTATCTCAGAAGAAAGACCTTCCAGCCAGCCTTTATGCAGAGGGTTTCCAGGTGTCACTAGAGACAGATTTGGGGGGGGCTCAGATGAATGTTGGTGTAGCCATGTATGGTACTCCAAGGGAACTGCGTGTGAGAGTCGCTTCTCCTCCTGGAGAGAAAGAGTTTAGATCAGTCCAACGGCTTAGTATTAAATCTGTAGAAGTCAACAACTCTGAACCTCATGTTAAGTCCAGCAAAGAGTTAGAAGAGGTATGTGACTCTAGATCACGAGCAGCCAGAAGAGTGGCTGTGGTGGGCAGCAGCCAGTCCAGCCCTTTTGGTATTCAGGTTGAAGAAGGGTTTGGTGAATATTCTGACATAGATTGTATGAATGTGAGCAGAGCAGTAAGGCAAAACAAACGCTCCCACCAAAGCAGCTGGAGAAATTGGGAAGCTGACGCCAATCTCGACCAGTCTGTAGAATCTTCTGTGGAGACGACTGCCAAAGAGCCACCATGCTGTGAAGAAGGAAGCCAGACACAGGAAACTGTGTCCAGAGAGGTGAGGGTGTGCTCACTGCGTAGCATCCCTGTTCACAGATATTACTTGTGCTTGTTTCTACTTCTTGCTGGAGGTGCAGAGTTGAGGTACAACAGTGATGGGGATGCTTGTCCTATAGTTTTTTCTGGCACTGAATGGCCAGATCTCCTCTGTTACGGTTGTACTCCATCCCAATATACGCATCTTTCTGTCTACATGCTTCTTAAAGACCGTCTTGTTAACTTGGTTGTTCTTGGGAATGTAAACACATGTTTATGTTCTCTGGATCTACATGCAGAGGGAAAGCATTAAACTGGTTTACTCTGTGCATAGTTGCAGGGCCCCGAGACTTCAGTTTTGTTGTGCTTTTCCATGTCTGAAGTATCTAAGAGTATTCACAGAGCAATGGTGGGGGCAGTGTCAAAGGCATCTGACATAATACGCTACCCTGAGGGAGCGCTGTTCCAATCTCCATCCAAAATGAGTTGCCATGCTGGTCACAGACAAATCCTTCAACAGAGTAGAGCAGTGTGAATAATCATGTGAGTTACTGTCTTTTGTCTGTTTACAGGCCTCGGAGAACAGCTTCTGGTCATTGAAGGTGAATGAGCAAAGGTAAAAAGGTGTTTATGTGTGAGCATGCCAGTAGTTAACAGGGGAGGAAAACTGCTGGAAAGTGGCTAAGGAGCCACATTCCTGGGAATGTTTGTTTTGGGATTTAACCTACATTTATTCTGCCATGGTTGGATCAGAAGCTGTGTCCATTTCTTTTCAAAGGATTGTCATCTAGAATGGAGCATGCTCTTAAAAAATAGTTTCTGTATCTTTTAAATTGTAGCTTCTAAATTCAACCTTGGTTGTTGGCTAGCAATGAAAAAGTGTTGGAACCATATATGCTACTCTTCAGTGCAGCAAATTCCAGCACGCTCAGCACATAGTTAGCGCAGATCAAGAACTGGGCTTATCCATGAGATAGGATTCAAATTTGTGACCTGTAGAAAAGATGTGTGTGAGACTGCTGCCAATTTAGTTACAGTGATACCTTAATTTTGTGTGAGACTGCAGGTTTTTCACTTTTCAGAATGATTTGAAATACCTCTTTTCAGCTGGATGACTGAACTCTGATTGCCATCTCCTGGCTGTGTTTAACTTTTCCTTTCTGTTAACTGGAGCTCATTTTTGTTTTTTCTCTTTAAGTTTCCAGCACTTGTGTGACAGACAAATGCTAACTAGGTGTTTCCAAGCATGGAGGGCACACATCCTCTGGAAAAGGGCTGCAGCCAGGCAGCTTTACAGACAGCAACTGCTTCGGAAGGGCCTTGGTGCTTTGCAGTGGGCTGTGCAGCAGAGGAGGATGCAGCTGGAGGTAGCCCAGCAGAGACATGCCTCGACTCTGCTAGCTGTCACCTTCTGCAGGGTGAGGATGGACTAGGAACAGTAGAAGTGGTGCCATGAGTTTCCTGTTGTGCAACCAGAAAAGGCAGAAATCCTATCTGGATAGGGAGGAGGAAGGGGTACCCTGTGTGAAATTCAGCGATGTGGACCCTGATACTGCAGTTTGTTCTAATCATGTGGTTTCTCCTTCAGTGGAAGGAAGCTGTGGCAAAACGGAGCAAGAAGCAAGCTCCACTGCCTGAGCCATATTCTTATACCCAAAGTTCATCAGTGGGATTTTTTGGAGTAGGAAGATTAGCAACTATGACAACCTCAGCTCAGCACCAGCTTACAGTAGGATACTCAAAGGAAGCTGAGCTGGCTTGTAGGTAAGCTGAGAACATTCTCTTTCTGTTATCTTGGACAAGTGGAGGTTTACAAACACAGGGAGAAATTTTTCTTGAATGGTCGGAAACTTGTTTCCAGGTCCTTGGATGTATTGCTGCAGACAAGCACTGCAAGAATTCGTAACTTTAAGAATGAGATGATCCTTTCCAGAGCTCCTGTGCAGTAGTGTTTTCAGTCTGATTTGAGTGTCTGACAGAAATACTCCTGTACTATTTCTTGAGTTCAGCTATCACCTGCATATGTGATATGGGCATAAATGAGATTGGAGAGAGGCAATACTACAGTCTCTAGCAGGGCAGAAGAACTGTCAAAAGAAATACCTTTTGTTTTGTCTTCTGATTCTGAAGGCAGAGGAACAAGTCCAGACAAAAAGAGAGAGCTACCTAGGGAAAAGGAAGGCTCTGGATTCTGTTCTGAGTGCCTCTTTGGACAGATGGGTGTTAAAGCATGCTTATGACTCTTTCAGGGTGGAGGGAGGACTGTGGACACAACTTCATCGTAAGCAGAGAGGAGATGAGTTCTGCAGGAGAGCTCAAGCAATCAGAGATATGAGACGGCTAGCTGGTAAGCGCATGTTCCATACCCATGGAACAGCTTGGAGGTAATCACTGTTTCACCATATTTCTTGGTTTGTGTCTAGTTGTTGCTTTGACCTGACTCTTTCAGAACCTGATGCTGCAAATAGCTGGGCCAGTATCTGTGATGGTGGAGGGCGGCCAACTCACTGTGTCATGCCCCTTTTGCCTTGTTCCTTGTATTAATTCAGCTGCAGCAGATGCTGTTGCTTCAGCCATGTGAGCTGTGTCCCTTAAGTACCCTTTCTTGGAGAACTGAAGTTCAGCCAGGGGGTGTTTGCTGTGTGACACTTAAGTTGTTCCAAGTTCTTCTAAGTTATTTTTCTTCCTGTCAATCTCTTCCTGCCCTGCAACACAGCAGCTTTCAGACTGTGGCGCCTGCAGAAGGAGCTGCTGAGCAAAGAGGAAGCCAGGCTTTTGGAAGCCCAGGCTCTGCTGGAAAAGAAGCAGCTACGAAACATTTTCTGGATGTGGCGTTCCCGATGCTTGGAAATGGAACAGATTTTAGCACTGACAACTCGGATCCAAAGAAACTTGGTCTCCCGGTAAGTTGATGAGGCCTGTTTTTCACGTGAAAAGTCTGGTCACTGTGAAAGTCCAAGGAATGACAGAACCAACCCAGACAGTGATGGGTTGTTCCATCCTAAAGCCATCTATTCTTTTGGTTTAGGAGTTAGTAAAGATGAAAGTAGGGATAGAAACATGAAAAGGAACTACTGTGGTCAGAGATGTTACAACTTGCCTCCTATGCACTACCAAAGCTTTTTGGTCCTGACCTTTGATGTCCTATAAGACCAAACCTGAGAGCACCCACAGTGCTGCTGTGTTTTAAGCACGACAGCGGCTTTTTAATGAAATAAATAAATAGAAGCTCAGAAGACAACAACTTCTGTCTTTCCTGAACTACACCCAGTCTCAGGAGGGGGCAGAAACTTGTACGCTCTTCGTGTGGTTTTCCACGTGGTTTTGTTTTCCTTTGGTATTCTCAGTTGCTTCAGTGCATGGAAGGAGACTGCTGAGCAGAAGGAACTCTACAGGTGCAACCTGGCCCGTCTCAGAGCAGTATCACTGAGGAAGCACTTCCAGCAGTGGGTTCACGTGTTGCAGCTCAGAGAAGATGATAAGCAGGCAATGGTGAACTTCTTCCTCCTACGATGGAGGCAGCATTATGGTGAGCAGCTTGGGGTCTGTGCAGAATCTAAGATTTGGAGGTGCTTAGGCTCCTTCCTGCTCTTCTTGTATGGTGAAAACCAGCTGAAAACAGCCTGATAACAGAGAGGCTCAGATGATACATGGTATTAACAAACCAGAGTGGTCAGAGGACTAGCTGTTCTGGGCGTGGCAGTGAAGCTGACAGGGAGATTATTGCTCTGCTTCATAAATCTAGTAGAAAGTCTTAAACCTTGCTGAAAAGAAGCATTTTGAGGGCTGAGCTAGGCTGAGTTTCTTAGGAATGCCTTCTGACAAACGTTGTCTCTTGTCACTCTCTGTGACTGTTTAAGGACCAGTTATAAGCTCAGTAGCTGACAAGACTGCGACGAAGAGGCATGAAGATCAGCCACTGTGGACTGTAGAGAGATGGTTTCCGGAGAAAACAGGCTACTCTTTTGATGACTTCTGCCGAAAGGTGAAGCTCCAGAGAGTGTATCTGCTGTGGAAAGCAAGGCTGTGCGAGCATCACAGAGCTGAGTGAGTGAAGAAGAGCCAGTTCCTGGAGCCCTGCCCTCAGTAGTAGTGTCCACTTGACTTTCTGGTCCTTCTGGAAGAAGCCCTTTTACCATCTGTCATCCATCATATCTGTACTAGTATCCCCCTCTGGTATCCCTTCTCAGTCACTTTGCTGTCTCAATTATCTTCTGTCTCAGTTCTTTCTCTCAGACTTTGGAGCAGTGTAGACTCAGAAAAGCTCTGAAATTATGGCACCAGAAGTGTCTCATGTTGAAGACAATTGAACAAAGTCCTAAGCACTTACACAGGACTGTCTGTGAAGAACCTCTTGCCATGCTGTTTTCTGAGGACCTCTCAACATCTTCTGGCTTTGACAGCAGTGCTCCAGCTACTCTGGCCTCTCAAAGCTCATTGGAAAAGGTGAGGAGGTGCTGATACATGCATGCTGCTCTGAGGTATTAAATTGCTGGGATTTTTCAGGGGAAAATGTTTGCTTCAATATGATACTGTCATCAGAAAACTCTGCTTAGTATTTAGGCCTGAAGAGTGCTGACGCTGTAGGATCCTGGTGTTTAAATGTAATCAGAAATTGGAAAGTCACTTCTCTCTCTGCCCTTCCTGGTTCATAATTTAGTTATATGGGGAGGTGCTGAGCTAGTAAGGTTCTCTTGTGCACTTGCTTCTGTTTGTGGCTGCAAGGTGGAAGGGATGAGGTACAAAGAGCCTCATCACTGAGAAAGTGCATACGCCTGTTTCCCATTTTCTCAGTACAGAAATAACTTTCCCATCACTTATATCTTTGCACTCCAGAGCTATACTTGCTAGCCTGCAGTTCCTTTGAATGCATACTGGATTTCCCTGAATCCTTGCCAAGAAGATGAGTAAATGGCATGGTCGGAACTGTTAGCTAAGTGATTCCATTGCAAGGGCACTTACCTTACAGCATGTTCTTCTCTCCATACCTGCAGGAATACAGTTTTAGTGACAGCAGCCAGCAGAGCTTCTCCTCTGTTCTGACTGCTGAGGATGTCACACGCACGCCATATTACAGTTCTTTCCTGCAACTACACCAATGCACAGAGCTGCCAGCTGAGCTGGGTGAGGAGCTGTGCTCGCAGGCCTCCTTTCCTCCATGGAGTACTGTATCTGGGTGAGTTGGAGATTGGTTGCTTGGGATGCTGGTAGCAGTTGCCTCTTTTTTTGGTCTGGCTGAATTCTTTCCTTCTGGCTAGTATCTCATGTCATCTCACAGCATCCTTCCAGGTACTTCATCCTCTTTTTTCTTTCCCTTTTCCCCTGACACGTTTGTCTTGCAGAAGAAATTGGTTTCTGGGAGGTCAGTTCCAGTCTTTGGCAGTTCAGAGTCCAGACAATAATGTCCGGCCTCTCACCAGTTACTCTACATGGGAAGAGGTAAGGCTGGAAAGTGGCACGATGCATGTAAATGTACAAGTGTTTCCTGCATAGCACAATTTAGTGAAGAGCCTTTGGGTTTCAATATTGGCATATGGAAGGTCTCACTGCTGTTCTCTCTTTATTATTCTCTCTTGTCTCTCAGACAGAAGGTTTGGGAGATTGAGGCATTTCTCAGGGTAACTATTCCCTGCCATTTCCCAGCTGAGTTGGAAATTGGCCACATGTCAAGGATTTAAAAGGGATATGTTAGACCATCGTGTGTGGGTTAGCAACAGGGAGTTAGGCAATCGCAGAAGTCAGAGCAGCAAGGAGAAAGGGCTGAGCTGCACAGAGTGCTGTTACAGCAGCAGTGCGAGGCCCTTTTTTGCTTTTCTGGATTACAGGACTGCAGTTCTGACAAGGAGGTGAACAGTTGCTGGTACCAAACAGAGAAATGCTGCCTGCAGAGGTACTTCATTGTCTGGTCAGCTCGAACTCAGAAATTTCTAAAGGCCCAGAAGTTCTCCAGGCTCATTCAGCTGTCTCGGTAGGTATTGTGCTTTCCAGAAATTTCCTAAAGCTCTATTTTTTGAGAGCTCTACAGTTGCTTTTAAAAAAATTTTTCCTCTAGCTATCTTTTTCTGTCTTAGTGGGAGTTTTGCAGGCCATTATTTTGGTTTTCCCTGCTTTAGAGTCATTATATCCAAACACAATCATTTCTGGTTGGATGGGATGCCTCACAAATTAGAGCCAGCCCAGCACTGCTCATAACAAGCCCTGGTAACTTCCTGTCTACTGAACTGGCCTTGCTCTCTACTCATTCGGAAGTTGAAGAGCACAGCAGGCTTGGCACAGCCGGGACAGAACACCTTACTCCCAACAACTTGCCTCGTCCATCGCTTTCCCTGACATTTAATGAGGAAAGGATGTTAACAGACCAGATGTATTTCCTGAACTCCCTCGTATATGTTTATTGTTAAAGTTTCAGTTACAAGGGTGTGAATCTGTGTGAGTTGTTCCTATGGTTGGTGCAATGACCTTTGTCTTTCTCAGAGCCTTTCACAGCTGGCATCACTGGGTCATGGAAAATAAGAACCGAAAAGCAGCAGCAGCCCTAAAACATCGACTTAATTGCTGCCAGGTGGCTTTCAGCCTGTGGAAGAAAAGACTGGCCCAGAAAGTGGAAGCTGACCAGAGGTTCAGGTGTCATATCCACCAGATGACTGCTGATGCTCTGTGGCGTTGGCATTCCTGCTGGCAAAGTGAGTTGCCCCATCTTACAGCAGCACTTTTGTCTGTAGGAGAGGGATGCTGTGGGAATGGTTGGGATGGAGAAAGTCCCACTTCTGGTTGTAACTGTGCACTGCTCCTCTGGAATGGCACATACTACTCCAGGGCTCAGTAGGTGCCTGTGTCACTGCCTTCTTGTGGTTACAAGCAGGACACGTGCCCTGCTGTTTTGTAGTGTTTTATGCTAGGGGAGATGCTCCTTTGGTAGCTGCTTGGAAAAAGGGTGGATCTCACTTCACCTGCATTATCAAAGGAGTGTTCAAGCAGTGTGTTTTAGCAGCTGAGGAATTAAATGGATTTCAGATGCAGCAGAGCTTGAACATATCTCCTCAGACCCAACAGTCAGGCTTTGCTTCAGTGGGAACAGGGTTGTCATGGTTTGGGCCAGATTGGCCCAATCAGCCGGAACGACAGATGCTCTTTCTCCTGCTCCGCTTCGAAGGGAGGCAGGAGAGAGAGAGAAAAAGAGAGTCTAAAGAGTTTAGAAGGAACTAAACTACTTTAATGGAATAATAAAATAATAAAAAGAAAATAATGAACTAGATACAAAACCGTATCAAGCTCCCAGGATGACAGTCAAGTCACCAGCAGGCAGGGGAAGTCCCAGACTGGACTTGGTGACAGATGGGAACTGGATTCAGGATCGGGATCAAAGGCAGACGAACAGACAGTCCTCATCGGACGCCAGCCATTGAAGAAAAGAGAGCTAACCCTTTGATCCCTCGGCTTTTATACTGAGCATGAGGCAGATGGGATGGAATACCCCGTTGGTCAGTTTTGGGTCACCTGTCCTGTCCCCTCCTCCCCGCAGGTGTGACCCCTCTACGCTTTTCTGCTTCCGACCCTCCAACGGGGCAAGTAACAAAGTTAGGTGCCCTTGGTTTTGTTATAGCAATAAGGATAAGCAAGAGCCTCTCTGCATCCCATTCCTTGGCATCAACTATAAACATGGATCTTATCATTCTGGGAGCGAATAGTTTTCTGCACAACATGCTGTTAATTTCAGCAGTTAAAAGAGGCCTAGCTAAAAAGTAAAGTTACTGAACAAAATTGGTCCTGTTTTACCTCAAACCAGGACAAGGGTGTGTCTTTTGGGGCTGCTTAACAGCCCTGATTCTGTCCCTCAAGGGATTCCATGTGCTTTAAGTGCTAAGTACTTACACTGTGCCAGGGAAGGAACACTCCCTATTTTTCATGGAAAACTGCCTTGCAGATGAGAGTGGAAGTGATCTGTGATCCCTTGGTTGGGGAAGGGCAGGGGAAAGAAATAAAAGAAGGTCTGACTGCCTTGCATACAGAAAATTACAAGGTGAATTGAAAAGTCTCTTCAGTTGCTAAAGAGAGGACAGGAAATGTTAGAAAGTCTGGTCCCATTTGGTATTTGCAGCAGATGTATTCTTTGCTTTTGTCTGGACTCTGCGATGGAAAAAAAATCGTTGGGTTCAGCTCAGCAAGCTCTTGTGTTTTCTCCCAGGGAAGCGTGCTGTGAGAGAGCTGCAGCAGCAATGGGCTCTGCACAGCTGCCAGGAGAAGAAGAGGCTGGTCCTGCAGACGTGGTATTGCCAAACAAGGAAGCAGAAATATGCTGCTTTATTCTGGGAACGTCTTCTCCTGCACAGGTTTGTTTCCTGCCCTCAAAGCATTTCTGAGGGAAGCTTTGAGTGAAGAGCAATTTATGTAGCAGAGAATCCAGTGTATTCAGACCAGAGCTTAGGGTTGAAAGTACAGCTAATTTGTGTGTAAATGGAGCTTCTGTAGGAGTGCTTCCCTGGGGGGGTCTGTTACCCATAGCATCACACTCCCCATCTTGGTTGTCTTATTCAAAACTTCTGTTCTTTCCAGATCTTCTGTTCAGTCTGTTATGCAGTGTGGTATTTGTAAACTAAGCAAGGGAGATGCAAGCAAATTTGTGTAGTTTAAAAAAGTGAAAGCCTTGTTTCCACTAGAATTACTCAGTTTTTGCCAAAAGGAATACTGGGCAGAGGTCTTACAGAGACCTGTGTTTAAAAACCTGAATTTTTTAGATTCTGGACACAGTGTGTTGATTGTAATCTAAATCAATGTGGAAAACTGAGTTCAATATATTTCTGCAGAAGAGCAATATTCAGTAAAGCCTGCGAAGGCAAACCATGATATTCAGTTCATCTCAGTGTTAGTTACAATATAGGTGAAGCTGAAGTATGTTCTGGAGTCTTACGTGCAGATCCTGAAAACACAGGAATTTCATCTGAAGAGCACGGTGTCTGCTGCCCATCATTAACAACTTCTTTTCTCTCTTAGCTGTTGTTCAGTAGCTTTCTCACTGAAATCTGGTTTGTTTGTGGTTTATGTTGTGTGAAACTACTGTCTGCCTGAAACACAGGAAAGTGTCCAGTTGCAGTGAGCCAGGAATCGTTCATATGGTTCTCTGAGATAATTCAGGAGAATAAGAATGATTAAGATTATGCCACAGATTCATTTAAGGCAGGTTTGGCCCTAGCAGATTTCCTTTTGAATTGTAGGTTTGGGCTGAGAGGAGACAAAGATCTGTAGAGGAAAGAGCAACTAAAACCCCAGTGAAACCTTAGTGGTTGTGATGCTTAGGCTCTGCACTCACTGCACCCAATTGCGTTTTCTTCTGCAAATCAATCTGTGTGGTGGCACCCTAGTGGGAATTGTGTTTGAGAGAAGTCCTTAATGTTGCTCCGTCCTGTAGAGTGTGTCTCCACCATTAATCTTCCTTCTGAGTTCTCCTTTGATGAGAGAGCGCTTCTAATTTCTCACCTGGATATGGTACAGGCTGAGCCCTGTCTCTTCTGAGGGGGGCATTTTTCATGCTAGGATAACCTGCAATAGATTCTCTTGATCTTCAGAGAAGCCTGCCAGGCAGAGGATATTTACACCTCTGCCCTATGGTGCAGTGGGGTGATTTGCATAATGAAAGTCCAAGTGGAACAAGGAACAAAAAGGATAGGGCAGGAGTTAAAAGCAGATTGGCTTCTGGGCTTGCAGAGGAAGACTGGCCTCCTGTGCATCAGCCTGCAAGATACAGAGAGATTATTCTGGGTGCAGATTTACAGTGCTGTTAATAGTAACTCCTGAAGACATCGATTTTTTGGAATAAAATTGTCTCTGTAAAGATTCTAGTTGCACATCCCTTGTACGCAGGTGCTTAGTTTGTGACGGCCAAGAAAAAAAAAAAAAAATCTGAATCTTGACAACAAGCTGCTGTCTTAAATGCAGCCTGGTTGTGCAGCAAGCAGACTTAAGGAGTCTGCTGGGTTCCATGCTGAAGGAGATTTTAGCAGTTTTATTCTCATCCTGTAAGGAAAAAGCCTTCCTCAAGCATCATCCTAAAGGTCAGCTGCTGGCACAGAGAAAGACTGAAGAGTGACTGAATTCCTTTCTTTTTTTGAGGGATAGACTACCTGTAGTGGCAGGGCAGCCTAAGAAATGTGTGTGTTTTGTAGGCAAAGGAAAAACATAGCATAACATTGCATTCAGTTTGCAGAGGCCTTTGAAGAGGAGGAAAGGCTAAAATGGCCAGAAAGAAGCAGAACTCCTGGACTTTGAGAATTTGAGAGGTAACAGTGCTAGGAATCTGAAGTAAAATGAGGGCAAGTTTTTAGCAGAAAAAACTGTAGTGAGGAGTCTGAACTTATACCTCCCAAGGACAGGGCACTGGAAAAATAAGTAACACGGAGAAAGATACATAAATGTTGATCGCAGAAGGAATAATAGGAACAGTAATTTTTCTTGTTGGATGCTCTTTTGCTTACTTTGACCACTTAGGTGTGACACTTCAGGGTGGGGTGAGAGGGTGGAATTTGGACTGTTCGGTGATGACATGGAAATGTGACTTCAGGCATCTGCTGCTTTTCGGTGATTGTATTGTTTTTTAGGTGCCTAGTCACCTGGGCCCAGGTCACTGCTTGTAGACTGAGGCAGCACAAAGCCCTCTCTAGTTTTAAAAGGCTCAGAGAGCACCGTCTCCTAGTTGTGAGCTTTACTGAGTGGAGGGTGAAATTCTTGAGAGCTGAACAGCGAGTGCTGGGAGAGAGAAACCACAAGTGGCAGGAATCCTCACACGGTAAAGCCTGTCACCGCTGGCGATTGGCCTCAAGAGGACAGCAAGCCCTGCGCCTAGGATCTGTGGCTACTGTAAAACAGGTAAGAAAAAATGAAGGTCCCTATGAAACAGTTATTCTTAACTGCCTGTTCTCTCGTAAAGACCTCAGTGAGTCACTAGGCAGTGACAAGGCTCGTATAAAAACCTGGTTTGACTCGTGCTGACAGCTTAGTCCCTGCCTTGAAATTCTTTACAGACTGTGCATGCAGCTTCATTGCCATAATCTGGCACTGATTGCAGCAGCCATCTGGAGCACAGCAACAAGAAGTGGGGTCATTTTGACCAGAGAGACGAGAGCACTCCTTCCTCTCTCCTCAAAGATGAGATAGGATAATCACTGTCCCTGCAGAGCAGAGCGAGCTGTCAGAGTTGCAGCTTTTTTCAAAAGACTCACAGCTAGCAAGCCACAAAGAGGTCGATTGATTTGGAAGGGCTGAGTCAGTCCTGCTGGGATCTCATCTGTGCAGTTTCCAGCGTGGGGTCTAGCACATTAAACTACCTGCAGGGATATGAACGTAAATGTATCTCTAAGGCTAGTTTGTGTGTGTGCTGTCTGTGCACTTTGTGTTTAGTCTTGGCTGCAGCTGTGTTATTTCTGTTTGCAGGCCTGCAACTACTGGACAAAAGCAGCTGCCTTTTCCCAGTGCTCACGGCAGTGCAGTACCCTGATAGGTGCTAGGAAGAGCAGGAAGATGTCTTTGTCTTGGTCCATCAGTAAGACGATGCACACTCTCTCTTCCTTTCATGGGGCCATATGGGGAGTGTGAGTGAAGAGGGAAGGGGAGTATTGTTTGCCAGCCAGATGACTGGGATTCCTCTGTGGAGTAGGTGCTCATGGCAGTTGAACTCTGACTGTGGGTGGCTTCTGTGTTCAGGAGCAAAAGGACTGAGGGCTTATGGCAGCTCTAATCTCTCCCTCTCTAGCTCCAAGGTTAGCTCCTGTGTGATTCCTCTTTTCTTTCTTAGAAAGGAGAAGAGGCAGAGAAAAGGGTTCAGCACCAGCTGCCGATCTTGGGCTTTTTCCCAGTGCCATTCAGCGCTGGCTGGTGATCTACAGAAAGCAAAACAAGGCTGAAGGGCTGCTGCTCCCTCACCTGGTAGAGAGACCTGCTGTGGCAGGACCCTCTCCTGCACATGCAAGGATCCAGGAGAACAAAGCAGAGGTGGACTTGGAGGAGAGGGATGAGAAATGGCTTGGGTAAGTGGAGTGGAGGGCTCAGGGTTTCCTCTGTTGCTGCCATCAGGGAAGGACTCTCTTGTAGGGCTTTGGGCTGATAAAGCTTGTTTTCCCCTCTTGTCTATAGGAGGAAGTATCTGAGGTGGTGGCATCACAGGGTGATACTTCGCCAGTGCCAGCATGACAGGAGACTGCGCTGTCTGGAGAGGGGGTGGCATCAGTGGAAAGAAGCCAGCAGGGTGGCGATACTGGCTCAGGTGTTGGTGAGTGTCTGGTACTGCCACCAGGGTGGCAGCGATGGCTGTTACTGGGCAAGCCTGCTCTGCTTGCAGCCTCACATACATCCTGGGAGATGAGACCTGAGGATTGAACAAGTACCAGTGTGCACCTGAAATCCTGGTTTGCTGCTGTGGCTACTTTCTCTTTGAAGTACCAGCATGGCAGACTGGCACATCCACATATTTAGTTGTGCTTTGCCTGGTCTTACAGATGGGAAGCTGAGACAGGATGGTTTGTATAGGTTGCCTGTAGCCTGTGCAGAAAGTTCACAGCAAGTATGACAATCCCCATCTGTGTTTCTGATACATCCTTCTGGTGTCCACAGCCTACCAAGGGCTGTCATTTGGCCTCCCTTTCTGCTCAGGCCCTAGCCATCTATAGAACAGACCCATGTTCTGTCTGACTTCCTGGGCATTAGCTGTGTGAGATGTTCTCTGACCTGCCTGTGGGACAAAATGACGCATGTATAGCAAGCGCATCCATAGTCGCTGAGGAGCTGTGCCAGAGCACTGATGGGGCACTGTCCTTTCCCCAGGGTACTGTGACTTAATTAGCCACAATATTTGCAGGAGACAGTAGTTCAGCGAGAGCTTTGTTAGTAGTCAGCTTTGTTCTTTACGAAAGCAAAGTCATTCAAGAGAAACCTGGAAGCAAGGTGGGACTAGAGGGAAGTGAGGTCGTTTGCCTGCCAGAGCCCAACTAATCTGTGCACTGCCTCTTTCCCTGGCAGGACCAGCAGCGGCTGATAGAAAAGGCCTGGAGGGTGTGGAGACGACGACATTTGCAAAGCTGTGTGGTGCAGAATTTTTTGGAGGAGGAAGCCAGGAGCCTACTATCTCAGGTAAGCATTTATGACTGCTTTAATTCTGCAGACCTCAGCGGACCAAAAAGCACCCCAAAGGGACACCTGGTGTTCCCTGTGTGTCTCTCCCTGCACAAAGCACTTGCTTAGGGAGAAGTTGAATACATCGAGGCATGGGACTTGCTCATAACAAAGGCAAATAGCTTCCAGCTTTATATGGGTTCATCTTTGGGTGTTTTCAAAGCTTTGTGTCCGCAGTCAATTTCCCTGACGTGTGCCCCCTGCCCCACTGTTATCAGAGATGTTAATCCACTAATCCTCTGCCTCTCAAGAGCCCACTCAGGGAAGAAACAGACTCCACATTGGTGCAGGAGGACTGGGCTGACTTGCACCCAGGGGCAGGCAAATTGCTATAAATTTGAGTGAGGAAGCAAAGGCTTAGAGCTTAAATAGCCAGTTCGCTCCTCTGCCTGCCTCCCAAAGATCCATGCAGGATTAGGTCCTCCTTTAATGAGAGCAAGTACTGAAATTAGAGGGCAGAGGGGCCTTTGGTCTTCCTTTTCTCACTTTGATTTGTACTCTGCACTTCACTTACTGGCTACAGGAACATAGGGGAGACAGGGAAGGGCTCTGAGTGAATGGTGAGGCAGCTGGCATAGCCATTGCTAGAGGGAAGGCTTTGTTTAGGGGTACTGTGAGGGTGGCTGCAACCCCTCAAGGGTAACCTGAGTATTTGATTTGTCCGCTTTACTATTTAAGGCCTTTGGAAGGTGGCGCCAGCTAACAGCATTCCAGCTCAAACACAAAGGACGCTGCTGAATGGTGGGGGCCTGCCTGCAGCTGCTGCTCATTTCAGGACACGTGGAGCATACAGCTGGCTGTCACAACAAAGAGCTGGTCCTGCGCAATCAAGAAAGTGAATGCTTTGCTCACGTGATAAAAGCAGTGCTGCAGGCCAGAAGTGCGATAGCCAAGGGACAACCAGGAAGAGATGCTACCTAGTGAAAGGTCCTCTTTAAAGGACTGATATCCTACCTCCCTAGAGGCACAAACTGAAAAGTTACTCCCTTTTGTTGTGAGGTTGCATTCCCTTCTTCTCTGGACCCTGATTTTGCTGGAGTTCTGATTAAAGGTCAAAAAAACACCTTATAGGCTCTCCTTTTACTCAGTGTTTTTTTTCCTTGGACAGTTTAGTGTCATACAGGGGCGTAAGCAAATGTCTCAGTCTTAAAGAGATGAGCAGGAGTCTGCCTGTGAAACGCAACATCCTGTTGATTCCAGAGTCTGGACTGTCCTCGGTGGGTGCAAACACAGGTCTTTATTTTTAGATTTGGCTCTTCCCTGGGGGGGATTCCCACATGGCTCCCACCTCCTCCCCCTGTCTAGGTCTATCAGCTCTTCATTAAGCCTTTCAGTGGGTGGCCAACCTCTTGACTGCTTCCTGCTGGTTCCTTTCTGTGCTGAATGGGCTAGGGATGAAGAAACCTGCTGGGAACAGCTGAGCACCAAAAGCTTTGCTGAGGCAAGACAGGCGTGTCTGACCCCCAACCTTCCCATTACTTGCTTCTGTGATTGATGCCCTGTAATTACCCTGGATATATGAGCCCAGTCTCAGACAGCTGTAATGAGAGGGTCTGAAGAATCTGGAAAAGGCTTTTCTTCCTTGCTTGTTTGAAAGAGATGCTCACAGCATGGTAGGGATCTCAAAATCCCACTGGGAACTGCCCCAAGGTCTTGTTTTCCTAGCCTGTGGTAGCTTTGCAGGATTGTTAAGTACACAAAGGAGCCTGCATAGCTCCTCCAACCCCTTATTTCAATGCTATGGGCCTAAGGCTGTTAAGAGTCATTAGGTCAGGAAAGATAGGCTCTCTTTCCTTACAGGCACTGGAAAAGGCCCACCACAACTCCTATGACCTTGCAGAACTAAGCCAAAGGTTGTAGATGGTTGCTTTTGGTAAATTCTAGGATTTAAGCTTTCTTTGCTCTACTATGGAGCTTTGTCCATACTTTTACTGTGTTGAAAGTAAAGGCAGAACTGCCCCATAAACAAGTGGTTTTCTTGAAACTTTCCCTCGTGCCAGGCTGATTAGTTTGCAAACAACATGAGGTTTTGCTACTTACAACAGTAGGGCTTAGTACAAGAGACATTTGTATTTGTGTATTTTATTGTACTTAATTTAAGAAATAGTGTGATTCCTACTAAAAAGAAAACAGGAAATATAATAAAAGGAGAAAAGTTAGGGAGAAAATTTGAACCTTCTTCTGGAGTGAGTGCAAAAGAGCCTGATAAGATCAGTTATGAAGAAATACATCTTAGGAGTGCAATGTGAAAGCAACTTGAGCTTCTTTTCAGGGCTGGTAACTGTTGAAATCGTCTCCTTGTGTAGGCACTGCTGACAGGAGTGTTTCTGCCCCCAAGGCAGCATTTCTGGCATAAGAAAGTTACCAGAATCCCACTGAGTTTTATCACATTGATGCACAAGAGTTCTCCCTGTTAGTGTAATCAACATAGCCATGATTAGCACCTCCTCATCCTGCAGAGCTGGCCTTCAAGCTCAGTCTAGAGCCTCAGCTCAGAGGTTCAGGTAGTTCTGGCTACTGTTCAGTGAGAAGGGGTTGGGGGGCCTTTCTGTTGGGGACAGAAAAGCATGTAAGGTGGGTAGATCAGAGAACTAGCCTGGTCACTGGGTGTAGGAGTGTGTGTGGTCCACCATCAGCACAGGAGCTGCTTTTTTTCCTTTCCGTAGTCAGTGGACGGAAGAAGTAAGGGATTAGAAGAGGAATTTTCACTGCTGAGCAGGGGAGTTTAACAGCTCAAAAGTATCATCCACAACCTGCCAGAGGCAGTTTTCAAGTGGGAAGTCATTGTCCACCAGGTTGACCAAGTAGTAGTTGTCATGGATGTACTGGATGATCATGCGAGAGGGTGACTCCTCTTCATAGAGCTTGGCCCATTGCTCAATCCACAGCGCAAAGGCCTCATCCTGTCGGGGGGGGGGAAACGTTGGCAGTGGTTGGCACATGTTACAGAGCTGCATTTTCATATTACCTTATTTAGGACAACCAGCCACATGCCTGGACAGCCTGCGGCTTGTTTCCTCTCAGTAAAAATTGCAAGAGCTGAACAAGGAGCCTCGTGCTTTCCCGTCAGCGGGAACTGCCCTCAACACAAGTGTTCAGAGCTGAAGGGAGACATGTTTGCAATAAAATGGCTCAATACTGCTCCTGTGCGTGTAAGAGGCGAGGGAGAGCTACTGCCCAGAGCTCTGGGGACCAGTACAGTGACAGTGGTAGCTCCCAAGCCTCCAGTTACCAGGCACTTGGTGTCTGTGAACAGCTCTTGCCAGAGCAAAGTTCTCCTTACGCTTAGGGAGCAGGAGGAGCAATATCTGGACCTCTGCAAGCTCATATCACAACAGTACTCAATTGCAAGAAGTATCACAGACTAAAAACAAACCTGACACTGAACTTACAGGGCATCACAGCAATGTATCCAGCAGGAGGGAGGACTCACCTTCCAGGAGAGGAAGCTTACAGGATCCACTACAGTCGGCTGGATGATCTCTCTGCCTGGGAAGATGCCCCAGGTAACAGCATTGGGTTGCAGATCTGGAGCATTGGTGATGTTCTGGCCCTGCCAAAGGAAGGAAAACCTTGCTGAAGCAACTGCTGGAGGAAGGATTGAGTTAGTTGGGAAAGTGCATTTACCCTCTTCTTGTTAAGAGGTCATACAGCAGCTGCACATCACAACTGACTTGTTTCGCTTTCCCTTCCTTTCATCAGCCCGGCTTTGTCCCGCTTAGTTTATAGTGATAACCAAGTCCGAATATTTGCCTCTCTCTCAAGGTGGTGAAAGGAAAGTGTCCCATAAACAACAGCCTACCTTGACATTGACAATGTGGTAGTTCACTCGCAACTCATACTTCTTCAGCACTTTGAGCAGTGCCGTGACGATCTCACTGGAGGTGAAGAACTCGAGGTATGCCTGCAGGGGTGGAGAAGGGGGAAGAGAATAAGAGCCTTTACTCATGGCAGGGCTGGGACACATACAGGCAACCCAGAGAACAGCTGTATAGTCTGGGCTGCTCGGAAACCAGGCAGCTTAAGACTTGTATATCTATTCCTGGAAACATGTACTATTGAAGAGGCTTGAGCAAAGGGCAGAGCAAATTAGCAAGAGAGCTGGGGGGAAAAAAAAAAAATAATTGGGGGGAACAGAGGCAACAGCCCAGGAGCAGCCAGCTCAGGAAAGGTACAGCCTTCGTGTTTTGCACTCATGTAAGCAGACAGGCTGGAATAAGCTCCAGACAGTGTAGCCACAACTGCTGTGCCTGGGAAGCAGTCTCTGCCAGAGTAGGGTGCTTGGAAGAGGCCTGAGCTTGACCTCTGTTCTGCATGCTACCCTATGAACAGCAGTGTCCTGCTAAGACAGCCCAATGTGGCAGGAACAGAAGTCTCAGATGGGCCCTCCCAAGCACCTTACCACTCCCTGTCCTCATCTTTTGTTCACAATTCTCCCTGTGTGCTTATACAACCTAATTCTGTACTTGCTCCAGCTACGGCTCCTCTGTGCTTGGCTGCTCCCAACAACTGCTTCCCCTCCCCCCATTTCCTGGCTATTGTGCAAGATGATGGATTTCCCCTCACCTCGGGGGAATTTTTTCCTTTGAAAATATAACTGCATTTGCCATCTGCTGGTCTCAAGGCTTTAGCGGTTTGAATCCCTTTTGAACAAGGCTGCTTTGTTTCCTAGTATGAGCCACTTGCTTGGCATTTACCTTGATGGGAGATTCCTATCACAGCCATTAGTGGCAAGGCTCTAGGGCCTGAAAATGCTTGACAGCAGGAGGCAGGCGTGGGAGACAAGACTGCTTGCAGGCCAGAGAAGGAACCTGGTAGCTGTCCGAACAGCACAGCAGTGGTGCTGTGGCATGGGGACAACTGGTGGAGAACTCTGCCTTACAGAAGGACAGATAGGGGAATTTTTAAATGCCCACTTATTACCATGAGAAGCTGGATGGTAGAGATACTACCTCATTGGTTCCCGTTTTATTAAAAACAAAAACCAAAAAAAAAACCCCGGGTGTTTCCTGCATCACTGAATAGGATCAGATGCAGTGGGCAGGCCTGTGTTTTTATCTAAAACTCATAGCCCTGCTTTAGGAAGAAGTTACTAACAATTGCTTGCTGAGAATAAAACCAAGAAACTCTATAGATGTTCAATAGATGTTTTGAGGTGGGGAAAACAACTATGAAGTAAGCCATAGAGATGACATAGTCTGTCTCTTAAGACACCAAAGGAGCTTTGGCTCATCTCAGCAAGAAGGCATTAAGATAAGGAGCAGGCAGAAGGATTATTTGGGTGAAAGCCTAGGACCTCCTGACCTATCAGAGACCAAACTGGGTTATAACTCTTTGCTGCCTAGCCCAGAGTTCCACAGTACCTTTTGGAAGACATAACCCCCACTGGGCCCCCAGCCTACAATGGGGTCTGTGGATGGTTTGCCATTGATGTTTGGCTGGGAGTTGATGGTCAGGATTCCTCGTCTGTTAACCTTCTCCAGCTGCTCCTTCAGAAGGTTGGTTTCAGTAGCAAGAGGGTCATCATTCCAAGGCATACACGTAACCTACCGTAAGGAGAAAGGATGGCTCACAATGGATGTAATAACCCTTTTGTTACCATCTGGTTGTTGAAGGATCTCAGAAGTGCCCTAATGGTCTCAAACACACCTGCTTCAGGACAGAATTCCCAGGTTTGGTTCAAGGGGCAGGGTATCCTCAACTCTAAGAACAACTGCTGAAGTCTATCGGTACTGGTCCTGTCATGCTGTAGCAGCTTTTCTTTATGTTGAGCCCTAACTCAGGCTGTTGGATTCCCTTCAGCCACTATCTCAGCAAGTCCTTTTGGATAGGGAAGTGCTAATTCTTGTTTAGAAGAACAGTGTGGTACCAGGAGCAAAAGGAAATACGCACTATTGTCTGTGCCATACTGTCCTTCCTGGGTCATCACTCACCTTATGCCCGTTCTTGTTGGGTTCTCCGGTGATGTAACATGTGAACACCTCAAAGACGCTTTCCTCACCAGTCAGCTCTTCTCCCCACATCTTCAGGAGCTCCTCCCGGGGGGACTTGCTCTTCAGGTAGAAGAGGTAGTAGTCCTTCAGTTCCCCAAAGGCTGGAGAGGAGGAGTTACCCCTGTAAGGGGAGCAGACACAGGATTAACAGGCCACTGAGGAAAATGAGCTGATTTGGTGATGCAGGAAGACAGCCACCCAGGAAGAGAAGTATCCAGTGAAATCCACCTACAGACCAAAAGCCTCAACATCTTGGTGCCATTCTCCTCACCTCATTCTAATCCAAGCAACTGGGGACCACTTTGTTAAGAAGCCTCCTGTTTTGTCAAGCCCAAAGCATGCCCAGGACACCCACTAATGACAGAGAACAACTGTGGGGCAGGCTTTCATACCACACCTCTACATCAGTGCCATTGCAGGCTGACAGCTTACCATCGGCCATTGGGGAAATCATCCCATTCTTGGGTTCGATAGATGTAACTCTTTGGCCTAGACGCCCAGAAGATTGGCCGAACATCTTCAACTCTTCTCTTGGGGTGAGCGCTGACTGCCCAGGGTAGAGGCCGCCTGCATGGGAGGAGCAGACATTAACACAGTTCCTCTGCTGACTTTCCACTAGAGGCTGGAAGACCTTCCCTTGGAGAACTTTGCCTCTGGGGAGAGCAAGAAACAGGGGCTGAGAAGACTTCTATTTGTCATGAAGTAGGATAGAAAACTCTTCTTCCTTTGTGGAAAATCTTTTCCCACTCAGTTCCCTCAAAGGATACTTGGTAGGTGTCTATTAAATAGTTAAGTACAGGACTGACACCTGAAATTGGATGGAGGTAAGTGAAAAGCACTGTGTGAAGGTGTTTTTTCTTGTTAAAAATAGCTATCTATTTTCCTTTGCTTCCTCTTGTCTGTGCTGAAGCCTGTGGACTCAGAGAGAAGTCCACATTCCCTTTATCAGCTGCACAGAACCCTAGAAATCCACAGCAGGAGCTTACATAGCACCTAGTCTGTAAGAGGGGTTGTGACAGACCTCCAAAAACATGAGCCTTCCAAGTGGCAGCTCTAAGAGTTTAGGTTTTTAAAGTTCTAGAACAGACTACTTCAAAGCCACTCAACTAAAATTGATTCCTCCTTCAGCTGTCCCCTCTATTCCTCCCAGCTTTTGTCAGAGACCTGCAGGAAGGGTAAACTTCTAAATGCAGAAAGGTTTTAAATTAAAAAAAAAAAAAAAAAAAAGCAGCAGGATAGGTGCCAACCCCTCCATTGCTTGAACCTTCAGTAGATGGGATGGATGGATGTGAAAGAGGAACTAACAGAAGCCAGCATATTCTGCTCACCTTGGGTCCTCCTTCCATATGCCCAGGCGCTTAAGGACTTCAGTAGTAGCCACTTCCCGATTGAGGGTGTAAAAATGGAGCCCATGCACCATGCCACTATCCAACAGCTCCCGACACATGGACACTGCCAGCTCCACCCCATAGTTCCGGATAGCTGCGTCATTGTCCTTGATGGGTTCAATCACATCTTTGATTTCTTGAGGCACTTCCAGCTTGGAGAGCTTCACCAGCTGGCGCAGGGAGTGGTAGCCCTGGATGAGGATACAGGGGATTTTCATTTTTCCAATGTCCCAGTAACACAGGTGCTTGATCTCAATTTTGTGGCAGGAGATTTAGAATCAGGGCTCCTGGATTCTACTCCTAGGCCCCATCTTTAGGATGGTAATGCAGTCCTGATCATGTCACTTTAGGTGATTTCTTCCCATTTCTCTATTCATTGCCTGAGCCCTGCATGCTGACAGTGATGACTGATACCTTAGGACTGGTAGACCATTGTCCTTTATATCCCTTTTTGCCATATGGGCACAGGAAGCCTTTTAAGCTTATTATTACATGCCTAAGAATTTCCCTAAGAATTTGCCTAAGAATTTAATTTGGCAAACTACCTACACATTTATCCCATGTTTAGCACTCTCACTTCCAGAAATTTCATGGAGGATATTTACAGACCTATCTTAGGCCCTGACCCACAAACACATCCCGGATCCTTATTCCCTCCCCAAACCAGAATTACTGGATTTCACCTGTATGGGGAAGATGCCAGGAATAATGGGGCAAGTGATGCCAATGGCTTGACAGTCCTTCATGAACTTGAGAAAAGTTTCTGATCTGAAGAAAAGCTGCGTAATGATGAAGTCTGCCCCAGCAAAGACTTTCTCCTTCAGGTGCCTCAAGTCTGCCTCATAGCTCTCTGCTTCAGGATGACCCTTGGGGTAGCCTTTTGGGGGGGGGGGGAAAAAATTAAAAAAAAAAAAAAAAAGTGAAACCCTGGTGGTCAGGACAACACACTAGAAATTAGAAGTCACCAATCTGATTGTGCCCAGGCCCAGAGAAGGACTGCTGAGCTGGTTTCCCTATCTCAGACCCTAGCCCGCATTCTGCAATGAAAGACATTTACCTGCCACACAGATATCAAAGTAATCATCAAATTCATTGCGAATGTGCTTAACCAAGTCAACAGCATAGTTGAAGCCATCAACTTCTTCCTCCCACTCCTCACCAGCAGGATCTGAAAAGAGAACAAGTCCACAGCTCTCTGCAACTGTTTACTGGACTCAGATCTGCTAGTGCTGTAAAAACCTCCTGCTATCAAAGGGAAGACAAGATGAAACCTCCAAGTTTGCAGTTTTACCCATGGACTGCTTTTGTCTACCCTTGAGCTGGAAGGACTGCTAACAAAGGGATCAGGTAAAACGCAGTCTCAACTTTTAATTCCTGCAGCAGAAGGTGCCTCTAAATCTAATTTCTCCGGTTCTACCCTGGAATTGAACACAACAGCAATACAACCTCAGCCCTATGTATCATAGGACAAAAGAATTCACCTCCACGCAATGCCATGATGTTCTTCAACCCAAGCCGCTTGGCCTTCTGCAGATGCCCTGTGATGTCATCCTTGCTCTGATTGCAGCATGTCATGTGCAAGATGGTCTCTAGGCCACAATAGTTGACTGCGGTGTTGGCAATAATCATGGAAGAGGTCTCCTTGTCAGATCCTGGGTCCCCTGCAGGGTGCCACGTCACATCAATGAAGAGTGGACCACCTGCTCCCATGCGGTCAAACCTATGGATTTTGGAGCTGTGTTAGTCTACCAGGTCGCCAACTCCTCTCTCTACATCTGGGATATCTTGCTCGCTGCTGGAATACCAGCAACAGGCAGAGAGAGCTTGGATGACAGCAGCAGGAGAAGCCAAGAAAATTGCTGAACTAGGAGTTTAGCAGGGGCCAATGTAAATAAGGAAAGTCATCCTTTAAGGCTGTATGAGGAGGAGCTTAGAATCTCTTTGAAGAAGAGGCAACTTAGTGTTCTCTGCAGAATAAACTTCCTCCCAGCATGTTCTATTAGACTGATTCTGATAGCCAGCAATGGGCTGCTATTCCTTTTGAGATGGGAGACTATGCTGCAACCCCCTGTTACAGCTTTAGCTGTAGAGGCCACAAATATGAAAGATGGACCAGATCTCTGTTGTGTTCTCAGAAGAAACAAAGCCTCCCCTCACTTGTCTCTCTTCTGCTCTGGCTTGGAACAGGCCCTTCTGTTTAAAGTAAACCTGGCACTGGCATACAGCAGTTACAAAAAGAGTTACGAAACTCCCTCTTCTCCTCCAGTACATGGTGAGTACATGGTGGCTTCTGGGGCTCCCCACTAGGCTCCAGGATAACCTTTAGCTCTGGGGATACCTATCTCAGAGGCTAAAACTGTAGTCCTCAGTAATAGAGGCACTAACCATAGTGGCTGAATGATTCTGAAAATAAGCGGGAGTCTCTGTTCCAGAGACTTAGGCATATGTCCATCAATTAGTATTCTCTGCTTTTAATAGGTAATTTCTGCTCTATTGTCCCCCAGCACTCTGCTTCAGCCCCAGAGCATGACAGTGGGGTTGCTCCATCTTTACAGAGCACGGGAGAGGGGAAAGAGCCGGGCCCCCTCAGTAACCCCACCATGACACTTAACTCTTCAGGGCCTCCAAGGAAGACAAATTACCTGGTGTCCATTACCCTCCTCAGCAGGAAAGCACAGCCCCATTACCTGCTTCGTCACCTGGAAGGGGAGACAGAGCATGGGGCAGAGCCTACCTCATTAGCTATTTCCCAGCCCTCCACCAAAGACACTTCATCTCTCCCCTCTCCCACCCTGCAGCCCTCACCTGGAGATGAGATTGACAGCAGCATTGGCTGTGCGTGGAGGGAAAAACTCCAAGGAGAACCACTTGTCTCCAGAGTCCTGCCGTCGACGCATCTTCTCCCGCAGTCGCTCATGCCGGTCAGCATCGAGGACAGGCGTGGAGCAACGTGAGCTATCCTTGGAGCCCTCGCTCCCACTACTGCTGCCGCCATCAGACTTGGAGCTGGAACTGGCACTGCAGGTATGCTGGGTCTCATTGACCATGGTGAGCTCTCTGGAGAAGGGGAACAGAAGGAGCACAGTGGGTAGAAGACAGGGGACAGATCTCAGCAAGAAGCAGTTATGGCTGGGGTGGACAGATGAAAAAGAGCCTATACTAAGACCCAACATTAATCATCATCAAGCAGTCCCTTTTGTCAGCCCTAGCTATAAGCTGTATTGGGGGATCTGGTGAAAACACAATAAAAAGCATGTATTTAGATAGTGCTGAGAGAAATAACATAGCAGATGGCTTCATGCCACTTTGATGCAGCTCTTCTGTGCCTGCTGGATCAAATTTGGCTCTCCTAAGAGTCAGGTCAACATCACTTTTGCCCTGACTACAACTGAGCAAGCCATGATCCCCATGTGCATCAGGTGAGGGCCTCTTTGATCTTGTGGTCTTGGGCTGGACATGCCAGCAGATTCTTTTTTGTATTTTTTTGTTCTTTCTTCCTACATCAGCTGCTTCTTGGACTGTACCCATCTTCAGAGTTTCCATTCTGTTTGTTCCCAAAAGGCAGTGCTTCTTTATAGTGTAGATAAGAGAGCAAGTGCTAAGAGGGCAGGTGCACAAGAATCCACAAACTACTCCTATGTCAGAAAAAAGTGAAGAATCCCCTCTGATCAGGCAATCCCCACAAATTCTGTCCTTTGTTTTGTCTTTGCTGGCATCAGACAGTTGCATTTCTAACCATTAGCCTTCAAGACACACCATCTCCAGAGACAACTGTCTCCTATGCCAGTACTACTGCACACACTCAGCTCTTTCCTTTATAGAATCACAGGGGTTGGAAGGGACCTCTGGAGATAATCTAGTCCAAACCCCTGCCAGAGCAGGCTCACCTAGAGCAGGTCACACAGGATGGCATCCAGGCAGGTTTGGAATGTCTCCAGAGTCAGAAACTCCACCACTTCTCTGGGCAGCCTGTGCCAGTGCTCTGCCACCCTCAAAGTCAAGAAGTTCCTCCTCATGTTTAGATGGAACTTCCTACATTCAAGTTTGTGCCCGTTACCTCTTGTCCTATCACTGGGCACCACTGAAAAAGACTGGTGCCATCCTCCCAGCACCCTCCCTTTAAGTATTTATAAGCATTGATGAGATCCCACCTCAGCCTTCTCTTCTCCAGACTAAAAAGACCCAAGACCCTCAGCCTTTCCTCATAAGAAAGATGTTCAGCCCCCTGATCATCTTCGTAGCCCTTTGCTGTCCCCTCTCCAGCAGTTTTCTGTCCTTCTGGAACCGGGGAGCCCAGAACTGGACACAGTACTCCAGATGTGGCCTCACCAGGGCAGAGTGAAGGGGGAGGATGATCTCCCTTGACCTGCTTGCTACACTCTTCTTGATGCACCCCAGGATGCCATTGGCCTTCTTGGCCACAAGGGCACATTGCTGACTCATGGTCATCCTGTTGTCCACCAGGACTCCCAGGTCCCTTTCCACACAGCTGCTTTCCAGCAGGTCAACCCCTGCATGGGGTTATTCTTCCCCAGGTGCAGGACCCTACATTTGCCTTTGTTGAACTTCATGAGGTTTCTCTCTGCCCAACTCTCCAGCCTGTCCAGGTCTCACTGAATGGCAGCACAGCCTTCTGGTCTGTCAGCCACCCCTCCCAGTTTTGTGTCATCAGTGAACTTGCTGATGGTACACTCTGTCCCCTCATCCAGGTCATTAATGAATATATTGAACAGGACTGGACCCAGTACTGACCCCTGGGGAACACCACTTGTTACAGACCTCCAACTAGACTCTGCAACTAATCACAACCCTTTGAGCTGTTCAGATTAATCACAACCCAGAGATGCTGTTCATATTCCTTTTCTCACCAATTGTAGATGCTTGGAAACAAGGTCAGCAGAGACCACCCCCTTCTCCCTGCCTTGTAAGATGATCAGCTGTGCTTTTTTGACTTCACAGAAAGGAAAACAGCACTGCAAGTCAGTGGTACAAGTGGGTCTAGGATGCCCAACTCCACTCAGCTCCCAAAAGCATTTCACTCTATGCCTTTAAAATTAGGTAGCGATTACAGATAATTAGAGAAGAGCTGCCATGAAATTTGCATCTGCGTTATTTGCTTATGTCCCTGTCAAAACTTAAGACGGTCCCTGGGAAGCAGCATGTTGTCTGAGCATTACGTAATGATGGAGCCTGTTTTGGAGGGAAGGGTTGCACGAGCTCATGTGCACTTTGTCCTTATCATGAGCTCTGTGGGTTTAGGTCATCCAAGAAGACTTTGAACTCATCTTCTAGTGTTTACACCGAGTTGCTAATCAAGCAAAAGCCTTTGGGAGAAAGTCTACTTTTACCACCTGGAGACCTCTCCAGCTGGCAGGAGATATGAGAAAGTAGCACAGGCTGCCTGCTGCCAAGAGGAACTGAGTCTCAAATCTCTTGTGTACCAACATAGCGGGCCATGGTAAAAATCAGCAGCACAGACCTATTGACAAGTGAAGCAAAAGCAACAAGGTGCACAGTAACAACTCTCTCAAAAGACTTTGCCTGGCATCCACGCAGCACTAATCTGGGAGAATTATCCCAAAGCATATGTTTATGATCAAGCTAGCAGTGCAAAATCACATGCAGTCAACTCCTGATCTCTTACTTCTAGCAAGCAGGGCACAGCACTGTAGGGAAGTCAAAGGAACTTTGTTTTCCCCCTTGAGATTTAACACCCATCATAAGAGAAGCGTTCATGTCTGAATGTCTCTATAGGATGAGACTCGCTGTTGAGGAAAGGTCCTTATTTTACTGGCAATCTAGAACCACAAAGATAGGAGAAAGACCCTACTTAAATTTTGTCTACAAGCAGCATTTGGAGCAATTTCCTTACCATCAGATGCATCATGGATCTGCTGGCAGAAGCTTGCAGTTATTGCCAAGAGAAAAAAGATTTTCTAAACAACAAAAGAAGTTGCAAAACAAGACAGTCTTAAACACCCGTCAGCTCCGTTGGGTCAGCACTCCTGCACCTCTGCCTCTTACCACAGCGCAGAGCTCAGAGCAAGGATCTGTGGCCCAGCACATCGATGCTGATCAGCGTGGACGTGCCTGTTGCATTTACGTGATGCTGGCGGTGCCCATTTTCTTTGCTGCAGGGTATTTTTACCGCTTCCAGGCCTGAGCGTGGAGGTCCGCATCCTCCTAAGCTTCGTTTTACCACCCAAGCTAAACTCGGCTGCCCAGAGCTACACTTCACATGGGGCGGAGACGCCTGCGAGGGACTAGTCCAGGGCCTTGCTGTCCTGGGCCACGGCATGGGGCTGACAGCTCTGCGGGGCAGGCAAGGGGACCGCGGCTGGATCAACCGCCTGGCCAGCAGCAGGGCAGCAGAGAGGCCGGGGAGAGGGGCAGCCCGGCACCCCCGCGGGCTGCCGGGGGAAGAAGCGGCGCCGGAGAGGGTCCCTGCGCCGCAGCTGAGCTCGGGGCCAGGCAGGGACCAAGTCACAGCCCGATCGCTCCTTCACCTCAGCTGAACCCACCGGGAGCGCGGCGCGGCTCGGCCCGAAGCAGCGGGCGGGCAGACCGGCCACAACGGCAGACCTGACACGGCGTGGGGGCTCGACCCGCGGGGGCGGGGATCGGGGGCCCCCCCCTTCCCGGAGCCCCGCTCACCTGCCGGTGACGCCGGGCGCTGCGCATCGCGGGTGGCCCCAGCCCGCGCCGCTTTAAGGACGGGCAGGGCGGGTCGGGTCACGTGGTGCCCCGCGCTTGCCCTTCTCCGACATGGCGCCGCCACCTCGGCTCCCCCCCGCCCCGCGGGGGCGGGGCCGGGGCCGGGCGGCGGGGTGACGCGCGAACGCTGCGGGTGGGGCCGGGAAGGGGCGGTGGCGGCCGGCGGCGGAAGATGGCGGGGTGCGGGGCCGGGTTGTGCTGCTGCTGCTGCCCGCGCTGCTGCGGCGAGCGGGAGAGCCGCACCCCCGAGGAGCTGGTACGGCCGCTGCCCCGCGCGCGAGCCCGCCCGCCCCCGGCCTCGTCGCTGCTGGCGGCGCCCCGACACCGGGCCTCGGCCCGGACCAGCCGCCGCGCCGGCTCTGGGGAGCGCCTGAGGGCGGGCGGCTGTGGGGGGGCGTTGAGCGTTGCTATGGCGCTGGGCCCGGTGCCTCCGCCCCAGGTGCCGGCGCCTCAGTGCCCGGTACCTCAGCCTGTGCGCGGCCCGGCGCCTCAGGGCCCGGTACCCTCAGCCGGCGCCTCAGGGCCCGGTACCTCAACCGACGCTCGGCCGGGCGCCTCTGTCCGTTCCCGCTCTTTTGCCTCATGTTGGGCCCGGTACCTCAGCCGCTATTGCCAGTGCTTCGGCCCGCGCTGTCCCGGTACCGCAGACAACGTTTGCTTTGGCTGGGCCTGGTATCTCAGCCCCTGTGGCCGGTGCCTCAGCCTGTACTGCTGCTCCTCCCAGAGTGGCTCTGGCAGCAGCTCTTTCCCACTGCCCTGCATAGGAGAAAGCTGTCTGCAAGTTTCTTGCCCTGTGCTTCCCTGTAACCTGTTGCTGTGAGGGAAGCTGGGATGTGAGTTTAGTACTTTGCTGTACTATGCTGTGGGGAGCTCCCATATAGAACTAATGCAGTGTGTTCTTGCTGAGGGGCAAGCTTTAAGGTAAGACCCTCTACAGTCACCCCAAACTAAGTGGTGATCTGGTAATCCATCCTCTGACTTTATAAGCAGTAGTGGCATAGGCCTTCCCTGAATTTGGCTTTGCTGCCAGTGTTTATGAGCACCTGTACATACATTTGTTCCCCTGATTATTTTCCTTTCCCACATTTGTTTTGCAGACAATCCTAGGAGAAACTCATGAAGAGGAGGATGAGATCCTTCCACGCAAAGACTATGAGGTGGGACATTTAACTGATAGCAGCTTTTGAAGTTAACGTGAAAAGAATTGCAGGCAGGTTTTGATCTCTTGAGTTTGTAATGAGGCAGATACTCCAAATGCTTCACTAGTTAAATTGCGTTGGCATCAGCAGAAATGCCAAGAGTTGCTGTTCTTGCAAAGAACTGCTTTTCTTCATTATACATTACTAGGTTAAAGCCCTGTGTGTAGAGCTTGAATATCTGCTGCTCAAGTCAGACTCTTGTTGAGAAAATGCATTTTCAGAGTCTGCTGCACTTTTCCACTTTTTTAATGTGAGATTTACAGACTCTAGTGGTTTTGTTTCCTCATGACTGTAGAAAGCATCCATAGCTACTTGGTCACTCTTGCCTTACTGCTGTCTCTGATGTCATGCTCGCTAACAACAAATCTTCCCATCTATTGGATCCTGCTTCTTACAGGAGAATTATGCTTTTTGCATGTCTGTATGGTGGCCCTGGGCTATTTAGAGCAGTTGCTGTCACTGTGGGTGTCATCAGCTTAGCCTGTTACTGCTTGGCTTGAAAAGGTGAAGTTGATGTAGATAGAAGCTAGTGGTACTTTGTGAGTACAACTTGGCAACTCTATGTTGCTTTTCACTCCCTGCTGTGATAAGCTTAAGAATTTATGCTGTTCGTCTGGAGAGGAATTGCCATCTAGTGTTCCTGTTACAGTGAGAGGTTAAATATAAAGATCTAATGTTATCCCCTGCACTGTCAAATTGGAGGCACTTAAAGAAGTTAAGTCTAAGTCTGCACAATGTGTCTTCTTGAATTCAAAGTTGTGTTAATCAGTCGTGTTCCTGTTTGATTCCCTGTCTGTCTCAGTTTGGGCAGTGAAATTGGTCTGTTCTTTCGCTTTGTGGTTCTCAGGGTCTGGCTCTGCTGGAAGTATTTAAATGAAGATTTTTCTCCTACTGTTGTTTGCAAAACCGACTGTGGGGGTAGCAATGACTTCTGTAATCTTTAACAAAGTCTTCTATCCATAGTTTTTTGCAGTCTGTTGCAGCTGGTTCTCTTAAATTGACCTTTTGGCATTTTTTCAGAGCTTGGATTATGATCGTTGTATCAATGACCCATACTTGGAAGTTCTGGAGAGCCTGGACAACAAGGTAGCACCTTGTTCTTTCTGTTTCATTAGCTTGAGAACTGAAACCGTAGAAATTGCCCAGAGGAATTTGCCCAGAGAAGTTGTGGGTGCCCCATCCCTGGAGGTGTTTAAGGCCAGGTTGGATGAGACTTTGAGCAACCTGATCTGGTGAAAGATATCCCTGCCTATAGTAGAGGGGTTGGACTAGATGATCTTTAAAGGTCCCTTCCAACCCAAACCATTCGATGATTCTAAATACTCTCCACTGCAGGAAATTTTGTGGGTTTTTTTCTTTATGAAAGAAATTCTATGTACTCTCTTGGTTTCTCTATGAAAAGAATAAAAATATGTATGGAGATTATAGCTCTCAGCATCTGTTCTGATCCTCAGGTTTAAAGTGAGCAAGATGTTCAGCACTTTCAGTTCCCTATTTTCAGCTTGCTGTTGTCACCATCTTCTGTGGATTTATCACTCTAGCTGTAATTGAGCTGTGAAGCCCAAAACTGCCTTTTCTGATCCCCGTTTCTGTGTTGTTTTGACTTGGCTTTTTTTTTTTTTTTTGGTATCCTCTTCCTAAACAGAAAGCCCAGAGATACGAAGCAGTGAAGTGGGTGATGGTTTTTGCTATTGGAGTCTGCACAGGACTGGTAAGGGTCATGCTCTTCGGGGAATGAGGAAAATTCAGGAGACTAAGCAGGAATAATTTAGAAGTCAATGGCCAAGGAGGAAACATTCTCCTTCGTGAAGTGGAGAGCTTAGTAGCTGAAGTTATCTTTTGGGAATTACAGCACGGTTGTTGCTAGATTATTTTCCAGGAAGCCTTTTTTTTTCTTTCCGATCTTACTGTGCTTTCTTTATGAAGTATTCTGGCAAATCCTTTCATTCTGCATACAGGAATACTTATCCAAAGTGAGCACTTAATAAAAAAGGATGCCAATTTACAATTGAACTGTATTTTATGTTTGGCATTACTAGCTTCACTGCATGTGCTTTCTGGAGTGTTTGAAAATTAGCTTTGCTGACTGTATGCCTCAGTTAAACACTGAATTTCTTCTGTACCCTGAAGTATGTGGTGGGTGTTAAAAATGCTACCAGATTAGTACTCTGAAATGCAACTCTTCAGGAATAATTCTAGGATGGATCTGTCCCAGTGAGAATGAGGGAGGCCGCAAATCTGACTTTTACCCTACTTTACTCTGAACAACACCTCTTTTGCCTTCTTCATCCTCTGTCCTCTCATGTGTGCATACTTCTGGTAGGACTTACTAGAGGGTGGTCTTTATTACTTGTATGTAGTAATTTCTGGTGGCAGATCTGTTTTCTTTTTTGTAGGTGGGCCTCTTTGTGGATTTCTTCGTACGACTCTTTACCCAGCTCAAGTTCCGGGTGATACAAAGCTGTATCTTTTACCTGCTGTACGGGTTCATGTTAGACTCAAGTGACCTTTTGCTTTCTGTTGCCACGTTTTGCTCAGAACAGCTGACTCTCAGACTTCTGCCATCAGTCATGTTGTTGATGATTAATCAAGTTTTCAACTTGCCTATGTAATTCAGAACTTGAAACCAAGAAAGGGCTTCAGTATCGTGGGCAAAGGCTAATCCCTGAAAGAATGGGTCGTTCTCCTTCCTTGTAGCTCAGTCTTGAGCTCTGAAAAGGGAGCCTGACTTCCTGATGGGTCATCAGCTGCCCTGGCTGGATAAGGAAGTGCAGGCTTGGCCAGTGGGGACCCCCAGTCAGTACCAAATGATTGTGTGTTGGTGGGGGGACATTGTTGTTTTCCTTGACCGTCCCTGCAGCGGTGGAAGAATGCACTGAGAAAGGCTGTCTTGCCTTGTCCTTGCTGGAGCTGTTGGGGTTCAACCTGACCTTTGTTTTTCTTGCCAGTCTTCTGGTCCTGATCCAAGTAAGACTTAGGTCCACTGCTTCTCCTTACACAGCGTTCCTTTGCTGTCACACAGGTCCTGGGTAAGAAGTTTCCTTCTTAGTGGAACCACTTTCTGCCCCAAGACATCAAACTAGCTTCACAGTGCTAATTGATTTAGCTAAGCATGGTCTCTTGGTCGCTTGCTGTGCTCTCTGATGAGATATTGTTGGTCAGCTATGAAATCGATGCAGTACAGCAGTGTTTCTTTTCTGCAGCCTGTAGCAGCTGGATCAGGAATTCCTGAAATTAAGTGCTACCTCAATGGGGTAAAGGTTCCAGGTGTTGTGCGTCTCCGAACAGTGGTGTGCAAAGCTATGGGAGTGCTCTTCAGTGTGGCAGGAGGTAAAAAGGGCCGTGGTGTCTCGATCTTGTTGGGGTAGGGAATCACTGAAGGGGGAAAAATTCTGTCCCTGCTGTACGTGAGGCACAAAAGGTTTCTCCTGCCTTTCTAGTAGAATGATTTTGATGGGCTGGAGCAGAGTGATGAGCCCTGAATGCATATATGGAGTAGAAAATAGACACAAGGATCAGGACTATTGGGGGAGTAGGTACTTTTCTGGGTAGGGTGGTCAGAAGTGGCCCTTTGTGGCTCAGTCCAAGCAGGAGACCTGAGAATTCTCCAGAACACATTGTCTAGAGCTGCCTGAAGGAGGCTATGTTCTAGGCAGCAGGGCAGAGTAACTTGGAGAGTACTTTTAACAGCTGTCTTTGAATGGTTCCACCCGCTTGGAGTGCCAAGTTTGTGCAAGTCTTCACAAACATTTGTGGTGTTGAGGGGGCAGGGGTCAGCACCTTCCCTCACCTTGAGAGGAGAGGAAGAGCTGCAGGCTTGGCCCAGGGGACTGTGCCATGACATGGGAGTGGTGAGCTGATCTCTCCTGCCATTGTCAGCAAGGGAAAGAGTCAGAGGAGTGTGTCGTCTCATCAGTCCTGTTTTTCCAGGTCTTTTTGTCGGGAAGGAGGGTCCAATGATTCACAGTGGTGCTGTTGTGGGTGCAGGTTTGCCACAGGTTAGTGCTGGCCTGGGTTGCTGGCCTGGTCACACCACTGCTTTGTAAGAGTTCTGTGAGGAGTAAGTTTCCACCTCCTGTGTTTCTAAATCTTTACTTTGTTTGTAGTTCCAGAGCATCTCTTTGAGGAAGATCCAATTTAACTTTCCATATTTCCGCAGTGACAGGTACTGTACCCAGGATGTGGAGGAGGGGCGAGGATGAGTGAGCAGACTTCCTTGGGAGAAGGGTGGTGGGCTGGGATGAATCAGTTGGTTGGTTTTTCATTATCTCTCTAGTGTCCTGCAGTTTCGTTCTGCAGCAAGACAACATCACGACTTGACTCTTCCATGCTGCTCTACTCTGATCTCCATGTTCATTGAAGTTCTCTTGTACTACTCAACAAATCTCTACCCATTTAAAACCTTTAATCTGAATGGTTAAATGGTGTCATTGTTGGGAACAAACTCAGTTACTCACCCCTTATGACCAAGATATACTACAGAGAAGGCTGGTTCACCTGAATGTGAACAAAATCTTGCCCTTCCTTCTCTATAATTCTTTCAAGTGATGCTGGAGCCCCACAGTTTGGGGTGCTTCCTCATATACTGGGTGGTTGTGCAGTGCCAAAGTTTTGCTCTGTGTTGGTGCAGCATGATGCTGCAACAACTTACTGAATAAATGGTGTTGCCTGCCATGGCCAGCACTTCTCCCAGCTGTCACTCCTGCATCCCTGGGATATATCCATAAATGGGAACGGTCTCTTACTTTGCAGAACCTAAGCACCTCCAGAGCTCTGCTTTGCTAAACTGAGATTGTTTTCCTCTTCATTTCAGGGATAAAAGGGATTTTGTATCTGCTGGAGCTGCTGCAGGGGTTGCAGCTGCCTTTGGAGCCCCAATTGGGGGCACTCTTTTCAGCTTGGAAGAAGGTTCCTCTTTCTGGAATCAGGGACTTACATGGAAAGTGGTGAGTAATGAGTCTGGCTCTTTCTGTGTGTCTCTTCCTTGAGCTGAACCTTTGGAAGGGCTTGTCCGTGAGGGCATTCAGATTATCCTGTGTCTCCTTCTGAGCTCTCCTGACAGGAGAGAGATTGTCTGCTGAGTGCTCTAGAATTACTACAGATCAAGAGCAGAGATGAGTCTGGTACTATCTGGAACTATGGGGCAACTCTGTAGGCAGCAGAATTAGTGTACGTGGAAGAAAGGGCTTTTGTGCCTGGGCCCTTTGCAGTCCAGTCCTTTGGGAGCAGACAGAGTAGAGTGATGCTGGATTTCTTTCTGCTTTTTCTCTGCCTTGGGGAGCTACGTTGCAGCAATGCCACGTCCCTTGAGGTTGCTGATTTCTCTGCCTCTAGTGCCTACTTTCATGAAGTGAACAGTATTTTAGAAATGTAGTTGATTTCATTATTTGTTTTGCATTTCTTATGCCAACTGTCCTGTTGATGGGATTCAGTTAGTCTGCTCTTTCTCAGTGGGGATAAAAGGAGCCAGGGGATTTGCCAAGATAGCAACTCTCTCAGAGCCAATGAAGACCTCAATTCCATCTCTAAACAAGCTGTGTTTAGTGTCTTGTAATTGATTTGCAACTACAAATTAGCATCTTTGGAAAAAAAAAAGAGCTTTTGCTGCAAGAATTACTAGGTGAAATTCCTAAATTCTTGTGCGGGAAACCAAATCAGATAATTATAGTAGTCCGTTCTAGCGCTGCTCTCTTTTGCAGCAGGGAATGAGTGTTAAACCTCAGTAGGACTGTTTTCTTAAAGCTTGAGAAGGCTCTGAGGTTCTCTTGCCCAGGCATAAGTCTCAAGGAAGAGCTGACTGTGCCAATCTTAATTTGGGGAGGGTTTATTTCTTCCTTTTTGTTTTTACCTCCTCAGCTTTTCTGTTCCATGGCTGCCACCTTCACCCTGAATTTTTTCCGCTCTGGGATTCAGTTTGGAAGTTGGGGATCTTTCCAGCTCCCTGGGCTGCTGAACTTTGGGGAGTTTAAGGTAAGATTTAGTGCTGTTATTTCTTCCCCCTGCCCCAGTCTTGTCAATTCAGTGTTTCTGTTTTTTCAATACATGCTTGTATTTTAGTGAAGGGCAGTTGATATTTAGCTGCAGTACATTGATAGCCTAAGACAGAATCGTTCCCCTTTGGTCATAGCTGCTGAAAGTCTGCTGAAGCGTTGGCAGGAAATTGCAACAACTACTCTGATGCTTTTTTTATGCTTTTCTGCACATAGTGCTCTGAGTCTGATAAGAAATGCCACCTCTGGACAGCTGTGGACTTGGGCTTCTTCATTCTGATGGGGATTATAGGAGGCCTTCTTGGAGCCACCTTCAACTGCCTGAACAAGAGACTTGCAAAGTACCGCATGCGGAATGTGCATCCCAAGCCAAAGCTGGTCAGGTATTTGTGCTCTTTTGAGTTTGTTCAGGGATCTCTCATCTGTGTTCAGTGTCCCGAAGCAAAAGCATCAATCTAGAAGACCCAGTGAGAGGGATTGGAGGAAATCCCAGACCTGTTATTTTTGAAATCACAAAAGGAAGCCCCCATAGTACTTAAAAGTGAACACCAGAAACCAGATGTTACAGTCCCTCTGCATTTTTGTAATTACTCTGGTCGTACAGAGAGCTGCAACCCCCCCTTACAAGGGTTATGAAGGGAGCTCTTTATTATAAAGGCTATACCTTAACAAACCAGAGCTTTGTCTCCATGCAGTACTTTTTTATGTCTTGTCAAAACAGATGTGGAAGAAATAGCAGATCCCACTCTTTTTTTTGGGTTTTTTTTGTTTTTTTTTGTTTTTATTATTGTCTTGTTTAATTAAATCCACAAATGAGCTAATATCTGTGCTATTTAGAGAGGGAATTGCCATGTAATTCTGGAAAATAGCTGTTTGTTCCTAAATAAGAAGCCCTTCTTTAAAAAAAAAAAAAAAAAAAAGTGTATTTCAGCAGTTACAAAAGAGATATGAGAGACTATGCATCAACCTATCCAGTCCTGTCTAGACTTTTACCCCGTAAGGATCTACAGAACATTGTTTCCATGTGAACAGCCTCATCACTGAACCCTTCCCTGTGGCTTTTTATACATGACTGTTACGTGTTCTGTGGGCAGAAATAGCTCCTTTTTGGGGCCGGCAATTAAAGAGGGGAGTTAACACAATCCCTGGCAACCGAGTCATAATTCAGCTTGACTTGCAGGGTCCCCTGCTTCTGATGTTAAGCTGTGATGACTGCTTGTTCTTGCAACCTTATCAAAGTTGTGTGCAGAGCTGAGACTGGGTTATAGGGCGGAGCGTGGCTTCAGTGTATGGTTTCTATTGTGTACTTGCAGAGTCTTGGAGAGCCTGCTGGTGTCGTTGACTACCACGGTTGTGGTCTTTGTAGCCTCCATGGTTCTGGGGGAATGCCGGCAGATGTCTTCCACCAGTCATAGTGGCAATGACACTCTGAGCCTGCAGGTGAGGGATCTTACGTGAAGATTTTACATCCTCATCATATTGTTCACCCTCCAGAGAAGCACAGACACGTAATGAGCTTTTGACAGCATGCAGTACATAACAGAGCTTCAGTGAAAGCCTACATACAGCTGCAGGAGCTTAGGGTAATAATGAAAGCTGCCCTTTGTGCTTTTGTACTTGGGCAAAGCAGCTCAAGCTGGGAATCGGGGAGCCCATTGATGTTGCAGGCCCCATCTCTGCTATTGATGTTTGGTCTGAACTTCCCAAAATGTGGGCTGACAGACCTATACAGGAGGGTTACTCCCATTCTGCACGAAGGCTAATGTAGAAGAGAGTGGATTTTAACTGTTCGTGCCTTTTGTGTCCTGCATTAGGGTATGTCAGAGGATGTGAATTCAAGCATCAAAACTTTTTTCTGCCCGAATGAAACCTACAATGATATGGCCACACTCTTCTTCAACCCTCAGGAGTCAGCTATCTTGCAGCTCTTCCACCAGGATGGTGAGTAGCTAGGAGACAGTGCCCCATCCCATGCTTAGGCTTCAGAGCTTCACCTTGCTTGAAACAGCCTTGTCTTAAGAAGCACAAGGCTAAGAGCATCTTCAGGCCTTCGTGGCTCTGGGGAACTGCTAGTACAACAGGTGAAAGCCTCCACCATGGGAAGAAAGGTGTGCTTTTCCTCTCTTTTTCACTTATTTGTTGTCTTCATGTGTGTTTGGACTGGGACGCTTAAGTAGCTGTTGTGAGATGAGCTGGCTGTGAGCTGAGGGGTGGATGGTGCAAGACTACAGTCTTTGTCCAACAGACCTGTGCCCCTTTAGTCATGATTCTTTTTGTGTTGCAGGTACTTTCAGCCCAGTCACACTGTCCTTGTTCTTCCTTCTCTATTTCTTACTCTCCTGCTGGACATATGGGATCTCTGTGCCCAGTGGTCTTTTTGTACCATCACTGCTTTGTGGGGCTGCCTTCGGACGCCTGGTCGCCAACCTCCTCAAAAGGTGCATTGAGTGTGTGTATGTGTGCGAGAGATGTGCTGCAGATGAACGCAGAGCTCTCAGTCAGGTTATTCTAATCTCCAGGCTCTGTGTTTTGCCCTAGCTACATTGGCCTGGATCACATCTACTCTGGAACCTTTGCACTGATTGGGGCAGCAGCATTCCTGGGAGGAGTGGTCCGCATGACAATTAGCCTGACTGTCATTCTAATTGAATCCACCAACGAGATCACCTATGGGCTCCCAATAATGATCACCCTCATGGTGAGTGCAGGATCTTAGCTCAGGCTTCTTGCAGACTGCTTGAATGTGTGCTGGCCCTGAATCTCTGTTCCTTCTGGGGCTATGATAAGCCAAGGAGTCTTGTACTTGCAGTAACAACTCAGTAGACCTTCCGTTTGCTCTGCAGGTAGCCAAATGGACAGGAGACTTTTTCAACAAAGGCATCTATGACATCCATGTGAACTTGCGAGGAGTGCCTCTTCTGGAATGGGAAACAGAGGTGGAAATGGATAAGTAAGGCTGCTCCTCTTGACAGGGCTGTGGGTTAGAGATTGTGGTAGGATTCTTGCTCAGGAAGGAATGCTGTAATGCGGAGGAATGGTGCTTCATCTCCAACCAATCTGGCTGCTTTGAGGAGCAGCTGTGAGGGGGACTGCTGTGGGAGGATTTGGGAGTTGTGCATCAGGCCTGCAGCAGGAAAGAGGTGCTGGAACCCTTTCTGAGGAGGGGTGAACGGGTGGAGATCTGAGGAGCAGATTTGTGAGATTCAGCAAGAACACTCTGAAAATGTTCCACTGAACTTTGCTTCTTACAGAATTTCAACTTCTTCCCACTCTGTCATCTTTTCCCAGTAGTATGTAAAGACTTTCTATGTTATAAGTTGGAACCTTTTTCCTTGCCTATAGTGCATCATTGATGCAATGTTATGTTTAAAAAAAAAAAAAAATTAATGCCAGCATTGCTAATAACACAGTGAAGGTGAGCACACAGGTACAAGGAGCTGGCAGAATAAACTGCAGCAGACTCATTCAGGATCTCATTTTGGGACTGGTTTGTTTCCTTGTTTGTCCATTATCAACCTTCTGTTGCTGATATATGCATACAGCAATCTTGTATTTCTCTTTCCTCAGACTACGAGCCAGTGACATCATGGAACCCAACTTGACATATGTCTACCCACACACCAGGATCCAGTCCCTTGTTAGCATCCTGCGCACCACTGTCCATCATGCCTTCCCTGTAGTGACTGAGAACCGGGGCAATGAGAGGGAGTTCATGAAGGGAAATCAGCTGATAAGTAACAACATCAAGTTCAAGGTAAGAAGTTGCTTGTTTTCATAAGTTGAAGGGTGAAGAGCTTTGTTTTGCGGGTGGAAGGCCCTTTCTTTTATTATCTAGGCTTTTGTCAGTGCAGAATTCAGGTCAGAGATAAGCACCTACTGCAATACAAAATTTTCAAGGACTCCATTTCATTCCATACTACGGGTTATGGTAAGAAGAGTGGGCTGCATTTCTCGAGGCAAAAGTTAAGAGGACTAAGTAACCTGTTTAGGATAGACATGGAAAAAGTTTGGATTTGGCACTGAAGTACTGAACCCAGTAGATCAGTTGTTCGTGCCTAAATGCTCCTCTCCTTTGTAGGAGGGGTAGTGGGGCAGATACTTTGGTCTCTTGGGAAACTTAAAATTTAAGGTCAGAATGAATAATGAATGTGCTTATGGCATACTCATGCTCTAGCAAAAAGGGGTGCCTGAGTTCCTAAATGCCAGGTTCTCGGTCCAAGGGGAGTACAGTCCTATTAGCTATTCTTACAAGTACTGCCGCAGCGCTGACTAACGAACACCTTATCTGGTGACTATGATCAAATAGTTCGTAGTTGCTCTTAGATAACTGTTGACTGGCTTAGTGGGTATCTGAAAATTGTTTGTTGTATCCAGAAATCTAGCATTCTCACCCGAGCTGGAGAGCAGCGCAAGCGTAGTCAGTCCATGAAATCCTACCCTTCAAGTGAATTGCGTAACATGTGTGATGAGCACATAGCAACGGAAGAGCCACCAGAAAAGGAGGATCTGCTGCAACAGATGCTAGAGAGAAGGTGAGATCCTGGTAGGCACAAACATATGGAAACAGGGTGTTTCCATATGTTGAGATGTGTTGTGATGCTTCATAGAGTCCCTCATTCCGTATGTCAGAGGAGACAGTGCTAGTATTCACATTTTAGAAGTGACTTGTCAGGTCTCATCAGCCAGTGCTGGGGCTCACATTTGTGACTGAGTTCCTGGGCTAATGGCTTGATGGTGTCCAGCCTGTTAATTTAGATTTCTTTCAAACACCTATCCAGAAATATTTCCTGGAGAGGATGGAATACTTGGGGAAATACCTTGCCTGTAGAAATTGATGCCCTCTTGTCTGCAAAAACCTGAGGGCTCTGCAAAGCTCACTTCTCACATGAGAGAAGCTAATGACTTGGTGCCGTAATACTGATACCACCTTTCTGGTAACTGGGCTGAGTCACCAGGCTTGTATTGCAGTTGCTTCCAAGTGGAACCCCAGTCTAGTGTATCAGTTTCTAAGCTAGTGATTGTGACTTATGAGTGGAGTCCTGACTCTGTCATTTTGCCAGATGCTTCAGCTTTGTTAGAATCTGAATAATTTGGCTCTGAAAATTGCTTTAGTAGCAAGTGATTTGAAATTGAGGGTTAGGAAACCGTCTCCGTTCTGCTGCTGTTGTCATACTCTGTCCATGGTAACGGCTCTTGACCCCTCTCTGCTATTTTTGGTGGAGAAAAAGAGTTGCTTGTCTCTAGTAAGAGTCCCTGAAATGTTCAGGAGAAGGTTGTAAAGAGCTGAAATAGCTGTTGCTGTTTTGGAGGTGGGGGTATGTGTCTGTCCTTAAGTTTCTGCAACTTATAACACGTTAAATCTGTCACAGATACACTCCTTACCCCAACCTGTACCCTGACCAGTCTCCCAGTGAAGAGTGGACCATGGAGGAACGGTTCAGACCTTTGACCTTCCATGGCTTGATCTTGCGCTCACAGCTCGTCACCCTCCTTGTCAGGGGTGTTTGTTACTCTGAGAGCCAGTCGGTGAGTCTTCCAAATCAGGAATTGTAGCAGACATCCCTACCGTCTTGACTGAGAAGGCTGGGAACAATATTTATGGGCTGCCAAAAAGAATCTACCTATTTTTACCCTTTAAGAAATGCATCTGTGTTTTAAAAGCTGCAGATGGATAATGTGAATTCTCCCTTGCAGCTCTAGAATAAAGAGAATTTAATTTCTGTTTAAGCACCCCCAGGAAAAGAGGACAGCTACTGTTTAAAAATAAACCAACAGACCCATTTGTTGCATAAAGGTGCAATCCTGTCAGGACTGGTGAACGGAGGGCAGATATTAAATACAAATAGAGCAACCAGCAGTGTATACTGTGTGGTTTTTACTACTGCATGCCAAGGTCTTACTAGGAGAGCGTCAGCTGTATGACTGAGATCAGTAAGAGCATTCGTGTTTGAGGCCCATCTTCCACAAGGTTGATTGGTTGCTGCCCTCCAGTGTTGAGTGTAGACCTGTCAGAGGCTGGAGAGCAGATGTGTTGCTCTCTCAGCTAAATGCCTGTATAGGTTTGGGCTTGCACTGCTGCATTCTGAGATGAGCTGCTAGGAGTACCTCTGTAGAAGTTGTATGTGCAGGCATGGGAGGAGGAGATCTGGGTGAGTGACTAGGAGGCATTGTTTGCTGTGCTGCTTGCCGCCCGTGTACTATCCTGGATCGTGACACATCGGTTCAGTGGGATTTGTTCTAATTGCAGAGTGCGAGTCAGCCTCGTCTGTCCCATGCAGAGATGTCAGAGGATTACCCCCGCTATCCAGATATCCATGACCTGGACCTCACTCTGCTGAACCCTCGCATGATAGTGGTAAGAGATGCACTGCAGTATGACAGTGTTTTCTGATATATATTTAAGACTGTTCCAAGCCTTTAAAAAGAGCTGAGAGCATGTTTAAGTCTACCCTGGGGTGCAGTGACCAACATCCTGTACTTCTCATGCATTCAGTCAGCCATGTCTGCATGTGGAAATCAATCCTCGTACCTGCTATGAAGCAGCATCACACATAGATGTTTTACTGTCAGAATAAGACGTTGCCTGTCTAGTTTAACTTCCTTCTAGATTAGACTCCTGCCTGAGTGAGATCAAACAGGCAAACTGCTGATATCTATTTGGAACTCTGTGTGCTGGCAAGCTCGGTCAGTGCCAGGCCTGTCATTGTCTTTGTGACAGGAAGGTTGCTGTGTAGGCCAAAGTGCTTTTTTAATATACATTCTTAATTTCATGGACCTGCGTTTATCCTGCTCAGAGGCTTTCTGCAGCATTGGGCTCCTAAGATCATGGGTTGCAGTGTTCAAACAAACTGTGACAAATTCAGGTTCCTGAAATAATTTCCTATTTGTGGAGAAATAGAATATGCCCACAGTCCAATACCCTGTCCAGAGACCAGTGGATTGGAGGAGGTGTAGGAATTGCTTGTTAGTGATTCCCAGAGATAGTGAAAATGCCTCTTGTAAATAATACAATTGTTTTTCTTTCTTAGGATGTCACCCCGTACATGAACCCATCACCTTTTACTGTCTCTCCAAACACTCATGTGTCACAAGTCTTCAACCTGTTCAGGACAATGGGACTCAGACATTTACCAGTTGTGAATGCAGTTGGAGAGGTGAGTCCTTATCTCCATTTTGTCTTGGCTGAGCAAGGAAGCCAGTGTTTTTTGCAATGCTTTCCAACTTCGGGAGAATTAAGATCTCTTGTAACATCAAACAGAAATGCTTCAAAAGATCAGAATGTGATCTTGTTTAAGGCCCTGAAGCATTCTTTATTACTGTGACTTTGTTACCATCTTTTGTGTCCAAGCCTGCTTCCTGCTTTCCTTGCAAAGGGCAGGACATGCAGTCTCTCTCCTGTCTCAGGTTGGCAGCGTGTGGAAACTCTTACTGTATTGTACCTATTGAGAGGCCTTGAGCTCATCAGAGGCCACTAATCTGGCTTCCTCTTTGACAGCTTTATTCAAGGCCAAGAGCAGAATTTCCTGTGTGTTGGGACAGGAGGTTTTCTGGCTGAAAGGAAATTTGCATTCTGTTCCTACTCATAGGAGCAGCAAAATAAAGGACTCTTTGAATTGTTTGTGCTTGATTCACTGTGCTTCTTTGCCATCTACAATGCTCAGGAATAGTCAGTAGATGTCAGTAACTTCCTACAAATATAGTAAGAAACTGTTTCCCTTAAGCCTGAACTGCTCTGTCCCTGTGAGACAGCAGTGCTTTTTCTGCCTCTTACTAATAGCTACTCTGCAGAGCCTGTTGGTTGAAAACAAGAGATGCTGACTTGTTCCATATTTAGTACAAGATGCTCTTGCAGTACTAGAGAGCAGCCTAGTTCTAAACTCTTTTAATGTGTAATGTCACTGAGGTGTTTCATCAGCTGAAACATGTGGTTTGACTGTTTCCTCAGCAGGCTGGGAGAGGGTCCCTTCTGTTACCTGCCAGCTAGTGATGACCAGTGTGCAGTCCCCACTTTGCAAGTCTTTACCATTTCTCTGTTTTGGTCTTTAGAGCTTCCTAGAATGTATCTGATACAAGCTATCTGCAATTATGTCATGTAGTATACCAGAAATGTCTCAGCTTTGTTATTTCCAATTATAGTTTTCATTTTCCAAAGGATTTAGTTACATCTGTATGCTGTCTAACATGGACAGGATTTCCCTTCCTTGGCAGGGGTAACTACTGCTGTGTCCAGACATGATAGCAGCAGTTAAGCTGTTCATTTGGGTGTAGTTAAAGCAGTGTCTTGCCTGTAGATAAGTGCTGGGGGGGGGGGTTGTGTGGCAAGATTTGAACTTGAACCCACTCTAACTCACCATTGGTCAAGAACTGCTTGCAGGTTCCCTCTTTTTTGGGGGTTGGAAAGAACAGCTCTACCATGCAAGTGTCTTAGTGGCACATCTGTGATATTGACTTTTATCTTTTTTCCTCTTTTCTTCCTCTTTAAGATTGTTGGGATAATCACTCGGCACAACCTGACCCACGAGTTTCTGCAGGCAAGACTGAGACAACACTATCAGACCATTTGATGCCCCTGCCCACCCTGCCCCACTGTCGGTGTGGCTACCTCCCTCTTCCAAGCCTGCACACGCGCTCGCATTCTGCTTGGACCCCACAAGGCCCAAGACTTGCCGTTTGGCTTCTCACATGCATATCAAGCCTGGGGAGCTGGAAAACATCTTGCTAGCCAGAGAATTAGAGGAGCTGCCTGAGCCCAGAGCTGGTCTCAGGCACTTGGTTTGACCACTCTTGATCCAGGTTTTTTCTTTTCCTGTGCCCCAGTTATCTCCTTTCATCAGATGTTGTCCTGACACTGTATGTTCTATTTTGTTTTGCTCTGAGTTTTTTTAATCGTTGGAAAAAAGAACCATCTAGCTCCACTGTGTCCTGTGCAGAGAACTGCAGCATCTTTTCCCTGTCCTCCTGTATGTCTCCCTTTTCCTCTTCCTCCCTTGTTCCTACAACTGTTGCCTTATTCATGTGAGAAGGGGGTCACTGTCAAGGCTGAGAGGAAGTATTGAAGTTTGCAGTTATCAAATAGCTGCTGTGGAGGATGGCTTTTCTCAAAAGCAGCATTAAAAAATCCAACTCTGGAAATAGACCTCTCTTTGCAGATGCTCCCATTTGCCCATGTTTTTCCACTCTGGTTTCATTTGTTCCTAATTTCTCTCCTTCTTTCATGGCGAAGCATCCTTGCTGTGATGTTTTTGACAGCAGCTGACTTTTGAGAGCAACTCAGCAAATCAGGAGTTCAAAACAATTCAATTCCAGTTACTGTTTGGGATTATAAATATTTAATACATTTGCAAAGCATCTCAGAGAAGGGAGATCTCTTTTCCCTGTTAGCTGTTGCTACTATCTCCCTTTAAGAGACTCTTCTAAGGCACTTTGTGGCACTCCACTTTGTCACTACCCTGACACTCCTGCATTTCTTGGCATTTGTAGGCACTTTGTCCTTGAACAGTGAGAGCCTGGGACACATTTCCAGCTAGGGTTAGAGACTAGGGAACCCCATGTCCTCAGAGCATGGTGAAGTGTTGCTTTCTGGAGGCAAATAGAACTGATGCTGTCTCTGGGCTTGGTTGAATTATCTCTGTGTCATGAGAGGAGTAGGTGTAACTTCAGGCTGCCATACAGGAGGGATACTTGGTGCTAGTGACTAACAGACAGGATCTGCTGCAAGTGGGGCTGTCTGTGTTCTAAAAATGCTGGGGATAATGTTTGTAACTGCAATAGCCAAATATCTGTAAGGGTAAAATCAGCACTTAGAAGCCAGTTGCAGCCAGTTCACTGCTTTAGCAGGTACCATCCTGGCCAGCACCTGTATTGTTCCAGCAGGCACCTGCCCTCCTGAGTTTTGCATGCAGATAACCCTCAGTGGGAAGCCAGCGTTGTGCCTCCAGGGGCTGCAGAACTGATTGGCTTGATAAAGCACAGAGCATTCTCTCAGCCAAGGGACTGGGCCAAGTAACATGGGGAATGTATCCCAGAAAAGCTTCTACAGAGCCTCTGAGCACCCTGATTAACCTGTTGTCTGCCGTACGGAGCTAGCTAGATGAGAGTTGTGGCAGAAGGAAATCGGGCATTATTGTATTTTCTGAAATCAGGAGCTCATGTATGCTGAAGATTTTCCTGACTAAGCCTGAAGGAGTTCTGCCCTTTCCTTACATGTGTCAAAACACTAAATCTGTTAAAGCAGCCTCTTTGACTGACTTTGTGGAAGTTCCAGTTCCAGGGCACTGCTGTGAAAACTGCTGGCTGCTGAGCCCTACTACAGTTAGGGTTAGGAGGAGGTTTTGAGCCCAGGGCATCAGCTGTGGTCTTGATGTAGGGCTCTTTAAATCACTGGAACTCATAGATGTTCAGAGAGTCTTTGCAGTCTGAATAGGTGGTGGACAGATGTATTCTGTGGCTGTGCTTGCAATAAAGACAGCTGGGAGGCTCTTGAATTTTGTCCAGCAGATGAGAGAAAACTTGGTCTTACAAGTGGTTCGTGAGGCCAAGTTTTAGGGTAGAATAGGTCTTTGTCATACAGTGCATGGCATGGCTCAGCTGGAAAGTTTTGTTTTAGCAAAGCTGTTTGTAAGCACTTAGATATTCTTTTTCTCTCTCTTCTCTCTCTTCTCTCTCTTCTCTCTCTTCTCTCTCTTCTCTCTCTTCTCTCTCTTCTCTCTCTTCTCTCTCTTCTCTCTCTTCTCTCTCTTCTCTCTCTTCTCTCTCTTCTCTCTCTTCTCTCTCTTCTCTCTCTTCTCTCTCTTCTCTCTCTTCTCTCTCTTCTCTTTTTTTTTCCCAATTTTTATTCTTCTCCATTGACATCTGGAGGCCTTTTTCTCTTGTAGTAGTGTTCTTTCCCACCTGCTGCCTTATTAAGAGAGGAAGGGAAGATCTTTATTTTCAAGAACAGATTTGTATCATTTCCACAAAGGGAAGAGTGGGCTGTAGTACATGCAAAGGAAGGTTGTGTGTGTCCCAGCACCCTTTGTTAACTATGGCTGCTCTCCAGGGCTGCTTGGGAAGTGACCTATCTAAAGAGCAGGGAATATGTTCATTCTTTTTCCTTTCTTACTGTGGAACTTGCAGCAACAGCTCTTGTCTCCTCCACTAAAATAGTTTTGCTGGTTTCTGAATATCCTAGCTCCATTTCAAATAAGGCATGCAAGCTCTTAAACCCCCATGAGTAAAACAAAGGTGTTTTCCAACAGCCAGTATCCATCTTGTGCCTTCAACCTGGACTCCCTAGCTGGGACAGGTGCGGCATGTTCTTTAGAGCATATAAGTTGGCATTGGCTACTGCTCTTGACTTGCAAGCTGTTTCCCTGTAAGTAGTACAAGGATGTCCTCTCTGGATTGTCTCTGCAGATGATTTCTAAAATGCCTCTGTTCCCTGAGCTCTGGTATTGCACTGAGCTATCCCCAGGAACTTCCAGCACCCCTTTGCGCTCCTTGAAGCTGGACTGTAGGTCTGAAATATGCTTCTGTTAACCTACCTTTCATTCAAAGGATTTGTGCTTGGGGCAGTTACAAATCACAGGAATCCTGTTTTGATGGGATTTCAGATCACTCTAATGTGGAATTAGCAATCCCATGCTGTCAGAGCACCTGTCAAGAATGCCCTATGTCTCTCCATGGCAAATCTTTTTCCTCTTGCTCATGTTGAGTGATTGTGTGTGGAAGGTTCCTTCTCTTCCTGCACATCGATAGGGCTCCTTAGATTGTTTGCCTTGAGCTGGTCATGTCCTGTTTTACTTCTGTACACAAACTGTAGCAGTATATTTTGCTGCAGGATGTCTTGCCGTCGCCACTGAGGCCTGGAGTTAGGCAATCCAGACAAGACAGGCTGAAAAATCTTGTCAAGGTTTGTCTGAGCACTAGCTGCGCTTCCCCATGAGAAGGCCACTTGCCTTCAGCCAGCTGTCAGCATTGTCTGCTCTGCCTGTGCCTCTGTCTTACTCAAACCTTTTAGCTGGAAAACACACCCCTTTCACTCTTTCAGTAAAGAAGTTTTAAATAAGGATGGTGGGTGACCCTGTCAGCTGCTCTAAAGGGAAATCTCAGTGTGCAATCACTGTTGTGTAGCTTGCAGAAAGGGAAATACAAGTTCACGTGAAGTTTGGGGATGCACCATTTCCCTTCTGCTAAGGACTGATGCAAAGAAGCTTGCGTTGAATCAGTCTTGTTCTCACACTTTGGTCACTTAATTCCTTTCTTACCACACACTAACTGCTTCTACTCTGGCTGCCTAGTGACTTACCACGAAACTTACTTCTAACATAGGTGCCTGTAACCTTTTACTCAGAGCAACACTAAAGGAATAGTAACCCAGAACTGGATTAGTATAGATGGCAAAAGTTAGGGGGTAGTATGAGGCATTCTCCCCTGCCTCATGGTTTCCTGTGCAGTGTTAATTATGCAGTTTTGAATTGTTAAGTTACTGTGAGCCATTCCAATGGTAGCGACTTACCTTTCCATTTGTTTTTTTGCACTGTTTTTTGTTATGAAATGATGTAAGCTAATTCCACAGTATTGTACATAAATTGTATTTTTTTTAAATTTGTATGAATATATTTTTATTTGAACTATGGCACTTGGGAAGTATTCATGTAACCATAATATGTCTGAGAGTAAAATGTTTGTGTGTCTCCTTCAGCACTTTCAAGGCCTTTTGATGTTTCTAGTGTTATCTTATTTTTGCCCTTTATTGTAATAAAACTGGTAGAACATGGCAATATCCAAGCACGTGATTTGAGGTAGATGAGTAGTTGCTATTTATGAGCTGTCTGGATTTAATAGTTTGTGCAGAAGGTGCTCTGAGGATGGGCAAAGAGGAAATAGTGTAATCCTTTATGCTGCAACCACTCTAGTCTCATGTTCTCTCACAACAGCTGTTTAAAAGGAGGGAATTATCATATGTATGATAAGGAGCTGAATTGTGCACATAGTGCTAGAGGCTTTTCTTGCCTGAGAACACTTGCTTTCCACCTTTCTCCCAGTAAGTTCATGAGAGACATTTAGAGTGCAGTGTTGCGCTTCTTGTTTTACAGATGGCTTCTCCAGGATGTGAAAAATCTTAATTTAATCTTTAGCTTTTATTTAGTTTATGGCTCTCTTTCCTGCTTTATCCTGCTGTCTACTTTATGGAGAAGAACTTGTGACAATTTTTGATCTTTCATCACATGCTTACAGGCCAAAAATGTGAGCAAGTACAGTCTTTGAGCACTGTAGAAATATCCAAGCCAAAAGCTCACTGCCTTTCCATGTTTGTGCTGTTTTTCTGGATCAGGTAGCTGTGTTGTATAGGATGCGCATAGTAGCTCTCTGATGCACTCTAATATGAAGTCAGCCAGCAGCTTGTCTGGCTCCTGCCCTCAGTCTCTTGGTGTGTATGTAATGACGGGGAGAACCTGAATTAGATGAAAGCATCTCTTGGGAGGGGATGGCATAAAATCTGGGTTTTGGAGCTAAATAAGAAGTGCTGTGGTGGTCTTAATTAAGCTGTGCTCCTAGCAAGGAATCAGGGTAGAAAAGAGTCATCAGGAGAAAAGAGCGGGGGGAACTCTGCTTCAGCTCTGCTACTGCTCTCAGTCATAAATGCAGTAATGTAGGAGGGAATGAGACAAGCATTTCCTCCCTAAAATTGAGGTATGTCACCTGCCACTTTAGCATAACAGTAAAGAAGGAAATAGACTATCTGTCTTTTGTCTACTTTCTCACCTCTCGCCCCCGAAAAAAAGGAGTGGCAGGGATGTGTCTGTCCATGCTCTCAGACACAGCTTGAGAATTTGGTGTTATGGCAACTTCCCTGCAGCCAAACCTACTGAAGCAGCCAGCTGGACTGATGCAGATACCAGGCGCTTGGTTAGAGCCTGTGTCAGCTTTAGGGCTGCTTGGGGTGTCAGGATTATATGCAAGGTGATTCCGGTTGCAGAGAATAAAAGCAGTAAAGTTTCTTGCCTGAAGAAGGAGGGATCAAAAACAGTTATAAGTGGTGGTTTGTCTTGCATTTTATCATGGGTGATGGAAGTGGTTACTAGAAAAACTGTGTAACACATTTATGGCTAAAGCAACCAACTTCATGTGTAGATTAAAATCCCTTTCTACTGAGGTTTATAGACTCATGAAATCCAACCATGTGTCATGATCCCTGTACCTGTAAACAGTGTATCTAGCAGAAGAATTTAGTGCTGTTCAATGATATTTTTTTTTTCTTTTCTTTGCTGTCAGGATACAAGCTGCCTACTTTAGCACGTGTGTATACACATACAGGTGTGTATCAAGCAGCACACGGAGCAAACAGAGAATGGCTGCCCTAAGCTTTGGCTGCACTTGTGTGTGAGATGAGAGAATGAAGCTGCTCTTCTTGTCCAGGGTGCTGAAGCGCTTTTCAGCGGCAGTGGGATACACTCAGCCTCTTCAGCATCCACTGTAGCTTTGCTAATGCAGTGTGTGGAAAAAATTTGTTCGTAGCTGGAATGAGATGGCAGTGAGTTCCACCACCATCTGGGAAGTGAGGGGCATCAGTTTGTGAGGTTTAGACCTTGAGATCACTGTTTAAAAGTCATCAGGATGTCCCTTTCAATATAATATAATCATATATAATCATATATAAGCGTGTAATCAGGGTGCTGTTTCAAAACTGCGGAAATAAAAGCACGAGTTGCTGTATGGGCTGTGTATGGTTTAACATGCATTTTAGTGATTCTTAAGCATCTAAGAACAGGAGGCTGGAACCCATATATACCAGTTTGAGTAGATGAACAATACTGTGTTGAAGAACTCATGACTCTAACAGAAAAGACAGGACAACCCTGACAGCTTTGCTGACTCCCCCAGCAGCTCCTTGATGCTTACGCTAGGGAATATCTCTGTGGGATGGCCGACTTTACACATTGATTTTATTTTTCTTTTGCTTCTTCCCAATTCCCGGCATATCAGGCCTGATCCTAGCTGTCTTCTCACTACCTGTTTTCTTAAAACTTTACCTCCTCCCGGATCAGCTTCTTTTTTTATACACAATTCTGCTGATTTTCCAAGAGAGCATTCAGAAGATGGGAAGGTAGAGGGAAGGTCTTACAAATCTTCCTTCCTTCCCACATAAAAGACCCCAAACTGTGATTACAATTGTAAGCCTTTTTTTTTTGTGTGTGTGTGTCTTTTTTTGGTGGAAGTATATCATTCAGCAATAGAATCTGCTGCTAGGAAAACAAAATGCAGGCATGGTATAACCTTCTGTTTACAAAGGGCGAATTGTACTGTTGGGAAGGGAACTGATGTACTCAGGATTCTTTGAACTAGGAACCCCAGTTGTACTAATTTCTTTTGCTTTGTTAAGATGATGGGAGGCTGGCCTTGAGCTATTGCAAACAGTTAATGAAAAGGACCAAAAGCAGCAGCTGTTTCTGGTTGTCAGCAGTGTGGTACAAGAGCCTATCCTGTGGTCTTAAGGTTTCTTCCTGCCTTTTCGTTTCACTCTGGTGTCTTCCTTCTCCTCGCTGTAAGACTGATCTTGAGACTGCTTCCCTTTGTACTTGCAATGATGGCAGGAATAAGATTCAAAGAACAAAGCCCACTGCATTCTATCACTTGCTCTGGTAAAGGATTGGGGATTGGAGCCAGCAGAAGATTCCCTTTTAAAGTTACTTGTCCATAGCAGTTGTTGCTGGACTGCCAATGGTTCAGCTCCAGCAGGGAATGACAGCATGGGGACATCTGTCTGCAAGAAATGTTCTTGATTTGTTTCAGGATGTTTCGCACTTCAAAGGTGTGAGAAAAGCACCAGAAAAGATCCCCTTCCTTTATCTCTCAGCAGTGCCTCTGGACTTTTCCGTCTTTGGTGTGAAAATTGAGACAAGTGTTGGACAAATGGGTGCCAACTGTCTAATGGGAGCTGTACCTCTGGGTAAGCGTGCGGAAGACTCGGGGAGAGGCTGTTCTCAACACAGCAGAGTTGTCAACAAGCTTTCTGCTAAATTCTGAACTGTATGACCATGCTGCTGGTAGCCTCTGTCTTTGGGCGTGGTGCCAGTGTGCTATTGTCTGTAAAGAGTGGCTGCCTAGGATGACTGGAACACACTCATCAAGCAGGTGTCAATCAGCAAAGGCCTTTGGGGACCAAGCTTCAGTGAAAGTAAATCAAGCAAGCTGGATACGGCCAGATTGTTATGTAAATTGGCACAGCTCTGCTCTTCCCGCAGCATCTGAGGATGTGTGCCCTATACTTCACATGTGATTTCTTAGAGAAACAAAGCAGTGGTGACAGCTCCTTTTGGCATTCTTGCTTGCAGACTGGGATTTCAGTGAAACATTTTATCTAGTGGGAAGCTGGAAAGGGATAGTGCAATGTCTGAAGGGGAAAGAAACCCTCAAATCTAATTTGCAAAAAAACCCCACACCAACCAGACCACTTTTCCAAACAAGGCTCATGCCTTACAGCATGCATGAAGCATGCTAGTGTAATTACTGTATTTCAAAGTTCAAAGGAAAGAAGGCTGCTGAATTATGCACTGTCATCAGGGTTACTGCCAGAAGCTATAGGAAGTGAGTATGAAGTCTGGCATTGTAGGAGGTGGCAAATGGCATTAGAGCTGGGTGGAGGGTGTTAGCCTGGTCCTTCTCTGATCTCGCTGGGATATTTCTTCCTTTGCACAATGAGCATGATAGCACTTGGATATATCCTAGGTGCTGTGTTGTGGGGGGTTGATTGAGGTTTATAATGCACTCTGATGCCTGACAGGGTGGAGGAGGGCAGGAATTTGGGACCCTGCCCCATGCTCAGTGCTGAATAGTTGCTTGGAACCTAATCTGCATTAGCTGTTTTTGACATCAGCTCTTGCTTTGCAGTGATAGCTTTGTCCCAAAGGCATCCTGTGCTTAGACTGTTTCTGAATTGTTTAAACTTACAAGCTACACTGATTCCCTGTCTTGGGGCTGACGCACAGCACAGTTCCTAAAGCAAAACTCTGTGCTATTATTGACACGTCACCAACTTTACCTTCCCCTAGGGCAAGTTTGTCTAGAAGGCTTGAGATGTTTCTTGGATAGGTGTGAAGACTTAGCAGGAATATGTTAATCTTCAGTTCATGCCCTCACAAGAGCCTGCTACTCCTTGTTTCTTGTCTAGTCCATTCCCGTATTTCCTCCAAAAAGTTCTACCAGGATTAGTTTCCAAAATTTACAGGCACAAAAGGCAGATCCACTACGAACCTGACGGAATCCACCTCATGTTTTGCGGTGGGTCTGTGCAGAACTGTCTACTGCTGGAGAAGAGCAGGCCCTAGTTAAAAGGAATACCTGCATCCTTTCATGAATAGCATGTGCAACTGCGCAAATCCACTGCAGTGACAGCAGCAGCAGCAGAAATAAAAGGCTGTTAAGTTAGCACCTGATGTATATATGGGATGATGTGTATATGGGACGACAGGACTGTCCTTTTAATCTTTGAGCCATGAAGACAAGTGCAAGTTGCTGCAAAGTACGGTAGAGCATGAACGTGTAACGCATCACGTGCTGTGGTAACTGCTTGCGCCTCTCTTCTTCGCCTGCTGTAAAGGTCAGCCTGCTGACCTTTGGTGAAGAACAGAGCAGTGGTACTTGCCATTGATGCCGCTGGGTCACAGTGTATGTGGCTGTTCTGTGAAACAGATAATAAATGAATTCATTTGCTAGCTGACTCTGCGATCCTTTATTTCTGCACCTACAGGCTGAAATTCCTGGCCTTGCTGAAAGCAAGTTCCTAGTGGAGCCTTTTATTTTTTCTATATGTGCCTTCTTGGCCACAGTCTTTCTGTACCCTCTTGAGAAAGCAAGCAATACAGCTCTGGAGAGACATTTAGCTTCCAGATGTCCTTGCTTTCTCCATAAGCAGTGGGCTGCTTTTGTCTGTGTTTGTTTAGGATTGACTGTTCCCGAGACTGTTCCCTGGTCTCTCTGATCCAGCTCTCACAGCAACAATGGTAGCTTTGCTTGTCCTTGGGCATGATGCTCTTTATCTCTAGAGCCAATCAGTGCTAAATTTCTCTCATTCAGCTTTTCCAAGTGCTCATTTCTGGGTGCAGTCCTATTCTGACCTGACTGTGAGATTTCCCTGGGGGAGCTTTACAGCTCAGTGTGTTTATGGGAGTAGCAGTAAAAATCCAGCCACAGAGATGCTTTTTTCCTCGATTGCCTACTCTCAATTAGGTTCTCCCAGACCAAAGGGTCTATTAACATACTGTCTGCAAGCCAATACAGACTTGTTCCACCGGGAACTGGCTTGCTGTTAATACTGGACCTACCTGGCTTTCAGTCAGGCAGCGCCAACTCTTCTTGCCATTTTTAGCACATTCCACTGAGCTCATTAGTGTTTTGTGCCTTGGGGGGCTGACAGGGAGGGACAATTTACAGGGCCTTGATGTGTCTGTGCAAGTTTTGCTTGACTGGGTAAAATGCAGCTCCAGCAAGGGCTGTTATTGTTAGAGTACGAGGATTGTTTTTACTTTCCTTTATAGCAGTGCATGGGAAGGCAGGCTGTTGCCTGTTGCTAGTGTGGAGGGATCCACCTGCATGTTCCCGTCTTGCTGCAGCGGGAAACAGGTGGCTGCAGGGGTGTGTTTGGAGAGCCTGTTTGAGAAGACAGAACCCTGTTGTCCCCACAAAGGCTTCCCAAAGGGTGACTTCACACCAGCTTGATTTGTGAAACTGCCTCTGAGTAAATGCAGTCACTGTAGCTTTTCACTGCAGAGATGTCTCATGGTAGCTGCTGGGAATCTTGACCTGGGAGTCAGCTTGCCTGCCAGGGAAACCTATTTGGACACTATTGTACAGAGTATTTTATCTTTGGCTGGTGCTGCTGGAAGGAGAGGCTCAGACATGTGATTGTATTGCACTAGGTGTTGTTTCCCATTGGAGTGGAGCAAAATGATTCCCTCAGAGTAGGCTTGTGCTTTTCCCTAGGGAAGAATCACAAGGCCCAGCGTGGCAGGGAGCACACAGGTGCCTCTCGGAGGTCGTGTCAGCAGTACAGGGAGTGACTGGGAGAGCAGCTTGTCAGAAATATGATGTGTGACATAAGCCCTGTTAAAGTGGTACAGCAGCCTTAGCTGTAAACAGGCATGTGCAGGAGTGGTGTGCCATTCAGCACTCAAACTTATGGTTTCACTGTAGCTATGGTTCCTGACAGCTGTTGTCAGCAACTGTCACGGCTCTGGCACATCTACCTCCCTGTAGCCTATCTTAACCGAGTATCATTCCTCTCCCTATGTGCATGTGCATAAGCAAAGTCAGAATTAGACTTATGCAGTTGAGACCATCCTGGTGCTGCTGTGTTCTTAGGCCCTGAACGAACTTTCCGAGGTGCTTGAGTACTGGATGCTGGGAATGAGACCCAAAATTAGATGCTCAAAATAATACAGTTTCTAGCGGTATGTGCAATCACAGGACAGTTGCATTGAGCCTGGGCTCAATGCCATTGCTGTGGCTGACTTGGGAATCCAAGCTATTTGGTCCTTGGGGTGCTAACTGAATGTGGTCTTGGCAATATAACCCTATGTAAGGGGTTGGAGAATATGCTTTGGGCCAAATTCAGATCATAGGTGTGAAAACTAGATACAAAGGTTTAAATGAAACCTTTAACAGACTTGCAGTGTTCCCGTTAGCCATGTTTAGAACAACTTTATGAGGGACCATTCCCAGAAAGTGATAAATGTTATGTACTAGATGCTTTGTAATTGGAGTTATCCCACCTGCCCTCACGTGAGAAGTACCGTGATAGGATTCAAGCCCCCTGAGGATCCATCAAGAAACACTGGGGATCAGCACCTCAGCCACATGCAGAGTGAGACAAGACACAGTTAATGATGTATCTTTCCGTTGATGCTCGTAACCTTTATTCGGTCAGTGCTAGAAAGCATATACAATGAATTCCCTTTCCTCCCTCTGGTTATCTTGAAACTTATGGAGTATTACGATTTTTCTTATTTCTTTTCATGTAAATTTTGCATACATGAGGGATTTCTGGTAGCGCAGTGGCAGTTCCCTTGACTGAATAATCTATACCAGCAAAAGGACTCTCTTGTTGCTGAAACCCTGTCTATAGGAGGAATCATGTTGGTCTTTCAATGTTGAGCATGCTTTTTTTCCTGCTAATCTGTTATAATTTCTTGGGGCAGAGGGAAAAAACTCTAATGAAAAACTCATTTTTGTTTTTACCAAGTTCATACTTTCATGGTCTTGTGTAAGTAAGATCCAGCCTTGTGGGTACCAGAGTACCAATAAAACATAGGCTTTTGACTTTAGGAAAATACAAGAAATTTTAATGCAACAGACAGGAGAGAGGTCCAGCATAGATGTCTAATGTGTTAGTTTTATTTAAAGATGGTCTCTTGGTGCTAGAGTAAGAAATGTTCTTTAAAAAACATCGAATAAATAAATAAATAAATAAATAAAAATAGGAATAACTTTCTGTTTGAGGAGTTTAGAAAGCATCCGGCTTTCATCTTGGGAGGAAACGGGTACTGTAAAGCATTCTTCAGAGTAGGGTATGGGGAGGTTGTCCTAATTCTTCCTGGAACCTGCAAGGCAAACATGAAATAAATGTTACTGGAATGTGTTTCTCTCTCAGTATATGCCACCATTGCCAGCAGTGCTTTTACCTACTACATCGATAGACACGGGTTTTCTTTTGAAAAATCAATACTAGCTTAAATATTAGACTAAAATTAATTCTTTTCTCAAACTGTGTCTTATTAAAGACTTCAATGAGACCCTGCCCCTCCTTTGTTGCATGACACAGATGCAGTCTGTTCTATCAGCAGAATGGCTCAGGCGGGACTCACCATTGCAACCCATTCCACTCAGGGACCCGATTCTATCAATTCTCCTCCCGAAGCAGCCAGAATCTCTCATCATCCTGGGCATCTGCACCCCCCTCAGTCTCTTGAGGAAGGGGTTCCTGTAGGACAGAGGGGTGCTGGATGCTAGCCTGGGTTCAGTCTTCTCGTCATTGCTGTCATCTATGAGTTCTGGTGAGATCTCCTCCTGGGTTTTGGGCTCTTGCAGGTCAGGATTGGACTCCAGGGCTTCAATCATTGCAAACTTATCCTCCAGTCTCTCTAGCAGAGCCTACAAGAGAAGGATTAATTTCATGAAACTCATAGTTCTGTGGTAATTTCCTAGCTATTCCAGTCATCCAATTCTGCATTCATTAATGGTCCCATAGGCACCCCTAGGGAGACTGTCAGGTTGGATCCCGGGGTTGCTGGTAGCACTTGAGCTCTGCCCTCTGCCATAAATCCCTGTTCACGTTAATTCCATCTATGGCTAGTTCTAGCTGAGAGCTGATTGAAGCTGCTTGCCACAGAAGTGTATCTTACTGGCAAGGTTAGAAGAGCTCTTGGCAGAGGAAAAAAGCAAGGTCTGAGTTGCACAGGGAGATACTACTCAACCCACCAATGGTACACTATCACAAAGTACCTCTGAATCCATAGGCACTCCCATGTGCTCAGAAGTTGCCTGCAATGCTGGTTGCTAGCAGTTGGCTTTCTTTTTTTTTTTTTTTTTTTTTTTTTTTTTTTTTTTTTTTTTTTTTTTTTTTTTTTTTTTTTCTAAGATCATCTGCTTGCTTGCTACCCCTGGCTATTTCACTGGGTGTCACTTGGAGAAGCTCTTGGTGTTTTCACTAATCTGTGCCCCAGGAGTTACAGGATTGCTGCTCCTTAAAGTAACATGCATCTCCCTGAAAATACCTGTATGCTAAATTTATATCTGCTATGTGACTTCTTCCTGGGTACCATTCTGTATAATTTTTAAAGCTTTGTGTAACAGGGATCAGACAACCTCCTCAAGGGCAGCTCAACCAATCAGAGGAATCTAATTGTCCTCCTCTAGAAGTAGAGTGGAGAGGAGTGAGCCTCACGGCTTGCTTGACAGCGAATGCATTTGGAAGCCACACTTCTCAGCTAGCTGCTGGAATGCTAGAAAAAGCCTAGAGATATGGGGCAGTTTTAGCTTTGGCTGACATGGTTCTAATAGTCTTAGGGAGTTTGTTCTCAGGGTCAGATGCTGTGAGAAGCTGATCACTGGTACCAGTCCAAGGAAAAGTTTGAGCTTTCAGACTTCATCTTGCAAGACTGAACCTTAAGCTTGTATTGTGCTGCAACAATGGATGTTCTCTATCATTCATTAAAATACGCATGTGGTAATTTCATAGCTCTAGAAGCTTTTCTGGGTGAGCCACGCTAAATGGTCATAGTATTCCTCTAGCAACTTCTCTGAAAGTTTGACTTTGGGTGCTCCGCTTTACCTCCTCATCTCCCATCCACATGCAGCCAGTTCTCTTCAATCCACAAAGCTAGAGCCATATGGCTGTCCTGCTTCACTGTTGCTGCCATTTAGTGGGATAAACAGTAGCCCGCCTGGAAGTTTTCTATTTGTTCTTATAGAGCTACTGTGATGATTTGTTCCCTCTCTGGGACTTTGCTCCCAGGAAGGTGGATGTTTAAGAGAAAAAGAACCAAAACCCCAAAGTAGACATCCCACAACATCAGAATTTTGTTTCCCACTGCTACCCAGGAGCTCAGGTGAACCCAGCACTGTAGGATATTGCTCTAGAGAGCTTCTTTGAACCCCTGTGAAGATCTGAGACTTTGTCCCCCGGCATGCGATCACTGATGTGGCTATCCAGTTGTGCAAAAGAAAAGCAAAAACACCACCTCACACTCTGCTAAGCACCCCAAAAGTTTAACCTTGCAAAAGAAGAGTCCTCACCTCCATGCTGGCCAGTTCTTTGGCAGGGCTGAGGCTGTAGATAGGGTTGGCTCTGCTGGACTGGAGTTGGATGAGCAGCAGCAAGAGGAAGCCACAGGAAAATGAGCCTTTAGTGTCCATGGCGCTGGATTTGTTGGGAATAGGGAAATTCAAGCTGTTTCTTCTGAGATGTCTCTTCAGGTCTCTCTCTTCTTTGTCCTATCCTCTCTCTTCCAAAGCTTGTCTTTTATACTCTTTGGGTGTGATCTGTGCTTCCTAGGTTATCAGTGGATTTATCTGGGGCACATTCCAGTCCCACTGCAGGCATGCAGTTCTGTCAAGGGAAGATTCCCTTTATTAGCTGTCATTAGGCAGCAGCTGCTGTTGCTGAGGAATGTATGTCACAAGTCAGTGATTTCATGTCACTCCCCCTCCTCTTGATACCAGGCGCTGTGATTACATAGTCCAGTTGGAAATTCTTAGCAATTTTCTTTCAAGAGACCCCTATGGTCAGATTTACGGAGATGGGGAACAACCCTGAAACTGCTCTGAACTCTGCTCCGTTAGAAGCTTTCCATAGGGAAATTACCTTTTACAAGGAAAACAATAGGCTTTTCAGATGAGTATTTGGTGGAGAGTAAAGGCTGAAGATAAATCTACTTTTAGGACACCTAAAGTATCGTGCACACTTTCCTTCTATATATGGAATATGCACAGCCACCGCATACCATGGAGTGTGCTGAAAATCCCAGGTTTGGGCCACTTCTCTTTTCCGATCGCTGTTGAGGTGATATCACCATTGAGACTTTGTATTTGTATGTTGCCAACAACAGAGGCGCCCCGATCTGCACCTCAATACAGATGATAACTTCTAGACTGACTGCAGAGACACCGAGTACCTCCAGCCCCCCACGACAACTGACTTCAGCACCATTGAAAAACATTAGTCTTTATTAACAGCTAAACATTTAAATCAATGGGATTTCTTTAAACATCGATGGTAAGGCTTGACCCTACATTAATAAAATTTGAAGAAGAGATGGTCAGATTCAGGAAAAATCTTCCTGTACCGTCATACAAGAAAGCAACTTGCTCGGCGAGAACTTTAGATAGATGGCTTTCGGTGTTATTCAGCAAAGGTATTAGAATCTGGCCCCAAGGAAGAATGAATTTATGTATATGTGTGTTTTGGGAGGGGTTAAAATGAAACGTTTGGTTTAATATATTAAAAACAAAAAGTATTTATTTGTGTCTCTGAGAGCTGAAGTTTTCAAGATTAGCTAAAAACTGCCTACGCTTAAATGAGAAATTACGAAAATGCAGATTTGCTGCAAATTCCTCTTCCAGCATTGTCTTTGTGCATATAGTGCAACTAAAAATTAATCTTTTTTTACAGAGCCGCAGGAGAGTTCTAAATCGTGAAGCGTATTGCTTATCCTGCATTTTCCTAATGTTTCTCGTAGCTCTAAATTGAAACAAGAGTGAATATATGAGCAAGTTGAATATGTCAGTCTAGTAATAATTTGTTGACTTTTAATACAAATATAGATCTTGAAAGAATCTCCTGAGTACAGTTTCTAAATAATAATAGAACGATAAAATATTTCTCATGTCTTAAATGTCTTAACATGGTGTTTGTGTACAAACATGTGAACACACTGTTCACATGATCCCCTACCAAAATTATACTAGAAAGGACGTTCTCAAGGTTGTGAAGTCAAGCTCAAATGCTACTTTTTCCTAATATAGCCTGAAGTCAGCCCAACTCTGTGTGTGTTCTGATTAAGTCTTTTATTAAAAGAGCACTCCCTGTTTTCCCCCCAATGCTTTCTTTTTTCAGTACACGGAGGCAGCTCTCATTTTTTTATATCATTGTGTGCCCCAACACATTCTTATTTTGTGCTTTCAAATTGTGCTTAAGAAAGAGCTAAGATCCTGATAGCTTTTTTTTTTTTTTTTTTTAAACTAACACTCCATACAGCAGTGTCTGTACAATGCACTAATTAGTTACAAGTATTCTCTTACTGCTGCTCTTGGGTGTGTATGTGTGTTTTTGCACCAGGGTGTACCTTCATTTTGTAAACTGAGAAAGTGTGAGAAGATAAACCAGAATTGTTCATTAATATTGACTGTCCAATTTAAGATAACTAGGATCTGTTACTGCTTTATTTTTTGTTTCTTTCCTTTCACCCTCCCCACCCGCTAAGTATTCTCTGGTGCTGTCTCTGTGCAAAAAGACTCTGTCAATTGATCTGCGTTTTGTCTGAGAGCTCAGCACATCTGTAAAGCAACCTGGGGCACAAAACCCAGCAGCAAGAAACTGAGGAACACAGCATCGGTCACACATGTGAAATATTTAGCTTGGAGTGACCTGTCCCTGTGAAACAATCTTAATATTCCAGGATCATATTCAATAACCTGGACCCAGAGATACTCCTTTCTTTTACTGGTTTGCTCATTTTCCATCTTCAGTATTCCACAGCAGATAAATGAGATGTAGGGACCTGACTTCAGCCTTGACAACACTTTTCTAAGAGAAAGAGGTTTATGTGCTCTGTTTCATGCAGTATATATGGATTTATGTAGATGGGATAAAATGGCTGACCGTCACAGTAGCTGTTGTATTTTCAAAGCCAGATTCTGCCCTCTATTATCCATCTCGCAGTCCTGCCAAAGCAAATGGAGCGTAAAATGTCAGAACTCAGCTCATCATTGTTGAAACTGCAAAGCTCAGTTGTTTGTTTGCTTGTGGTATCTCGGTATCATTACCCTGCCATGATTAATGCGAACTTTCGGCTTTGTAGCCCAGTGATGCATAGTCAAGACTCAGGCATTGCCCATGTTCAACTGGCCATTTGCCCAGTAAAAACCCTGTTGGGAGTCTTTTAACAGTGCAGCAGGTTCTTATAAAAAGCATACAATGACTGGTTTTAGGATTGGGAAATGGGCACATTGCCCCAGCATCCCAGGCTATGGGATAGGAGGTGTGGGGACATGAGGCTCCATTAGAAAGCAGCTCAGAGCAGAGAGAGAGAGCAGCAAGGGTGCTGCTGGCAGCCCCCTGTGTGGATCCCTGCGAGGAGGAGGATGGTACACGGACAGAGCTCAGCTGAGGGTGACACTGCCCCTTTCCCAGCAGGATGGTGAGATGTCCTTGGTTTTCAGCCCTGTAAGGCTGAGGACTGTCAGCCTGAGGGATGGTGTCATGTGGATTTCTTCTGCTGATAGCTCTGTCCTAGCTGATGCCCCTACCTGCTGCACATCCTTCCACTGATGTCCATGCTCTATTGCCATAGTGCAGCTGAAGAGTGCTAGAGCGTGAGCTGATTGTAAAGAGCCTTTGTAGTCCTGTTCTGTGGAAGAGGCTGGATTTGAATGCCTTTCATCTCCCAGGGACTAAACCCTTTGACAAGACTATGCCGTACCCCACCCAAGCTCACTCTCTCTCTGCCTCGCAGTTTGGTTAGATTAAGAAGGAAATGAAGAGATGAGGCCATCAGCGCAGGAAACAAAAGGGAAATGTAATAATGTCCAGTGCAGGGCATGCAGCAGCACCAAGATCATAGGACAGGCCATACTACAATTAAGATAGTTTAGTGGTGCCTCACTTTTTCCATGGGGGAGGAAACTTATTTTCATCCCAAAGATGGATTGTTTCTCTGGCTGATTGGGATGTATCATCTGTGTGATGTGGCTGCCCCTTCCTCTGCTGGACTCTCCAGGCTGAGTGCAGGCAACACGGGCCCAGCCTCTCTCAGTTCCTTTAGAGCAGGGTGTTTGGCAATGCCTGGAGCCTTTCTGCCTGTTCAGGGCTCCCTGTGCTTCACAGCTTTGTCTTGAGAAGGGCTTTGCTGAAGCCGAGTGCCATGAGCTTGGGGAAAAGCCGTCTGTCCGAGCTGCCCCGGGCCGGAGGAGCTGGGCTAGGCTGAGCTGCGCTCCGGGCCCGGGCACGGGAGAGGCCGAGCCCCGGGCTGGCGCGGGGAACGGCGGGAGCCCGGCGGGGCCGGCGCTCGGCCTGCGGGGCGACTGTCCCGGGTCCTGAACTCCTCCCGGCTCCCCGCCCGCAGCGCCGGCCGCCCAGCCGCCGCTCCCGAATATATTTTTAAAGCGACTTAGCCCTTCTGTCATTAGTGGCACTCCATGCCGGTCCGCCCTGCCCAACTTGGCACTGATACCAGCGGCTTAGCCTATGGGACAGTGTAGGACACTACCTGGAATTAACCCCAAGCCCAGTGCCGACCTGCTGGGAGAATTCACACCTAGCGAATTCACAGCGAAGGTGTCTGGAAAAGCATCCCAGCTGCCACGGTCCCAGAGCTGTGCCTGACAGTGCCTCTCCAGTGCAGCGTGGAGGGTCACTGAACTAATCATTGTCCTGGAGAGATGCAACCACCATCCTTTCCTGCTGCTGCAACCCTCCAGCGAAGCTTGTCCAGATCTGGTGGGATGCTCTGGCCAGGGTGGGGACCGACCCCTTAGGGCAGAGCGAGAGAAGCTGTATCCTCTGACCGTGTACTACGCCATGACCGAAAAAACACTCGCAAAAGGCAATGCAGGCTTTGTACAAAAGTTTATTGCTGCATACCCCACCCCCGCGGAGGCCCCGGGGGGAGCCTGGCTCGCTGGCTGCTGGACACCGGCCTGGAGGCTCAGGGAGCGCTTGGGAGCCGGTCCCAGCTTCAGCTTCTCCCTCTCCTCCAGAAACCTGGGAGAGAAGGGCAGAGAGCTGCTGGGGGACCCGCGCCGAGGCTTTCAGCCGGGGACAGCGGCCCCTCTCAGCAGCTGCCCCGACCGCGTCTCCGGGCTCCCCCGCCTCCCTGCGCCGCGGGGAGCCGCGGGCTCCAACCCGGGACCTACGGGCTTTGTACTGGTTGCATCCCAGCCCCGTCTGCGCGCCGATCCTCTCCATCCTCGTCCCAAAGCAGCCGGAGAAGTGCCTCCGTCTGTAGGAGGAGAGCAGGCTCCTCCACTGGTTCTGCCCCTCCGCCGGCTGGGGAGGGCTGGGCGCCGGGAGCGGGGCAGCCGACGGGCCGCTGTCCGCCCCCGGCAGGTCCCACTCGAAGCCGCCGTCCTCAGCCCCGGCCGTCCGCTCGTCTTCCAGGCCCGGTTCCCCTTCCTCCTCCCGGAGCTGCCCCAGCGCCTCCAGGAGGTCCTGAAGAGGGAAGGAGAGGGGAGGAGCGACGGCCGCGGCGGGGGACAGGGAGCCCCGCTCCTGTGCGCTTCGTCCCGGCGGGACGGGTACGGGTGGTCGCCCCGGGAGACCCGGCCCGCCCCGGCCCCGGTACCTGCAGGGACCGCAGTTCCTCATCGTGCTCACCACCGACCGGCTGCGCTCCTGTCCATGGCAGGACGAGCAGCAGCAAGGAGGCCCTGCAGCACAGAGCCGGGAGCTGCATCCTATCCTATCCTATCCTATCCTATCCTATCCTATCCTGTCCTGTCCTGTCCTGTCCTAGCTCGGTGCCGTGTTGCTGCTTTGCCCATGGATGCCTCTCCTTATATCCTCACTCTCTGCCCGGAGGGAGTTCAGCTGCCTCCTGCCAGATCCCCGCAGGAGCTGGAGTGCCACACTCTGCCCTCCAGCTTCGATAAGGGAACTGGTTACAACTGGCCCCACAGGTGACCCTCCAGGAGAGAGGGGTTCCCTGAGTGCAGCAAATCTTCCAGAGGGAGAGAACTGCCCCAAGTCATCTCCTCCCCTCCTGGCAGTACTCATTTTCCCAGTGATTTCCTCCCCCTCCACTCTCCGTCACCATTAGGTAGGAGTTGATGCAGTGAAAGGACCTTACACTTTCTGCCTGTTTGCTCTGCCTCACATCTGCAGGCGCGCAGGAGCTGTGAGCTGGGCCAAGCAGGTGATTGATTTCCCCTCCAAGGGGATGAGGGATGGATCATTTCTCCTCCATGGGGGAGACAAGTGGGGGGAATTGGAAATTTTCCTCTGTTTCCAGCAGTTCCTTTTTCTTCTCTGTATGCATATTTTTGTGCTATGTGAATAGACCATGTCCTGAGATTTGGGTTTAGGAGATTTTCCTTCCTTGCAAGTTCATATGATGATGGTTCTTGCCTTCCTCTGGCATTGCTGGCAGACCCTTCCTTCTATAGCTAAGAGGCACTAACTTTTTAGTGGCCTAAGTCTGGCTTGAGTGATGGTATAGCTGATCACTTTGCTATAAATGTTGCTCTCTAGCCATGCCTTGGCTACAGCAGCGAATCAATCATGATCCTCTGTTCATATCCTACCATCTTTCCCATAAATGATGGTGTGTTCTGTCCCCTACAGCTTGGGTTGAAGTGAGAAATTCCTACAGAACAAATGTTCTTTCCAGAAAGCCCAGCGGCCTTGCTCAAAGAAAGAGATTTTGTACATCTTTGGATTTAGGCTCTGGAGATAAAAGTGTCTGAATTACCAATTTGGTGACAGTAGCAGGCAGCCTGTTTGTATGAAACTTTCTCTTATTTTGCCTCAGAGCTTTGCAGCAGTTTCTTATTAACTTTCAGTAAAACTTTTGGCGTCTCTCCTGTGTGAGTGGCAAATTTCAACTATAAATGAGTACAATTTCCACTGGTTCCGAGATGCAAATCAAAATGACCCTGTTAGATCCTTACAGAACAAAAGGCAGAATCCATGACATCCTGTGGGTAGAGCAGCAGACAGGGTCCTTTCAATCACCACCTGGGTAGTATTAAAGGAATTACACTAAGTCTCTGCCTTCTGCCCTTATCATTTGCTTAGCCACTACACTCATACATTTCTGTGATTTCACTTGATATGCAGTGATTTCTGCTTGGGCCTTTAATTCAGAGACTTTCCTAAAGCTCAGCAAAGCCAAAGAAAGCCTTTCCCCTGAGTTCAGAGGGTTTTGAACCAAGCTGTCATGGTCTTATTATTGCTTGGTGCTGTATGAACAAGCAACAACATACATTATGTTTCTACATCTCCTTCCCCCATTTTTTTTGTCTTTCTGTTCCACAAATCTACCTACAGCTGACATAATTTATCTTAGATTGGAAGCAAACTAGCAATATCAGCTGGTGTGGGACAATGATCTCTGCACCCAGCAGTGTTAACAGTTGGCAAGCGCTTTTGTTTGAAAGTATCACAGCAAAGAAGAATCTGGCAGAGAAATAAGGTACGTGTTTTGAAAGTATGGTACATGAATGAAGGAAGCTTGCATCAGGTGGGAGTGTTATGTTGATAGAGAATAACAGCAAGATAGCGAAGGTAAGGATGTGTATCATCCTCGATTTTGTGTGTAGTAAAGACAGACAGCAGTGGAAAGGGATAAAGCTGTGATAGCGTATAGGATCTGTGTGATGACCAAGGGAAATGAATACAACTTAGCCCTCTAATAATAAACTAGGCAGAATTGAGACTTGGATGAGACCAAATCTTGATTGCTGCCTAACATCAGTTGTAAACAGGTACCCTAAAAGCAGAAACATTTGAGAAAGATATCTGTATATTTCTTTCTATGTAGGAGTAGTTTTCTTGCAGGCTTTTCTCCTTGGCAACTTCTGTAATCCTAGTCTGCAAATTCATGCACCGCTTCTTAGCAGAGATGGAAATGACACAGCTAGAGATGAGCTTCCCCCATCTGACTGGCATGCTAACTTCAAAGGTTAGCTTTGATTATTTAAATGCTAATAGCACTCAGCAAATTACCTAAAGTACAAGCACACCTGGCTTCAGTCCTAGGGATCTAATTATGGAGCCTTTTATGTGAAATAAATTGTTCCTGCTTTCTGAAAAGTGGCTTTTTAAAATGTTCACACAAAATGCCAGGTGATGGGATGGCACATTACCAGCTCAGCCTCTGTGGAGTTGGAGCTCTTGTCAGTTTCTTATTCATCTTCTGTAGGATTCTGTTCTCACAGCTCAGTCCTCAACCTCCTCTGACCTCTGTTACTTTATCTGCAAATAATTTCAATGACCCACAGGTTTATGTTAGCGTAGCTGAGTTTGAAAACAGGCTAAGGATGTTCAGGAAACAAACTCCAGTACTACTTACCCTTCGTTAGATTTTCAGTGTATTCAGTGCTGAAATTTCAACATCAGGAAGCTTTTACACCTATGAGAATGTGCCTGCTCCTAGGGTTACTGAGAGCTGGGAACAAGCTATCAGACCTGGGATTATTAGGAAGGAGGCTGTAACCTTCACATTAACACCAACTGTCACAAGATACCAGCTCTTCATTGTTTGACACCATCATGTCTGTGGGCTGTGTGGATTAACCTTTCCACCACATAGGTTGCACCTGAGCCAGGCCCAGGGCTAGAATACCTGAAGAGGGACTATAAGAAAGCTGGATGCTGTCAGGTTCCTACAAGTAAGCATATTTGCTTCCTCTTAGCATAAGTAAATTTTTGTGTATTGGGGAAAAGAAATGAAAATCTCTTTCTAGCTGTCTGGAGGTGTGTTAAGTTAGAATAATGAATCAGAAATCTCTTTGCTCGTGTTTGTGCAGGACAGATGTCTTTGCATGACGGAAGCTACAGCAAGAGAGAGTGTTATCTGTATGGCCCAATGAGACTCCAGACTTCTAGGAGAATTTTCCCATGAATTACTGTGCAGTCTATGGGCCTCTATCTAGAAAAGTTGTTCGTACTGATCAGGCTGCAGCACTAGTTTTAAGACATGCGTGGCACATCTATTGGTATGTGAATTATGCTTTCATCCTCCATTCCTTGCTTTAATTCTTCATCTGACTGGCGAAATGCTTCATTTTCTTCTTGTTCTTCTTCGGAAAGGCAACAAAGAATATAATAAATTCATTACATGGACTATTCCATTGTTTGAGAGCTTGTACTCAGGGGTGCCTATATAACTGATGAGACCATTCCTTACCAGTGAGTGTATGTTTAGGGCATTTTCACTATTGCTGCTGCTTTGTTATCAAAGTTAACTTAAACAGAGTAAGTAGCAAACAGCATAAGACCTAATAAAGACTGTTAACTAGAGAAGCTTTCAGGTTATGTTGTTGAATTTTCTGCTCAGGGTTTGTGTTGATAGCCTTGTAGCTACTGGTCTGAGGAGAGAAAGATTCTGGGGGATGGAATAGCCATAGACAGGTAGAATTAATGGTAATTTCTAAATGTGCAAGAGATATAGAAAGTGTAAAAGATTGCAAAAAAAATAGAGAGAGAAGCTGTTGGTAGCTTGTGCAAGGGGAGAGTATCTCCATTAACAAATCATTCTGTGCTTTCTGGTCACATATAGGCAGCTCTTAAGTGTTGAAACATATGTTTAGGAGCTTGTTGTACTGATGTCCTTCCCAGAGCAAGCCTGTGGCTTCAGGGTGGAAGTTATATATTGAAATAGCATGAGAGAAGAACAAAGCTTCCTCTAGTTTGGCTCTGAATAGCTGTCCAACAGGTCCTGGGTCACCTTTGTTCTATGGGACTTGTGGTTAGAGGGACCGGAACCAAATCATAGAGTTTAAGCAATTGAGGCAGACCCAGAAACTGGATCTCTAGCTGCTCTGTGCAAACAGGCTTTCTTAATGAGAGCTGAACTGCCAGAGATTCAGAGCACATGCAGCTAGAGGGTTGCTGATGAACTTGCTTTGCATAGAAGTTTGTGCTCCGTGTTGCAGTTTATATCCAGGAGTCCTGTTAGAAACAGATTTATTACCAGAATATTTTCTTCCAGAAGCATCTGTTGTGTGGGCAAGAAAATGGGAGGAGTACAACTGTGTAGCCCATCTGTCCACTCCAAGCAAAAGGCTGGAAGTGAACAGCTGTGCCTTCATTTGTGACCGTCAGCGTAGACATTTGCATGAGCAGCCTTGCTGACTTCCATGGAGCTGCTTGCACAGTTCAGCTCTCATCACCATTGGGACAGCACAGTCATGATCTTGGCAAACCAGCCTTCATACAGAATTCCTTTGGCTCAAGATGTTTTGCCAAATAGCTGTTCTCCGATTTGTTAATAGTTAGATTCAGTGAATACTTGGTTTGCTTAAAAAATAGAACTGGTCAGATACATTTTTTTTGTGCAATCTTGACTTTACTTTTTTGTTGGAAAAATGCTTTTCACTGTCTGGATCTGCCTATGGAAGAGTAGGTGCTCTTTAACTTTCTTCAAAGAGCGGTAGCTTTTTTTTTTGGACAAGATAAGATATACTAGTAAGAAACAATTGCTTTCCTCTCTCAGTGGCAGATCCAAATGCATAGTAACAGCTTTCTACTGATGTCAGCTAAGACAGCTACCCTTTGAGTTCAAATTGTGGTGGTCAAAGACTTGGGGCTTTGCGTCTTGGTTTCTGGTGACTTTTTGTGAAGATGGCTATGTCAGTCTTGTTCTTGTTATACTTATGTTTAGATAGTAATATCTTAACCTCAGAAAGGTTCTTCTGGTAAAAAGAAGGGCTTGTTTGATTGTGTATCCTTTTTTTGTTGTGTGTGTTTGTTTGTTTGGTTTGGGGGGGTTTTGGGTTTTTTTGTTTTTTTTTTTTTTAAAAAAACAGCTAAAAAGTCCTTTTTACCAGAAAGCAGCCCTCTGAAATGCTTCTGAATTCTAGTGGATTCAGTCAGGAATGATACATGAAAGAATCACAGCAAAAGCTTGAAGCAAATTATGGAAAACAGTTTATTATCTATAACATGATGAGATGTGTTTATTTATACATTTAGTACACAAACAGTACAAATGTTTTCTGTAATTAAATTTCAGATAGATGTTCACAAATTATTACTCTGATACAAATAGGCAGTACAGCAATAGTGTATTCTGTTGACCAAGTAATTCAGGAGGGAGGTGGGGTACAATTTGCTCAGTACATCATGTAACAGATGGATTGGTGGAGCCAACGTGAATAACAGCTGAATATTTCCTGAAAGGCAACAGGTCCTTTGAAACCTCAAAGTCAGTCCTGTCAAGAAAGCAGAGAAATAAGTAAAAGAAAGAGAAGTGGACAGGATTTCACACATGGAAATTAACTGATTTCTTACTGTTCTAGGGCCAGGTTCAGCTCCACAGTTCTGCTCAGAGTTTCTTTGGATTGACACAATCATCCCTGGGGAGCTGGTGAAAACCTCTCTGATCTGGCTTCTGTGACAAGATGAAATGCATACAGCTGACTTGGAGAAAGGAGTGAAAGCAGGTAAAGCAGAGATGTGGCATTCACAGGTTTTAAGTATACAACCGATGACAGTGAATTCTGAGGAGGGTAAAATTACTAAACTGTGTTTGTAATAGGAGGGTAAAAGTTACTTTAAGGCACTATTTCCTTAAAGCTGAATTAAATCCGCTCTTCTGCGTACCGATGCAAGTTATACATGAACATCCAGATCATCTGCCTCTGGCTTTCTCTTACCATAGTAAGCGGTTAGCATCCTAGTCCACTCAGTGACCCAATTCTGTCCAGCTTGACACCAAAACAGCCCCTGGAGAGGCCCTTTTTGCTTCTGCCTTGGTATCTAAGGGGTAAACTTAGGAAATCACTGAAGAACCTCTGGACGGCACTATCACCCACGGACATGCTGTCAGGCTGGTCCCTGGTGTCTTGGGTCCACTGGAATTCAGTGTCTTGCTGATCAAAGGCACCTGTTGGGATCATGTCATCTTGCTCATGGTCCCTCTCTTCTGAGACCAGCGGATGCTCCAGGTCCTCATCTAATAGTTTGGACAGACTCTGAAAAAAGGGAAAGGTGGAGAGGGAGGAGAGGAGAAGAAGGAGGGGTTCTGGGAGCTCTGTCGTTATTTTCATATAAGCCATGCTCAGTGCTAAGCTTGGAGAAACTTATTTTGAACGTTTATCAAAAGATGAAAGTACTTGAAGTTATTTCTGAAGCTGATGATGGTTATCTTTAGATTCTTCTGGGTCACCAAGCTGCTCTGAGCTAACACTGTATGCTCTCTCAAAATGCTCTAAGGCTCTATGCTGTTACCGTATTCTGTAGTTCTGAGCTGACCAACTGCCAGTTAAGTCTTTCCTGGAGCTGGGGATCTGGGGTATGGGATAAATTGTGAAAGACGATGAAAGAAGCTTGGTCAAGAGTGAATAAGCAACAATAAAAAATGGTCGATACCTTGGCATAATAAGAGGAGCGATGCAATGAGAGGAGACATGCTGAAGTTGGTGCTAGAAGGATTATAAATTTCTTTGCAGATTGGGAGGCTACTTTGTATTTGGGAATACCAGATCCCTAGTTGGGTAGCTGAAATGTTTTTTCCTAATGATTTGGAATTCCTGTGTACACAAATACACACACACATTCTCTCTTTCTCTTTTTCTCATGTTCTGCCTCTGGGACTTGCAAGCAGGGACTGCATTACAGCATGCTATGGTTTGAGAAACCCAAAACAATTTTTTGTCATTTAGACAGTTATTCTGTCACCTGATGACCCCTCCCCATCCGGAAAGGGGAATTGGGGAAAAAACAAGGAAACCCGAGGCTTGAAATACAAATAAATTTAATAGAATAAGACTAGATAATTAACAGCAATAACACTAAAGAACCAATATTGATCCTGATACCAATATAAAATATACAAGGATTATACTCAGCCCATTCTCTCAGTAGTAAGCTGTACACTCCCAGCAGTGGACAGCTAATGTCTGACACTGCAAGCGCTATGGCTTCAGGAGGAAGGGAAGGGCTTGGGGGTCCGGCACTGAGGCCAGAAGTTTTCAGGATTGCAGCCATCATAGAAGAGAAAAACTTTGCAGCAAACTTTCTAATTTATATTGAATGTGACATTCATGGTATGAAATAATCCTGTTGGCCAGCTTGGGTCAAGTGCCCGGGTCTCGCTCCTCCTCATCCCTGCACCTGGCAAGCTCGAAAACACTGAGACCTTGAAACCCACACACCGTAGCTGGCTATAAAGTAAATATTTTCACAAATTCAGACACTAGTCTTCTAAAAGTGCAGTTTTTCCAAGAATTAGAAGAGAAATTAGTCCTGTGTTGCTCAAACCAGGACACTGCACTATTGAGCTGAGGAGGAGATCGTGCAGGTACAACCCATTAATTCCTTTTTCAGCTTAAACCAAGGGGTTCAGGGAGGAGCATGCAGGTGACTGCTCTAGGGCTCTAGATAGGAGTCCTTCCAGAAAAATTCCTTTTACTCTAAAAGTTTATTGCTTCACTCAGTCACAGGATGACCCTAAATCTGCAATCTGCAAACTGACCCCACAGGAAAAAAAACATTTTCCTTTTAATTGCCTGGTGTGATCAGAAAGTTAAATCCAGTAATTGATTACTTTAGTTTCCCTTCATTTAATAATTCTATGTCTGCCCGCCTCAAGGTTCCTGCTGTCATGGTCTCTCTGAGTATCTCCTACTGCTTTGGCTGGGGTTGGAAGAAGAGGAGCTAATCTGAAGTGCCTAAATCCTAAAGAAGCATCAGCTTCTTTCCGTTCTATTGAGCAGCCAGTCACTTACCTGTAAGCTGGAAATGGGCCTGGCCCTTGCCTGGTTTTGACTGACAATAAGCAGCAGAAGGAATCCAGGGCAAAAAAGAAGTTTCAGGTTCATCTTCATGTTTTGGTGTCTCTGGTTCCTCCTCCACTTGAGTCTCTCCAGTTCAGTGTTGCTCTGTGTCTCCAGCTACCAGCCTTTATATCTCCCTCCAACCCCTCCCAAGTCTACCTTTTGAGTTCCTGCCAGTGCAAGGATTGGTTTGAGGTTCTGATCTGTTTTCCCAGGAGGAGGAGGGAGGAAATAGTTCTCTTTTCTGATGGCAAATAAAAGGAGCATTTTACACTTAGGCAATGCAGCATCATTCTGTTGCTGTGAATCTGAAGGTCCCTGCAGCCTGCTGTCTTGGTGCCACTTACATACGTCAGTTTGCTTAGCTCAGCGTTCCTTGGGTTGACTGCTAAACCTTTCCTTTCCATCCAGAGAAAAATAATTGTGAGAGAAGTATAAAGTGAGACAGGAAGCACATTATATCCACTACACGTTCACCTGGCTCCTTTGTCACCATGAAGTACCAAATCAGAGGGACGAGGGTCTCATAAAACATGCTATGTAAGAGCAAGGTGTTATTACCTCATGTAACAATATGGCATTAGTAACCTATGAGACAAGAGTGTGATTTGGAGAAGGGAAATCCAAGTCCTAAAAATGTGACAAGTTGCGTTAGTTACTGGCCTGAGTGACAGGGAGGATGGCTGAAACCAGGCTAATAGGCACAGAAAGCTTCTACATGGCTTAAGTTGGGGAACAAATTCCTCTTCTCCCCTGGATCCAGATTAAAACATTTTCTCTGTGTTCTTTCTCAGTTTATCATACACAACTTGTATTAAAACTGAAATTAGTCTGAAAGGAAGCACAGCCCCAACATCTTTCTTGCGACACGTACAGGGACATTAAAAAGCTGCAGGATTAGAATGTGTGTTTGGTGTACTCTGTCTCTCTTTTTTTGAATGAATTGAAGCACCAGCTTCAAACAAAACTAATTTTGTCAAGTGTTAGGGGGAGCGGAAGAAACTGAATCAGTTCTTAGCCAGGGTCTTGAGGGTATTTAAATCACTGCTGTTGGCCAGACCTCCCTCTACTGTAAAAGCACCTGGGAGATGTGTTGGTGCCCTGATGAAGATGTATGTAGATAAGTGATTCTCCAAACGCCTCATCTGTTCTAATGAGTTTTTTACTAGGTTCCATACCAAGAAATTACTCTTATTCTGTTTTGGGGCACTGGGGAAGAGCAGCAATAAAATCTGTTAACTTGTATGTTTTGTAGGGGCTTGAAATTTGGCCCCGCTGAAAAATGGAAATGTTCTTGAGTAAGCAATAATACATCTTGATCTTTCACTGCATTTTTACACGCATGTGATACAAAAGCTAAAGGCCATTAAGCTGAATCTGTATAGAGTAAATGGAAATGAAGGATCATCTGGCACTTTTCATCTGATCTTTGAGGTTGAGAGTCTTGTTGGTACTGAAAGCTTGAAAAAAAAATTCTGTGATTTACTAGTGAGTTTAACATTTTCAGCATTTTTTCATCTGCAGTTCAGTTTAAGACACAGTTATTCTGTGTCTCCGGAAATGGGTATTCTAAGGAGACAGCTTATAAACATTGCTCTCTGTCAGAAAGGGAGATCTGATGTTACTATATTGTTGGAATTTCTTTGTTGTTGATGTTGATTAAAACCACATTTGACCTTAATCTTACTAGAAAATGAATTAATCCTTTCAGAGATTTGAGGTGTGTACTTTGCAGTGTAACAAAACAGTAAGAGAAGGTCAGGACAGTTTCAGGCTTGTCTCTTCTCCTCTGAAAAAGCCTAGGGATGTTTTGTTGGTTTGATGGGCTTGTCACAAGTCTGCGTATATGTGGATAATAAATTTTCTTGACCTCAAGATCTTTGAACTTGTTTTGGGGGAGTTCTGAATTGTCTTTCTGGTAACTGTTGGAAATATATACACTAGCACAGTCCTCATCTATGACTATGTTGGTAAAATCAGAATAATTAAGGTTGGAAATGACTTCTGGAGGTCTGTGGTACAATCTTGTGCTAAAAGCAGAGCCAACAGATCAAGTGCCTTGTCAAGTTAAGTTTTGAAAATCTTCAAGAAAAAATTATTTCCTAATATCTAGTTGGAATTTTCCTTGTTGCAACTTGTGTCATTGCCTCTCATCCTAATGCTGTCCATAAGCACAACAAAAGCATGTCCCATCTCCCAAAACAATGACACTCAATGTGAGTGCATTTCACAGAGCACTGCATAACCTAGACAATAAGGACAGCTTCAGTCAATCTAGTCAACACCTGGGTTCAAATCAGATTTAGTGCAGTGGAAAGAAGTAGTTAGAAACGGAAAGCCATCCAGCAAAATTGTCTTCTTTACATTCTGGATCTCCTCAGGGCTCAGAGTAGCATCGAAACTCCATGTTTGAATATTCATAGCAATTTCAAAAATTGCCATTGGGATGATGCAGTTAAGATAGAGACTTCCACAACAAACTTCATTCTATAAGAATGGAGGAACCCCTCAGGACAGTAGAAAATATCTGGGAGACAGGAAATGACTTTGTGCCCATTTCTGAGGTGATTTCAGTGTTTGTTTGTATGGTGAATCCTCCATATAGTGTGGAAGGAAGTATCAAGAAGAAGGCAGGTTGGCATGTTTTGCTCATCTCCAACAGTAAATTGTTTCCTAGCTTCCTGAGATATTTCTCCTGTACCAACAGAGATATTGTTTCTTATTAGAAGAGTAAGGTTAGGGCATACTGTTCCTCCGGGGATATATCTGCCTTATCTCTGCAGGCTGCTACAAGGAAGGTAGGCTCTAAAGTTGGTAGCGTGTGGCATGCTTAGATAGGTACCATTAGAGCACTGCCTCAGTAACTCACGATCCTCCTCTTCCCTAGCTCAGTGACCCCTTTTGGCCTCCTCCTCCTTACCAATTGTTCAGGCCAGCAATTCCTGGCTCGCTGTGGCTGGCTGAAAGGGCAGTGACGTGTTTGTAGCACTTCCGTCAAAGTGGGATCGCCAAGTCCTTGATGGAAGCTGGCACCAGGGGCCCCTCATTATGAGACATTAACATTTAGCTGTGGTATCCAAGCACTTGCCTGGTTGTCGTCCTCCCTTGCCCTCTCCTGAGTGGTCTAGCCGCTGAGCTGAGGCAGGGTTCAGTGCACAGCATCATCATGAGCCCAGGCTTGGCTGGTAATTACCCAGCTGCAGGTGCTCTGCTTGCTCTTCTGGCACTTTGTTGCCTTCATCTTAGGTTATGTGCTGACAGCAAGGCCCTCTTGCAGGAGGGAGCGCAGGGGCATCTGCAGCAGCAGCTGTCCCTACAGAAAAGGGACTTGGCACGGGGACTGTTGAGCTCACTGACCTGCTGTAAAGCTGGAGTGTATCCACAGGGTCTGCACCAGCACAGCCCAGAGGAGAGTTTGGTCCCTACCCCAGGGATGGCTGGGACTGTGTGCTGGGAGGAACTCTGATCTCCTAGTGTCTGTGGTACCCCATCTGTGGGGAGTAAACCAAACCTTCGCTACCGGGTGACTCAGAAAGGACTTTCCTTGTGGGCTGGTCGTCCCACTGCAGACATTTCCTCGCTCCTCTTCCTGTCCAACGGCACTTTCTGTGGGACTGTAGAGGCCAGTAAGAGGATAGAGTCAGTGTTGTCGTCACTTTTCTGTGGGGTCCCAAGAATGCATTTTGCCTTTGCCTGATCTGTTCTGCTCTTGCTAATGCTCACTGATCTCTTTGATAGGGGTGAAGAGGGGATGTTTTTCCTCTGTAGCCCTTTGAGACAAGAAGGGGCCTAGGCCACCTGAGGACAAGGAGGGCAGCAGGATGGTATTTAGTAGCAGGTTGTAGGTGGTTTTGGAGCATTGGATTTTGATGGCAAAATTTTAATATTAGGTTTGTCAGGCACAAATGCTAATGAAGCCCAGCAGAGAAGCAGCAGTGAGAGAGGGGATGAAATAGCTGGAGGTCATGCTCAGTGCTAGTGAAATGGCTGTCTCGATATGCTCTGTGGCTCACTGCTGCTTGCCGGGAGAGGAGTTGGGCCCAGTTCTGATCTCTGCGGCAGCAGGGGTGGAAACAAAGAAGCCACATGGGAGTTTCGTATCTGGCGTGTAGCAGCCAAGATCAAGTCTGACTTCTCTCATTATCCCCCAGTGCTGGCACTTGGATGGCATTAGGGAGAGAAGTGCAGCATCCCCTGATTCATTGGTGGGTGTTCCTGGGCCCCTTTTCAATGATTCATCTCCCAAAGGAGCTTTTTCTTCATGCATGAGGGCATTTTTAGGTTCAGTGGTCCTGCTGCATAGTTTGATGCTAAAGATCCCTGACTTTGCTCTGTGCTAGTCTTGCTCATGTTTATAACAATTTTGCTGTAAATTCTTTTGACATCTAGAGGCAAGCTGCTTTTCCCAAGGTACTTAAAGCACACAGAGTCCCGCTGCCTGTGGTTCAGCACTCTTCAGCAAATGGTTTCCTCAGCTCTCAAAGGAAAAAGTGGAGAGGGAATGGATCAAGTTGTAGATGCAAATAATAGTCATAGCACAGTGTAAAACAGATGAAATGTGAAAATTGCTGGAGAGCTGGTGTGAAAAACACAGACAGCTTTTACAGGCTGTAGTACTGGAGAAGATTCTCAGATAATTATGGCAGGATGATGGGATGAAAGGAGGGGGTTTGTATTAGACAAAGGTAAAAAGTAGGCAGGGAATGAAGGGTAGGCAAACGTTGTAGGATCAGCTGAAAAAAAATTCAGGATTTTTGGAGGCACTAGTAAAATGGATCCTAAAATGAAAATAGAAAACAAGCTGAGGCGCTCAGAGCAATAGCACAAGACTTCTTGTTGGTGCCTGGTGAGAGGCAAAGGCTTAAAGTGTTCACATTCCATAAATCCTCACCTGAGACTATATTTTAGGCTAAGCTTCATCTCTAGCAAGATGAACAGCATCTCATTGCCCGGTTCTTTTTGGAAATGTGGGAATGTCTACACAGGCAAGTTGTAGGTATTCACACTGCAACTGAAAACGTGGATTAGCTGTGTTTGGTTTTAAACCATGTAGGTCTTTTTGGTCCTGTGGTAACCAGTCTTTTTTCCCCCCTGCTTTTTAGGTTGGTCCTCAGAAATTCTTTGGCTGATCTTGCACTAAACTGTTCAGAATTTGAGTCTTTCATTCTCTGTGTTGTATTAGATACCTTTGGTATTTGAACTGAGGTCTAATTGGTCTACATATTATTGCCTTACTATAGAAAGATTGGACTTACAGTGGGAGCTAGGTCAGGCCTCAGTTCATAAAATTGTTTGTATAGTGAAGCATGTAGCTAATTAGCAACAGAAAGCAGAAAGGCTGTTACATTACTCTGCAGTTCATAACCTCTGACAGGAGGAAGAAAGAGAACCGTTCCTGGGTAGCATGGAGATTACATATCCCCTAGCTGTTTCGAGATGAAAGAGATTTTTCCGAGCAAAACTAGGTGGTCATTCCTGTGAGATCCCACCTAGCCTCCTTACTTCGGGTTGGCTGCCTTTGTCGTTAACCAGGTGCGTGGTGACCTCTTCTGGTGAATAGAGAGTATGCCTCCAAGTTCGGTTAGAACAAGTTCTGTTTAATAAAAAGAAAACCGATCAGTGTGAGGTTTTGATAAAATGACCACTTCAATCTTTGATTCAAGAGCATGGTACGTACATTACCAGAAGGGGCTGAGTGGCTCTTTTGCAGGCTTTAGGCTGTAGTAGCCATTTAAGAGTGTGTGAGTGATTATGTCTTGGGAGGGCACATGGTATGTGTTTGATATATGAATCAGTGTGTATGATATATAAAAGTTTGTATGTACAACAGTGTCAGATGTTCTGGTGGTTGGCTAAGTTTAGATCCACCACTAGATGTGTTGATCTGAACTGTTATAATGGATTTTGCACAATGTAAGTTTCTGTAAGAAGAGATTGGTGTGGGGAGGACACTTCTTGAGCACTTGGTCTGGGGTAATATTTGCCAGGTTTTTCTTTGCAACCTAGTGCATCCTGGAATAGCTCAGAGCAGTGTCAACAGTGCCCATTGATCTAGAAGGTTTGCTAGCCAAGAAGCCAAATAAAGGGGCAAGCGGTGACACTATCCCATTGTGCTATTTATTGCTGCATGCCATTTGTCAGTATAGAGTGTGCAGAAGAAGCAGCCATTTCTAGAAATGGTTAAATAGCTACAGGAATGAAATGGCACCTGTCCTAGAAGTTGCTGTGGTTGTTTATTTCCCCTCTCCCTGCCCTAACAGACTGGTGGTGAACCTAAGAATAACTTGACTAACTAAAAATGTAGCCATTACATAAAGCCTGTCCTCCACTAAACACTCTGTAGATTTTCTTCAGCCTGTGAGAGAGTGGCACTGTGCATAACCTCAGTCTTGTATTCCCAGAGCAGGATCCCAATTGTTCATTAGTTTTAGCACATCTCAGACCCATGAGCTTCCCTTGACTGGAGAGCTGTGTATTTGAGAACAGGGAGGTAAACTGTCCCAATTTTTGTTTGGCAGAGAATTCATGTGTGTATTATTCTTTCTTCTGCTTACATTCACAGTCCTCTTCATCGATGCTTCTCATCAGTTCTTGCACAACTGGATACTTACATGTGCCCACGCTTGCTCGCTAGGATTAGAAGGCAAATCCTTCATGCCACAGTGTGGCAAGCGGTTGGTTGTGCCAGGAGACCATCCTGGGAGTCTGCAGTGGATGCACATTAGGCTACGTGTGAGCAGGAAGAGAGCTCCTTCCTGCCTTGGGTGGGTGAGCTGCAGTGGGAGGAATGCAGCCTCATCCAGAGCTTAGCTAAGCTACTCTTTCTTAGTAACTCAGTGTAGCTATGGTGACTCTTATCACCCACTGTTCTTGATTTGACAACCCTTCTTTGTTTTCCCAGAAAATACTCACTGCGTTTGCCAAGCTTCTGGAAATAGCTACATCCTTTTGTGGTGGAGGATGTCATGGCCATGGTCCAGAGGGGCAGGATATTTTAGCTGTTGCTTGTCAGCACAGTGAGATGGGCGAGTAGCGTTTCAAAAACTAACACTTCTAGGGCTACGATAAGGTGCTCAGGCTACAGGACTGGAGCCTGTGTTCATGCTTGAGATAAACTCCACTGTCAGCGCCATGTTCACACCTCTCCTGTCACATTAGGCACCACATGCTCCTGCCTTTCCCACTAGTCACTTGCTACAAAGCCTCAGCACAGGGGTATCAGGCCCTGTGCCTTCATCTACAGAGTCCCCAGGGACTGAATTGCTCCGTGTGCCCTTGTGGTGACCTTGAGGTGGCTGGAGGAAACACTGTGGGTTGGAATAGGTTTGTCACCGAGAATTGGCACCCTGAACTTTCTTTGGACTCAGCCACTTCCCTTTGGCATGCACTGTCTAGCCATTGCTGTCTAGACAAAAGAAAAATGGGTGGACTACCTGTAAGTCAGGGCTTGCGGTGTGAGTTAGGGGATGTACAGTAGTGGGGCTGCTTCTTTGTGTGAATGCAAACACGAAATGTGCTGTCTGAAATGACAGAGATTAGAGGAAGGCAGTTAAATCTGCCTCTGAGTGCTGAGGGAAGCAATGACTTCAAGTTACTTACAGTCCCTCTCTCTGCAAAAATTAATTTTTAGTCAAATGTTTAACGGCTATGGGCTGGACAGAGTTATTCTGGAATTACAGGATTTCATTTAATTAATTTACAGGGACAAAAGACAGTTGTGTTAAGCAACTGAATGCTGCTAGAAAGCTGAAACCCTTGGGGCTGTGCCAATGAGTAAAAGAATTGTTCCTCTAACCAAAATAGTTTAATCACTGCAAAAGTAGAGCTTAAGCCTAGCTTCAGGATAAGGACAATATGGAGTTCAAAGGTTTCCTCCTAGATGTGTGGTGTCAGCTTCAGGTCACAAAAAAATGCTCGGTGTAAAGGCAAGTTGTATAATATCCACACTTCCAATGGGTTTATATGGACAGGGAAATGAACAGGACTTTGTCGCCAAGCTGAAGAGGTCCTCTGTTCACTAAGTGATTGGAGAGTTAAAGTTACTATTTAAGTTAATATAACTGTCAACCAGATTGAGAATCCATGAGACTGGTCGCTGTTAATCAGCTGGATGGATACAGCTTCAGTTGTCTCTGCCTCTAGGTGCTTCAGTCCAGACCTTGAAGGATTTTCAACCTATATGGAGCTAAACTCTTTACTCTCATAAATGATACAGCTGTATTGATGTAGGGAAGGCTTTGGCCATTTGCACAGATAAAAAAAATTGGCTTACAGCTCCATGCATGCACGCACAGCTTCATGTGTGCAAGTCAGCAAATAGCATTTTTACATACAGTTTGCTTGCATTCAGTAAGTGGTCAAGCTTGAGTAGGAGCTGCACTTGGAGGGGTTGTGCAGCATGGCTGTGCATGCCTGATAGGCTATAGCCTATGTTCAAAACTCACTTCCTGTCAGTGATGTAGCTCCGTGGCCTGCTCAAAGGGAGCCCTAGATGCCACCTTTAAGCCTGAACTTTAAAACCCTGATTACATTGCTGTGCCCACTTGCAGTGAGTAGGAGGTCCAAGAGTATGTTTGATCCGTGGCTGTTTGAACTTCCTGATCTGGGAGCAATTTCTTCTGTGTATCCACTCACTGTCTCCCCCAAGAATTGTCTCTGTCTGCTCTGCTTTGAAAGCTGGATGGGAAAGCAATGCAACTGTAAGCAGTAATCGACAGGTAGGGCAAGAATACAGCCACGCGATCTGAGTTGGACACATTACTAGTCCTTTTTACAGGAAATAGTGCTTTGGTGCTTTCTGAAACGCAGGAGAACCCTCCAAAGGGTCTTCATCTGAGCACTCAAAATCCATCTTTGAAAAAACCAGTCTTGTGAACAGGTGTCTATGCTGAAAACCCTTAACTGTTCTTAGTTAAAACCAACATGCTAGTATGGCTCCTCTTTGCACAGCTGATAGATGCCACAAAACTTTGGAGGCAGAGAATACTTTTTAGCTTCCCTTGCCCACTGGAGATTCTTCACATAACTTCTGCATTGTTTGACCAAGAGGATTTGTTTTACCATGTCACCTCCCTGAGGATAACAGCACATTTTTTTGCCTAGTGTTGAAGTGTGAAGACCATTGTGAGCCATGACATCATATCTCGGGCCAGAGCAGATCAGGAAATGACCAAGAAGGCCTAAAATATTGGCCATGGGAAGAATGAATGGAGGAGAGAAGGGATATGATACAGCAACATTTTTTAGCCTAGATAGGTCAGATGCACCTGACAAGCAATGGACCAGGAGATCTTTGACACTTTAGCACATGATGATGTTTTAGTGCAGAGAGATGGCTTGTGAGAGCTAGAGGTGAACTAGGGTGCAAATCCACTAGATGACACGCTAATAAATCAGAGCTGCCCTTAGACAACAAGGAGTAAAGGCAATATGGGCCTGAACAGCTAGGCTGCTCCAAATCTGACCTTTCTTTAACTCTAGGAGGCTTAAAATTGATTCTAGGTCCCAATCTCTAACCACAGCTAGAACAATAATTCTCTCCAGATACATCAAAACTAGCAATAAAGAAAGACACATATGTATATTAATGGCTATGGCGCTTTTTGGGGGAGTGGAAGGGAAGGAAGATGGTAATAGAAGAAAAGCAGCAAACTACATTTTCTAGAAAACCTAATGTTTTTTGCAAAAAGAAATCATTATAAGTATTGGTACATAAACTGAATAGTTTCAACTGTTTTTGAACAGATGTAAACCAGAAGGGGATTGGTCGGTTTAAAAAAAAAAAAAAAAAAAAAGTTTGTAAGGTAAATTATCTCTGAGGTCTTGCTGAGTGGGTTACAAAGCTGAGGGCTTGTTTTGGTCCAAGGTTCCAACAGCCGTGGGGCTTGTCACTGAAGTCAGAGCCAAGACAAACCTTCAGGCTGGGTCGTGTCAGTCTCATTTTGCCCAGAGCACAGGAGGCCTTCACTAAAGTCCAAACAGACCTCACTCAGACAGATCTGGTGCTGTCTTGCTGCTTGTTTTGTAAATAATCTGCTCTCCAAATTGCTAGAGCACATTTCTCTCTCTCTGTAGTTCTCTCTCCTTGTTTCCTTGTGTCAAGCGTTGAGAGCAAGATGATTTAGCTAAGACTTAGCTCTTTTGGGTCTTTTATTCTGTAATTGTATGGGACACAGGATTGGCCAGTGATTAATGTATTGCTTTGCGAAGTGGAAATGTGTGTCACTTTGAACTTGCCTGCAGTCTGAGCAACTGTTTGTCTCTGTACTTCCACCCTGCACGAAGTGTGTATGATGCTCCCCTGTCTCCCGTGGGTATTATGAGACTAGGTTGTTGTCTGTGCAGCTTTGCAGTCATAGAGGCAAGAATGAATGAGAGCCTTTGCGGATACTCGGTAATTGCCTAATGACCAGAAAGCTTCTACTGGAGGAGAGAGGCCGCATTTAAAACTTCTATACCTCCTGACAGTAACACTGTGTAGCTTTCCAGAGCTATTTTTTGCACATCCCTAATCATTATACTACTGTACTTTAAACCTCAAAACAGATCTCTACTTATACAGGTCTGAGAGCTTGATTTGGTACCCCTTAACTTAGCTTCAAAGCAAGTACCTTCATTGAGACAACAAAATGTCCCGTCCCTCCAGGCTGAGCTTCTAGGCCCAGTGCCCACTGATTTGTTCCCTAATGATCCTGCCAGCTTGAGGCTGCTAAGCAGAAGTGTTGGTGAGCCATGTGTGGAAGGCAGAAAGTTCAGAAGGCAGGAATTCCTGGAGCAGCAAGAGGAGGGGGGCATGACAGGAAGAGGGGACTGATACTTCACTGAAGAGCCCATCACAAATAGTGCAAGAATAACAGTTCTCTGTCATGGCTACAGATTCCCTTATCTGGGAGCATTAAGCAGTGGAGCCTGTCGACACTTCTGCCTCACGCCCTGCTCTGCACTCAGCCGCCTGCAGATACAGAGTGGCTTGAACAAGTTCCAGTGCTCACTCTCGGAGCTTCCCAGGACCCCGCCACGCAGCACCGTTGGGCAGCCAGGTGACATCACTGCCAACAGCCATGTAGGCGCTTCCTGTGTCACATTCCCAACTGAAGAGCCTCTTGCCAAATCCTTGTCGTTCTACACAGTCTTTTTAGGAACAAATGCTCTAATTTTAGCCTGACTGCCACAAACACCTTCCTGAAATAGATTCTGACTCTCTCCTGCCTTGTGCGTGTTCTTGAGAGTTTAAAAACAAAATCCCCAGTCCTTAGGCTCCACAGCTAAGGCCTCTGTCAGCCTAAATTTGGGCAGTATGAAATACTGAGCAGTGCAGTGGGGAAACTGCTGTCACTGTTAGACCCATACTGAGCTGAGTGAGGACAGGAATGTTCCAGAGAGGCAGAAACTCAGGTGATGGCACATCACAAAGTTGTGTGGATCTGATCTGATCTGATCTGGATGAGTTGTTCTGTATTTCAAGGACTTTGCAATAGAAAGAACTTCTTGTTTTCTGGACTGGCTGCAGCCAGATATGACATTTAGAAGTATAGTGAATGGACTTACTCGGTGTTCTCTGTGGTTTGCCTAGGACAATTGCTCTAATCACCATCCTTTTTTGGGGGCCTAACTAGATGATCACTGGCCTAGGAGTCAATAAACTGTTTGTCTGATCCCAGTTCATATCTATCTATGCTGTCCTTGAAGGGCATGTGCAGCAGTGACCTGTTTTGAGAATGAGTAAAAAGCACTTATAGAAGAATTAGGAATTACTGTGAGATGAGGACAAGGAGCACAAACTCCACAAAATCACTGGGGTTTTATGCTCCTGCCCTTTCTTGTTTCCATGAGTTTGATTATGCGAGTTCTTGTATTGAAGGATCAATGCAAGCCTCCACTGCTGTTTTTAATTAGCAAAGAGTAAAAAGCCATGTCTTTAAAGAACTCTCTAAATAGGAAAGGAAAAAATGTTTTCAGGCAGCTGTTGTCTTTATGTCAGTCTCTTGGGAGTGACACACACCCCCTTTATGTTCCTTTAGACCTGCTAATTAAGCAGCTCCTCGTATCTGCAGGTCAGTTGCTCAGCTAATGGACTCCCTGCAGTTTCCAGTGCACCACGTCTTCAAGGATAAACAGGAAAAGGCAAAAAGCCCTTGGGGATCTAACTGGATCCCGGCCTGACTTGTCCATGGGGCCTTTTCTGAGCAGTACTGAAAGCAGGCATGTGAGACAAAGAGCAATGGCCCCCAAGGTTGTTACCCTGGGGTTTGCCAGGGTCGTTGGGTATATGGCCTAGCCTCTGCAGCATGTGACACTATTAGCCAGGGGAGCTTCCCAGCTTGCCATCATTCAGCTGAGGACTAAAAATACTGTTGGCTCACATAAGATGAATGCAAAGTGGCTGGTGTTACTGAATGCTCTAAAGGCCAAACCCCTGGCACCTGGCTCCAGCTGGGCTTTAATGGATGAGAACAAAAGTGGCAGTAGGGCTTCATGTGCTGAGCATCCCAGCAGGAGCTGGGAGTACGCCAGCACATTAATGGAAGGACAGAGGGGACTTGGGGGACAGGACTTCTCCATTCTGGGTGAGCGCCTGAATTACGCCTGAACTACTGCACAGTCTGGGATAGCTTTTGCTCTCTTTCTCTAGCAGTATCAGCCAGAATCTTTGAAATGTCACTGGCAAGAACTTTGTGAAACTGATTCATTTCAATGAACTATTTTTCTTTCCAGCTTCCCACCCCTCTTTCATTTTGACACGTCTTTAGTAACAAACTTAACACCCTGAAAAATCAGTGCAGAACCCACAGGTTAGGTAACAAGTTGTTAGCAGAGTCAAGTGCTCAGCCTTGATTTTTGGTTTGGTTTTTTATTTTTTGGCTTCCATTTCTGCATCTGGCCCATAGTGATCATCCCAGCTGTCCTGGAATATGTGAGAGTAGGGAACAGTCATTGCCAAAGTGGGTTTGGGAATCAAGACTAGCTAGAAGCTGACAAATACTCCAGGATATGTGCTCTTTTCTATTTAATCTTATTAATCTACCTCCTTTTTACCTGCTGTCTGGTTCCAAGGGCGTGTTCCCATTTAATGCCTCGTCTTAAAAGACTTGTTTTGCCCTTATAGCTTCTCTGTCCTTCTCCGTCTCAAGAGGAAAATGCTGTGGCAACTCAGTGACATTCCATTCTTCCCCTTTCACTGTTTATGACAAAATGAGCGTGGAACTAGAGTCCAGTCTTCTCTTGGCAGCCCAAAAGGATGCTTAAAGGCCTATGAATGCACCATTTGTCAGGCAGGCCTGTAATGACACCTGGCGTTCAGTCTGGGAAAATGCTGATTCTTGTACCGCCCTGCTCTGGCCTTGCGAGACCTCAGATGTGAACAAGCTGGCTGAAGGGGGAAGAAGAGATTCTTGTTTCTAGATCTGCTGAGAGGACCAGGACAGCTTATTTTCAAGACTCTGCATCCCATGTAACTCAGCAGTATGACTAGTGCAGGATGGCTAAAATAATCTGTATGATCTTTATGGAAATGAGGAGTAACCTTTGAGTGATACTCAGGGAAGGCTATGGAGAAACTGACTTTGTATGTCGAACTCAAAAATGGAAACTGTTTTTTATCCCTGCAGGATTTGTCTAGTCAAAGGTATATCTCTGTGCCTTTGACTAGTTTGAAATTCACTACCCTGTCATAGACTAAACTTGAGACTTGGTGTTAGTCTGATCCAGACCCAAGTTTTCAGTCCAGAAAATGTTTCATCTTACCAGAAGTCAGTGTCAGAGTTAGGCCAGCCAACCTGGTACAGCCTCAGCCTTCATCCGCTCCAAGGCTTGTTGTGTCTTAGGCATAGACAACCCAAAAATCTTTGGAAACCAAGCCCCCCATATCAAAGCATCAGCTATATGCATAGAAAGCAGCTCATCACTTCCTCCTTCCTCTCTGGAGAGGGACTGTTCAGAGTTGAACCAAAACATGTTTCGTTAATAAACACTAATTGCCGTCTATCATCAAGCACACAGAGCCATTTCCTACTATTTTCTCAATTAAAAATCCACACTGAAGCCTCTGAAGAGATGAAGATCAGAACAGGCTCAATTTTCCATGCAAATAATTTTGCCTCTGATCTTGACCCAGGATTTTCATAACAATTAGAGACAGCATGGGGCTTCTGTGGCTCTGAGCTGCCCTGCAGTACCCAGCTGTCCCTCTCCCTCTCCCCACTGGTGTTTCTTTCATGCCTGTTTGTGAAGGGATATGTGCACCTGAGGCATCTTTCTTTGCTGACTTGAAAGTCATGGCTCTTCAACAACATTTATCTCTGTTCCCCCCTTTCCTGTTTTTTTTCCCACATTTGATCCCACTTTCTGAGTGCTAACAGGAACCAGATGAAAGGATTCCAGCCTTTCAGTATCAGTACTGGGCATCAACCTAGATTTATGTATGTGGTTTTGAATACATGTGATTGTGTGTTTGTTTAATGCTGTGTGAGCATGCCTGTGCAGCTTCCACACATCTCCAGTAATACCATCATCACGCATTTAAAACAAAACAAAAAACAAAACAAAACCACACCACCATTTCCTTGGATTCAAGAGAGTGACTTTAAAAAGAGTTATTTTTTTAACTGTTTGAGTTGTATTCCTCATGGCTTTTTGTGGTGCAGCTTGCTGTAATATGATTTACATTTGTTTTCTTTGGTATCAAAGTATTGGAGCAACTTACCAGCTACCTGAATGGGAAAACCTTAACCACATGCTTGCAGATACCATTTAACAGAAATGAAATTGTATTTGCACCAATGTAAATATTCCATGTGGACAAGTTCTGAGATTTGGGGACAAAATATCTTTTTCGGCTTTTATAATTTGTGAGACTGGAGTCACCATTGAAGCAAAATCCTGCATGAGTTGAACCCCTAAATTTGCTTGAAATAGTTCTTGCTTGAACTGGTGAATATATTCTTAGAACACCACATGATCTTGATTCATAAGACACTAGTGCTAGATTTAGTTCTGTCGTTCATTCTTTTTTATGTAGAAACATGCTTATTACATTTATCGTGAATATTTCAGCTTCCAATGTCGGCTTACTTGTCTACAAGACCAAATAGTTCTTTAGCTGACCTTCAGAGATCCCCAGCCCTTGAGAGCAAGTTTAGCTCATCACCTCAGGCTAAACTTGCTTTACATAGAGCCACATGGACTCTCCTACAGTGACTGTCCCTGAGCTGACTGAAGGGAGCAACTCTTGGCTTTCATTCTGTAAGGAGACAACTTATATGAGGTTTTCCATCTGTTCTTATTAGCCAAGTGAACGACAAAAAGATACCCTGACCAGCTTCCTTTGAAGCTCATAAAGCTACTTTTATTTTGAAAAAAAAAAAAAAATTAAAAACAAAGACTAGTTGCAGGTTTTCAAGCTTGACTTCCTCTTAAATACATACCTTTATTTTTGTTGCCTTTTGCAACCATTAAGCACTGTCCTGCCTCCCGTAAAAAAACCTCTAATCTGCTAAGATGTTTCTCTTATGCAGTAATAATACTCTACATGAACCTGTTGACTGGGAGAGGAGACAGACCAGACCCTCTCCCCCACACTTGTGCTTCTGTTCCCATCAGAATGGTTCCCTCATCCTGGAATTGCTCAAAGAAGGCAGCTAGCAGGATAGGGTTAATGATATGTGCATCCCACTTACAAATTAACTGAACTCCGTGTAGAGTTACTAATTGTCAACGTCAAGAATTAATTCAGTTTGCTTTGATTTCTCCGAGTTATGTGTAGAAGAGGAATTTACTATGCTGTGCTTATCACTGCAAAGATGTCTTTTCCTCCAAGATGAAAAGCAAATTACCATTTGATGGGAGAAATAGCTTGTCTTTCTAATGTCTTCCATACAGCTAGACTGCATCTTTGTCTCACCATCAACCCCCTTGGTGGTTGGATAAGGGAAAAAACCACATGTATGGAGAGGAGATTCCTCTGTAGTGGAGAAGAACTGGAACGACAAAGTGCTGCAGAGACTTAATAAAAGTAATTTAATATTGTTCCCACTTCATTTGTATCTCTGAAACAATGATCAAAAAGAGTAATTAACCCCTTCTCTTCTCCATCAGGGTCTTGCTACTCCCTCTCCTACTATCTACAGTTATACCTGCCTTGCAAATGATAGTTTACTGGAGACATGTACAGACTAGCTTGAAATAAGCTGTCTCAGGTTCTGAAAGTGTCCTTACTAGGTCTGTATTTCAAGGGCTAGATTCTGTCACCTACAAATATGAATCTAGAATAGCTTTATTGGAGTGAAAGGAGTTGCATTGCTGTACGTCTTTTATCTAACTCTCATGTTCCTCATGGAGTTCCACCTGCACTTTTGTAGCTTCTCCTTGTTTAGAGATACCTTTCTAAATTTCTCTTCGTGTTTTAGGTTCCCAAGTAAACATACCAGTTAAAAATGTGAATTATAGCTAAGAACAAAAAGAATGTTATTTAAAAGAAATGTGTGTGTCTGGGGCAGTCCACTCATTTCTTATCCTGTCACATCTCATCTACAAAACCTGGGAGAAACTCACTTTTCTGCATTGCTTTAATACCATGGTCTCCAAGCTGTGCCCTGTGTTCTAAACTGGCACCTTTGTCACCTTCCCCTAAAGCAGGCAAGCCCAATGAAGTGAGGTTCTCCTGGAGGCTCTGGCGGGAGCTCTGATGAAAGCCATTCCTCTGCTTCTGGCTTGCGCTATGGGTGGCACTCTCAGCGGTCCAGGCTGGTCTGGATCTCCCTTGAGTGTGACCATCAGGGCTCTGCTCATCCCAGGGCATTGCAGGGCTCTGCTCAGCCAGTGCTGCTCCCACAGCGCTTGCACTACACTATTGAAAGAGAGGAACACACATTTGTACTCAGCAGAGCCCTCTACTTGCAGGACAAAGATGCAAGTTCTACATGCCTTAGCCCTTAGTGAACAGTGCATTATCTAGGAAGTCTCACCCTGCTCAACGTTCACTTCCTTACTTGTTGGACAGATCCCTGGCTACTTTCCATCTTCTTTTTCTTGGAGATTGCTGGATTCCAGTGACACACCAGGCTGTCATTTTGGACACTGTAGTTCTTGTTACCAAGAAGCCAGTAGGTTTTCATTTTCCCTTTGCCCTGGGCCAAAAAGAAAGGAGAGAGCAGTAAGCAGCTCTTTTCATGGGCTGTGAGGCAGAGCAGAGAATCACCATGGCCATGGTTACTGCCTGTACTGCATTTGTTATCGCTCCTTCTCTCATAAGCAGCTGATGTTTGGGTAAAGAATTGTAATTTATATGCAGTTTGGGTGCTAATAATTCTTTCAGTTCAGAAAAAGGCCTCATTGGTCACTGGCAGTATTGCTAAGGGTTTAAAATCAGCCTTACACCCATGTTTCTTTGTAACTGAATCCTAACACTTTCACCCATATTCATGTGGTTCCATGCCGGTGCAGACATAGCAGCTGTATTTCAAAGCACATAGTAACACTTTTGCATGGATTAGGAGGAGTAATGTATAGCCACTTCCAACAGAATTAGCAAAAGAACCTTTGGGCCACGGTTAAAAATTGACTTGCAATTCACAGAAGAGCAATGGCCAAATCTATCATATCTCCTTCCTGTCTCATTAGACTCCTTTACTGTTGCAAAGTTACAGAAAAGCTGTTACCTTGACTTCAATTTCTCCTCTCAGTTCAATTTCATAGGCATCATCTGTGAGAAGAGCATCATATGTAGCAGAGCTGATGTGGATCTTCTGTGCTAGGATTCAGAACAGAGCATTAGAAATAAGTGATTCCCCTGTTCCCAGAGACCACGCACCAGCCCTCCTGCATTTATCAGCCCAGTGTTTCCACTTCTCTTTGGAAAATGTCAGGTTGAGGAAGAAGCACAAAGAAGGGGAAAATGCCTTAAACATCGGTTGAGGACTCTGTGACACTGTACACAGATGTCAGCTAAAACATAGAAGCAGTTCAGCAGGTTACCCAGACCCACAGACATGACTGTGCAGCGCTGCACTGGGTGTCTCTGCACAACAGCATTGTACAGCAGTAAAAATGGGTGATATTGGTAGCAAAGGCAGCATAAAAGGCTGGACCAAGAAAACGTGTACTGCCCTCTTCTATGTAGCTGTGGTGTTTCTACCTAACGCCTTTGTGTTAAAGTCCTTAAAATCAAACTCAGTTTACCTTGTGCTATTTGGCTTTCATCACCTTCTTTCTCCTCTTATTTCCAATTGCTTTCCAGAAGTGGCATAAGGGATATGACTCTACTTGCCCATGTGAATACACAAGAGTTCTCCTGTATGGACCTTATTTCACACTTGGCCATGCCTAAGTGAGGAGGTGTTAGGAGTTTTCCTTTCACTGCAGTACTTAAGAGACCTCGAGTGCAGGTGTAAGCCTGTCTGGCACGTAAGGAATGCACAGATTGTGCCTGAGTCACTTACGCAAGCTGGTGGACTCCATGCGGGAGGCTGTGTTTACAGTGTCCCCAAAAAGGCAATAACGAGGCATTTTGTACCCCACAACTCCAGCCACACAGGGTCCTGGGGAAATACAAGGCAGAGAGACCTCAATAAGAAACAAGGGGGAAAAGTGCAGGGAGGTGCCAAATGCAGACACCTTTGCTAGTCACTCTGGATCCTCAGAGAGCAATGGGAATTGGGGATACTCAGTGCATCTGGGGCCTGGCTGCACTGTATTTACTTAAGGAGAGAAGTCACAATTTGATTAGCTGTAGCTAATTGGTGCTGATATCAGGGGAAGATGCACTTTGCCAATACCAAATTGTTTCACAGCCCTTTCCACACTGATGCAAGCAGAAGTCATTTCACCCTGCTGGAACTGGGAGAGGTACTCATCCTGGGGTCCTGTGGAGAGTCAATGGCTCGTACAGAAATGCGGAATTCTTTTCTCCTCACGTAATTAGACTGTGTCCTATTCTCTTTTTCTCATGCCTCCACCTCAGCTCACGCACCTGTGTGTATCCCAGCCCGCAGCTGCAGTCTGCCCATTGGCATATGAGGGATCACAACCTGACGTACTGCTGCCACCAGATCCAGAGACATTTTGGCAATCTCGTCAGCGTGTTTGGTGCCATTCCTCTCTGGCAGGCCGCTCACTACCATGTAGGCATCACCAATGGTTTCAACCTGATAGGAAGGGGCACGTATCACTAAGTGGCAGGCACCAAGCTTTTCTTTCAAAAGGAGATCAGAATAAAATACATCTCAGCTGTCCTCCACTTGCCAAGCTGCGGTGTAGTCCGTGTGTGGTGGTGGGTCTTGGATTTCATGGCTTTTGGCTGCTGTCCTAGTGTATTTGATATTCACTAGGGAACAAAGTAAAAAAGATTTCAGTAACTTCTAGATTCCTTGCCTGCAGGTTTGTACTCACCTTGTAAACATCATAAGACTCAATCCTGCTGTCAAAGCAGACGTACAGATTGTTGAGCATCTCAACAACTTGCAAGGGAGTACAGGAGGCAGCAATGCTTGTGAACCCCACGATGTCCGAGAAAAAGATAGTCACCTGTCACAGGGAGAAGGAAAGTGTGAAGCTAAGGTCTCCAGGCAACAGTGGCAGAGCCATTGAAGAGTTTGGGGATGTGTGAAATTCTGAGCAGAACAGCCTAAGGCACAGGCTGCACGTAGAACCAGTGTTGCAGAACTGAATAGATACAATCCTAAATTAACAAGCTCTGGCGCTGAATTGTTCTCTGTTACTTTGACAGATAAAATTATGTTTATTTCCAAAGTTCATCATCTGCACTTTTCTGAATATCTTGTGCTAGGTGGAAGACTGAAAGTCAAATGCTTTGAATCTTGTGAGCAGTGATCAACAGACTTCTTGTAGAAGTGGGGCCTGATTTTTCTTTTAAAGCATTTAAAACTGGTAGAGATCAAAAGTAGGTATCTGAACAAACCGTGAAATAAAAACTCAACTGCTGTCTCTGCTCTTGTTGAATTAGGAATTATTAACTGGATTTTGTTTCTCTTCAAATGATGTTTATCTTTGTTATGATCAAGTAATTTACAGAGAAATTAACTTTTTAAAAAATCAGATTTGTAAAAGAAAGAACAACAGAAACCATAAAAACTGAATTGATAAAGGGAAATGTGTGTTATAGCTGTTGGCAAATAATTGAGTGTTTCTTCTCTGTGCTGTGTGAACTTTGTCAGTGTTTAAACTAAAATTGTTCTTTTATTCATCTTTGGTAATACCAATTAATCCAGAAGAGCCACCTTTTCACTCCCTGCCTTGGTTCAGCTACTTTTGATGTCATGACTATTGTGAATTATAATTAATTGTGCAATTACAGGTTGCTGTTTTGATAATGACACCTACAAATTAAATGCAAACATTTATTCTTGTGTTTCACAGCTGAAAGTAACAGAGCATCCAGGGGAAAAAGAGTGAATAGAATTGCAATTACTGTGGCATGAGGATTTTGGCTGTGGGCTATGCAGCACAGCTGCTACACTCAGCATTGACAGCAGCATGCATGCTGTGAGGCAGAGCTGCAAATAAATGGGTGCCTGGCCAAACTCTGCCCTTGGTTTTATGTCGACATACTTCATTACAGTTCCACACTTGAGGCTACGAGATCATCCATCCCTCTCATCCTTCTCTAAGTCCTATGCTCTTCTTTCAGTTATGTTTAATACTGACAAGTACAGACATGATTTGTCTTACGTTGTTTTTTTGTGATTCTTCCCATTTTACAAGGAGGAAACTCAGTTCTTGCTCCTTTGTACTCATGATCTAATGATGCTGGCTGGCTTTCATGAGTAGGCTCTTAAACCCAAAGAAGATAACTTGCCAACATGGGATCTTTGACATCTAAAGCTACACTTCTGGAAATTTCAGCTCTTCTTCCTTCCCCATCAACCTAAGTGCTTCATGGCACATTGTACAACTCTTTCCAAAACCCATCGTGAATATTTGGATTTCTATCCACACTCAACTATAGGTTGAGGCTCCTCAAAACGGCAGTAAGGTAGGTGCTTTTTTTAGGTGAATACTTTTCTATCCTTGGTGACGGCATCCTTTCCATGTGCTAACCTGATCGTAGTTTTCTGCCTCAACTTTTTGGCATTTCCTTAGCTGCTTGGCCACAGATTTTGGCAACATCTGATGTAAGAGGTCCTCAGCTAGCCGCCTCTCCCTTTTTAAGTCCTCTGTCTTTTCCTTGATGTTCCTGGCATAAGTGTGTATCCAATCTGTCATTTGCTTGAAGGACATCAGGATTATGGGGTAAATGAGGCAGGCTATCGCTAACAGACTGATCTTAAGGCTCGTTGTGGACAGGATTTCTTTAGATTTCTTGGTAAGCTTTTCCTGTCCCTTCTGCAGTAGGCAGTTCTGTACATAATGCAGTTGCTTTACCAAGACTTCAACAGACATAAACTCATCTGATCCCAGGAATGGGATGAAAAAAGAGATTCCTTCGTAGTGGGTGAAATGAAGTGATAGATTGACATTATCCATCCAGCACTTATATACACTCTCTGATGAGAAGATAGCGTAGTTCAGAATGGCAAAAAATTGATGCAATGTTGTGTGAAAGCTTGTAGATGCTGGCATTAAATGTGCTTTAAGCATGGCTTCTCCTATTCGAAGGATAAGTTTAAAAGCTACTATGTCTGCCATGTCAGGATTGTATCTCATAGCTTTGAGGTCTTCATGGGGACTATTAAAACGCTCCAGCAGGTCAGAGATCACTCTGGAGAGCACCTGGCTGGCTTCAGTATCCCCTGTGCTATTTAATTTTTGTCTCATGTCAATGATGTAAAATCTACAGATGGAGATCTTCTCCTTCTTGCATTGGCAATTCTCACAATACAGTTCTGCTTCACTTGCCTTACAGAGGGAGTTTAAATTCCCCAATAGCTGAGCATGAAATGATCTATTCCTCTTGTCTGCTGCTGGGAACAGCCAGCTGTGCCTTTCTTCCTGCAGGAGATAGATGAGGTGAACAGCCCAAAGGTTTTCACAGGACCCAAGTTCCTGAAGGGTTTTCCCTGTGTTTCTCCATATTTCCAAGCTGTTGCTCAAATCAAAAGAAATGGCTCCAAGGAGGCTGCAGAGGGAGACCACGCATGCTGTCAAAATCCTTTGAACTGTTTTTCTACCACCAGCATTGGAGGAGGGAGAACATCTAAAAAAAAAAAAAAAGAGTGGGGGTGTCATCCCTGGGGTGTTTCTTGCAGCTCCTGAAAACATAACCGGAGCTAGTAGTGATATTTAACAATTCACATGCATTCTGAAACAAAGTACAGGAAACATCCATTAGCTGAATGTTATTGAAAGACTTATTTTATTGTATTTTGTTCCACCTGACATTTTATTTTAAAAGAAAAGGTGTAGTAAAGAGACTGTTTCCATGACACACTCAGAGCTGCAAAAACACATGAATGAAACCATACAGTTTTTCTGGAAGTATTAAGACTGATAAAATTGTTTGCTGTAGTTTTTATTCTCTGTGGTGCTTCTATCCAAATCTTAAGGAAGCCCAGGAAAAGATGGGTTACTTATTTCAGAGATCACAAACTGGATCCGTTGAATTTTTTTTTGAACTTTCAGAATTTGTTCTTAAAAGGAATTTCCATATGATGAATAATTTGTGTTGATATGTTCAAATGAGTTCAGATATTTCCACAATATTGTCTAAATATTTCAAAAGGAAAATGAATCAAATTTTAGTTGTTTCAGTTTTTACAGAAGCATATACGTATCCAGTTTTTACTGTTTGAGCTTCATGATTACCTTTTCTGTCCTTCGGTTTCATGCTACACATAATTGACATCTGTGTTCCATAAAGCAAAGTAACCTCCAACGATTTTCATTTTCAGAACTATTAATCAATCATTTACAATCTTACATTAATGATACTCATGAAGACAACTCAGGATGTTACACTGAAGCTGACGACTCCTGAATAGCTGGGCAACCTTATTTCCACTGATAAAGAGCAAACAAGGGGACTGGGTTGCTGATCACTCCATTCAGCTCAGTCTGTTTTTTTTATCTCTCCATAGTAGAGGTGATTGAAAAAAGCCCTCCTCAGATCCCCTTTTCTTTCTGATAGGTGAAATTACATTTTTAGTAAGATAAATGAAAACCCGATAAAGCCTGCTATTTCTCAGTAGAGGCTGATAATAGACAAAACAAGTTCCTGTTGGGCTCTTCGCAGCAGAATGGTGGTCAATGGTTGTAAAGTAGAAGAAAAGTAATAAAAGTACCATCCCCAAAGATGATAAACAGCCATGTTTTCTCTTATTTATGTAATGCAATTTATGTTTAATAATATATACATTTTTTTCAATCCAAAGGTAACAACAGCAAAATGTCTGACTGAAAGGAACAACAAGCCCAGAAAAATTTATCTCTGAACCCAGATGCATTTCTGTTCTTGCAATGAACTTCCAATCTTTTCCTTACGCTATCTACTGCTTACCTTTGAGTCACTCGTCCTCTGTTTTTAATCAATCGTTTTACTTTTGAATCCACCAAAATATGTGCCAGCAGTGAGAAGAAAAGCACAACAAAAATCCACCTTGATTTTATACTGCCTACCTTTTATTACAATGAAAGAAATACAAATAGGGGCTTTAATTTAGTACTAGGCTACAAGGTGGTGATTCTGGTTGCGCTTTGCAAAAAATCGCCATTTGTGTCTGTGAGTCAGCCAGCAATGACAGTTCAGAGGTCTTCACCTGGCATCTGAAGGACTTAAAAATGAGCAACAGGGACGTGAAGGAGATAGGTCTGCAGAGACGCTGCCGACTCTCACTGCTATATTTTACCCTTCCCCTTGCTAAGTCCCAAGATCACAGGGTATTAAAAACGTCTCTGTAAAAGCATTTTGCAGCACTCCCACACTCACCTGCATGGACCAGCCTGCGCCCGTGCTGCCTTCCCGCTGGGCATTGCCACGGCTTGCTCTGGTGAGTCCCACTTGCAGAGTCAGGGGTCCCGTCAGCTGCCTGCTGCCTTCAGCTCTGCCTTGCTTTCTCACCCCCTGCCCCCCGGAGCTGTTCTTGTGGCTCTCTAACTCTTCCTACTGCCCAGCCTCTTTGCAGCAGGCTCACGTCTTTCCCCAGGTGAGGGTAGCAAGCTCCAGCCCAAGGCAGGGGAAAGGCTAAGAGGTCTCCAGCATTATCACTGAATACGGGCTCTGGTCCTGACAATATGCAGGAAGAAGTGACAAGGACATGTGTTTTTCTTTCATGTTGCAAATACAGTGTTTATTGCAGTGTGGTTAAGTATAATACTTGTGTTGTTAAAAGCATAGTTTTCCAGCTCTTTGTGATCAAAGGTGTCATGATTATGACTTTATTCAAACTGTTTTCCTTCTTGGCATCTGTCATCCCAGTTCTCTTTGGATTAGTTGGTTGCCATAACCTACAAAAATGTAAAACAAGTGAAAAATCAGATAATGAGACCCAGGAATTTGTGAATAGTATATGTTGTATCCAAGATTCGGGATTTAAATAACTGAAATAAGATTTTTGCTTCTCAGTCACTTTTTAGATTAAAGTTTATATTAAATTAAAAAATAATTGATGTTCCAGACTTGAGCAGCATGCGCTGCCTTCTAGAATGCAATTGCAACAATCAGTGTAATTGATGAGTACGATTCAAATGATCACTTCTGAAGTCATACCAGTAAAATCTTTATGACTATAAATATAGCTCTACTATAAAGGGAGAATGCATTCCTAAACATCGAGACTTACTTAAAAGTGAAAATAATTTGCATAACTATGTAAGAAGAGGAAACTTTATTTTTGCTTTTGCACTGGTAAGGGCTTGTCTACAGAGGTTACTTGTATGTAAAGTAGCATTTGAATCAAAAGTGGCAGAAATCTCAATCAGAGAGAACCTCAGATATAGCTAAGTGTCTGTATTCTGTAGCAGCACTATCTAGAACCTTACCTGCTGGATCCAGTTATTGTAAGCAGACACCCGGGTGAAGACAGAAGGCTTGTGATAATAGTTGCAGCCAAGGGAAGAGCCAAAGCTGACGATACCATGCACTTCCCACCTGCCATCAGCAGCTTGGCAGTTCAGTGGGCCACCAGAGTCCCCCTGGAAGGAAGGGGAACACAGTTAGTGGCAGTCATAGTATGAATAGCTCCTCCTTGGATTTTTTAAGCTTTCCTTCCCGTCAGGCTTGTTTGTGTCTGAAACCAAGCCCTAAGAGCAATGTTCTGTGGACTCACGTTACAACTGGAGGTGATTCCATCCCCACCGGCACAAACCATGGTGGGTTTCACTGTGCTTCCCCACCAGTTAGGCTTAGAACAAGTTGCATAATCCACTACCAGCAAAAGGCCTTGCTGCAGGTCATCTGGAAGAGCTCCATTTGCTGGGAGGGAATAGAAACAAAGGAGTCATGGTACCAGCTGGCACTGAAGAAAGAACAGAACTGCATTGTTAAGTTTCTCCCAGGATCTGGGTCCTATCCCTCCAGGTAAGAAACTCCACAGGGGCTGTATTAAAGGAGAAGCTGTATAAGCCATTCTTTAGCTCCATTCTTTTTTTTTTTTTTAATACACACACACACACATATATATAAAAAGGCTTTAACTTATTAATAATTTGCGTTCCATTTAAGAATGTCTCATTGTTAGAGAAATAAAGGGCTGCTCTTTGTTCAGGAGCTTGCAATTTACTTATCACTCTAGGAGTTGCCTCTTGAGCCGAGCTGATACTTCTGCTGAAGTCTCTGAGATTTTCTTCACTTTGCGTCTCTTCCCTTACGTGTCTTTTCAGTTATTCAGCAGGGTGTGTCAGCATTAGCAAATTCACCAGCCTGCACACTGTTAACATTTGTGCTACAATAGCTTCTAAAAGCTTAGTACAGGGCCCTCTAGTGCATTACTAGCCCCATTACAAGCAAAATAAGCTTCAAAGGCTGGGAAAGATCATTCTCTGTGAGTGAAGTGGGGCCTGATAAACTACCTCACTACACTGAGGTTGAGGGGATCTTGGGCACCATCAGCAGCCTTTTTCCAGTCAATCTCAAAGGAGAAGGCAGTACTGAAAGATTTTGTTTCACAATTTTGCAAATGTCCAAGTACTTACTCTGCAGTCTCCCCCATCCTGTCACATAGCAGGCAGTGTTGGATGACAGGATGCTTTGTGCAGGGGGGAGGCAGGCCAGCTTAATGTGGTTACTTAAGGTGACGTGTTCAGTGAGTTTGATCAAAGCAATGTCGTACCTGTGGTCATATGCACACATTTGAGAGTGGGGAAGGGGAAGGGAAAGGGAAGGGGGTGAAGAGGTTTGCAAATAGATTAAGACACAGTAGCGTGAATACTTAACAGTTACACAGCACTTGGCCTATTCAAAAGAGATGCAAGGGAGCAAGGAGGCCAGTACATAAGCAGTAAAGATTCCTCCACCCTCAAAGCAATGGGGAAATCCATGGCCTGGAAGACTATTCCCTGCAGAACCGTCCACTTTCTTGCTGGCAGCTTTCTGGAAATTGCCTTTTATAGGTTCTTTTCACCAAAACCAGGCATGTGTTAGGACTAACTCCAAGGACCTGGAAACTGAGGGGATTTCTTTGCTAATGCCCTTAGCCTGCAGCAGGACATAGGAGTCCTTCAGCAACAAAGATATTAATGCCATCAATCAATAATACTCTGGTTTTATGCCATTCATAGGAGAGCTTCAAAGAGCATTGTATAAGTTAATTCATTCCCTTCCGCTGTGCAAAAGAAATCATTGCATAGAACAGCTTCCCACCCAAGCATAAACATGCAAAATAGCATCTGAAAACACAATTAATCAATAAGCAATTAACATTGAAAGTTCTTTATCTTCTCTTGAGGGGGAAGGGTACAAACTGGAGACTCAACTCTTACCTATGAGCAAACATTTAGAAGTACTGCTGTAACAGTGGCTCTAAACATGTATGCATTTACCTGCCACAACTCAGGGTGGATGGGATTTGGGCAGTTGGATTTTTGCCCTGCATTTAATAACTGAAAAAATATTTGCCGCCAACTTACCCATTTGCAACATTCTGTGGATCCCAGTTCTCATTAACAATGATTTTTTCTGGAGGAAGTGCAACTGATCCTTCTTCCACAGCTGCTAGATTGTATTTTCCGAGAAGTACTCGATAGTTCCTAGAAGAACTGGGTGAGAAAAGGAGTAAGTTACGCAGCTGCTGGCTTGCTGCTTAGGCATCTGCATCTTTGCCACCTGAGATATTCGGTAAGAATACCTTAAGACTGTAATCTCACATCACATGCATGATTTGTCTGGAGCTGAGCCAATGTCTGTCTGATTTGCTAAGGACAAAGCTAGGCTTAATAATCATTTCATCTCCAAGCCGTCCTGTCAGCTCCTGCTGAAGGCTACATTAACAAACTCAAGATGCCTCCAATCTTTGCAGGATTCAGCTCGTATTCTTCAATGAAGTAAACAATTTGGACTGCTTTTTTGACAGTGATAAACAGCTTCACTGATAAACAGCTGTGTGATAGATATAGTATGTAAGATTTATAATAATGACATGCAGCCAATCCTTCCTATTTCATATTATGACATTTTCTACAACTTGGTGTTACAATAACCAAGAACTGTATGTACAAATTCAAGGACATACACTACCAAACCAAAATGGGGTTGTCTTTGTGGAAACAGTTTTGATGATGAAAGGGCATAGCTGTACCTGATCATTTCTTTGTTATACTGCCCCATAATATGAAGAGCTTACTGAAAATGACTGGTATATTCAAAGCATTTGTGATTATTTCTTCAGGGAGTGGATTGATTAGTCAATCTGTGGCTCTCACTGCCACATGTATTATAGAAACAGGCAACACAGCTGAATTTTTAATAGCAACGTGAAAACATAATGGTGTTTGTAGTTATTTACCAAAAATGAAGAGTATATCGTTCAGGTAATTATATGAGGGGGTTTTCCCCCTCTACTTTTATTTTAAGAAAATGAAAATGTGTCATTCTTCTTCTGACCTATTAGTTATAATCAAGATATGATGTGAAACTCGGAGCTCTTAACTGGGAAAGGGAGAACTGGCATTAATATGGTTTTGCTTCATCTGTGTCTGGTCACGCACTGTTCCTGGGTACAGACTCTAACTCCATTATTTACCTGATGCAGTGTGCAGCTGTCATCACCCAGTTGGTTGCAATGAGAGTTCCTCCACAGGTGTGATACCATCTGCCATTTGAACTGTATTGAAGGGAGGCCTAGGATCAACGGATCAAGTAAGGCTCAGATTTTTGCTTACTGATTTTTTTCATTGTTGCACTTTCTTCCTGCACCCAGAACACAACTTGCTGCTGGAAGATGGTGGGAGGCTTTTAAGTAACAAGTTTCCAACTCCTGAACATAGAAAAGCTTTCCCTCCTTCCCTATTGTCCAAAAGCTCGATTTTTTTAACGTTGTTTCTTCCAAAGCTCTTGCTAAGTCTGGCCAAAATAGAGAATTTTATTTGCTTCAGAAATGTATTTTTTAACTCCAGGTACAACTATGCTCCAGTAGGCATTGTATGCTCCACTGAATTTCACAGTCACCTTGCTTAAATATGGGATGGTGCCCAAGTCTACTGAAAAGAACATGAAAGCCTGCATAACCAGTGAGAGGTGGCACATTCAGAGCTTTCTTAAAAAGACTGGAAACTTTGGGTTTGATCAGAAAGTAATAGTCAAAACCTAAGACATGACAGGCAAGATGCATCAAATGAAATGCAAGACCTGATTTTGCTCAGCCATATTGTGTGAGGGCAGCACAACCCGAATTGTTCCGGGGAAAGCACAAAATGACTAACCTGCCAGGGCCAGCTGTAAGGTCTTGCAGCTTCCCCTCCAACAACTCTAGAGACAGCAGGTGGGTAGGCAGGAACCCCGCAGCCAAAGGCTAGAAGACATACAAAATAGGATGCGTGTTTTAAAAGTAGGAGGCTTAAAAAAATGTCTGTAAGAGAGGGGGTTTTTTAAATATAGACTGTGTTTGTACAGAACATTGAAAGGTACAAATATAGGCTGTGATTTAATGTGATACAAGTGAAGATACAGCCCTCAGTCAAAACTGACCAATAATAATAATAATGATAATCAAATCAGGTTGGCTTAGCCAAATTCTCACGTGTCAGCTGAGATGCAGCTCTCAGCCAATGCAACAATTTGATGTGGATTAACTGTATTTCAGTGTATTCAAGCTAAGTAAAATAAGTTTGAATTTCCTAAAGGCAGAGAACAGTAAGGCTAATTGAGCCCCTATAATAAGAACAGAATAGCACAACACCTAGTTACTGTTTTGAGAGAACAGCCTATGCTGTATCTCTTCCTGCTTTCTTGCAGAATGTCTAATTTCCCTAGAAAAGGAAAAGTTGCTGTTAGATTTTAATTACTTTTTCCTTTAAAACTAATGCTGAAGTTGGCTACATACCTGCAGCTGCCAGAGTCAACACAGCAAACAGGACTCCAAGCATGATGCCGGTTAGCTGTATGCTGCAGGCTCTGCTTTGCAAGCCATTTTATATGTTATCATTTATCTCTGCAACACGTGACTTAAAATGTAGTGCTATTCTGATACCAGTGGAAAACTTCTGTAATTGTGGGATAATTTTTTATGTGCACAAGTGCCTAAAAAACCCCCCAGTTTAGATGGACCTTGGATCCAGGTTATGTAAACAACTTGGTTAAAAAAAATTCTGATTGAGTTGCATATTATCTGTAGCAGCTGCTTGCTTTCCCATTGCCTTGGAAGTTCATCACAAAGGTGTTTTCAGAAGGAAAATGTTAAATGAATTATTCTAACACTTAACGGCATGTCAGCAGTAACAGTGTCTGATCTATTCAGACACTGATGGATTCAGACATGTCAGCAGGGCTGGATTAGATGATCTCTGGAGGCCCTCTTCCAACCTTCATTATTGTATGATTCTGTGGTTGCTTGAAATTTTGTTTTGTTCTGGTTTGTTTTGTGACTACCACTTTGTACTGACTGAAAACCTTTATCATCTTTCTAGATCAAGTTGCGTGTGTTTTAGCATGCCATACTTCTTCAATAAAACAAACTGTAATCACTTTGAAGTGGAAGATGTTTCAAGCAATACAAAGAACCAGCTGTCTATGATGACGGAGAAACACTGGTGTAGCGCGGTGAGCGAGACTTCATTTCTTTCCTCTTTACCTTTAATTGTTAGATCAGTAGCACATCCCTGGAAGAGAACAGGGTTCCTGTAGCATTGCAAATGAGCATTTTTACACCCCAAATCAGCATGCTGACCTGTGGTATAATGCAGTGTGAGCTTGTTAATGACAAAGGGTAAACCATTTTCACCAACAGGACAAACCAGGCAAGACCAGGTATTTACACCACTACAGAGCTGCTGCCACAAAAGAAAGTGTCCTAATTAATTCCTGGACATTTGAGATCAATGACTTGATATCAACACTTATCCTTGTGTCTCTTTCTTCCTTTTTTTCTTCTACTACAGGAATTTTCCATCCTCTGTCACGTTTCCATCCACTTACCCTTCACCTGAAAAACTGTTACTGGTTATTTATAAAACAAACATCTCTATCCCCTCAGCCAGGTCACGCATAGGGAGCAAACTTAGGAGAATGGAAACAAATACTGTAATGCCAGTTTTGTAACCAGAGCTGCATTGTACATACAGACCAAACCGGAGGTTTCAGAAAAGCTGAAATAAATCTACTGTTTACTGTCAGTATTAACAAGCAGCAAAATCCCTGATTTTCATAGCTTCCATTCAGCAGTAGGTACTGATTTGGATGAAAGATGCCTGGAGCACACATGTGGAAGGCAGAAATATATAATGCTTTGCTGTTTTGTCTGCTTCTCAAGAATGTATTATCCTACCCAAACAATAGCACTTCAGAAAGCTGCATTCTGAATTTCAAATGGAATCAACCAAACTCTTTTCTGGCATCTTGTATTTATTATCTGACAAAAGCATAAGTCAGCATTAACTGAGTGCAGAATTGAGATTCTAAAAATTTTTTTCATTAATTAGTTGGCTGTCTTCTTAATGTCTGAATTTACAAGCTAAACAACATACTATGCTTCTCAGTTTAACTTCCATACCACTATGATTTTCACTGAATACCAACTAAAAATTAAATATAAACTTTGAATGTTCAGTTACTGTTTCAACTTTCCTGCTTTATGAGTGTGCTTGTAAATGTGGAATTTTGTTTAGTTTTTTTTAAGCATTTCTGCAATCATTTCACAAATAACCTTCTGCTATCTTGCATGCTGTAAATAGAGAAACCCTGTTCTTTCTTCTTCCCTTTCTTTGTAAAGGTATTCTGAAACAGTTCTTTTGTTATATGGGGGGAAGGCTCGTAAGAATCATCATATTTTTAATGTATGTATAACACTCTCAAGGGTTTTTTTGTTTTTTGGTTGGTTTTTTTTTTTTGTTCCACTCCTGCTTTATGTAACAATTGCTTATCCATCTTTTCCAGGTCTAGTCTAAATAAGCTGAAGTATCCTTCTTGGACTCAGTGGGCATCATACTGTTGGCAGTTCTGCAAGCGAACATCAAAAGCCTCAGCCTCTAGCTGATACCATGGGGGCTTGGAAACAGCTCCCTAGAAGCTCTTATCATCTTCATGCCAGATGTTTCACAGACACTAAGCAGCTCACGGACCTTCAGTAATAAAGAGCAGGAACTTCTGGTATGTTCCGTTAAAGCCTAATAGCTACTATCTTTTTCAAGACACAATGTACTTAGTGTACAATTTATAATGTGGTCCATTGCTTCACTATCTTTAGTCTGTTCCCTTGCAGGGTAGGAACTATGCTAGACCAATTAGTAAGTAAGTGGAATGGTCTGCAGATAAGTAACAGACACTGAAATCTGCTTTTCTGAGGAAAGTTTTTCAGCTGAAACTAGGCAGTAACCTATTTAAAAATTCAAAGTTAAATCCTGGCCCAGCTTTTCATTGGGAGCACCAAATGTGCCAAGTTTGTTACTTGCTGGATGGCCATTAAATCTGCTACTTGCTTGTTCCCTGGGTTTGTTTCTGTGTGTTCTTAAAACTAGAGCTTGGCCGGCATGCTTCAAGACAGAACGAGGTTATACAGAGCCAGGGAAATGGGAGATTAGCACCACCCTGTGTGTTTTAGTCTCTGCCTGTGCCTTCCAAATTGTCTGCTCCCGGCTTAGACCCATTTATGTATTATTTTCCACACTGTATTTCCTTTTAATCCAAGCACTTTTGTAGTCAATACTGGTCACAGATGTAACATAAGGCTCTGCTTGTTTTAACTGAGTGGGGAGCCAGGGGAGGAGAGAACACTGACAGGGAAAAAAAAAGAAAAAACAACCACACTTTGGTGATCAGATTAGACTGAAAGATATTTATTTAGAAACAACAGCTTTGGTGTTTTAAAATCAAACAACCTTTAAATCACTAGAAAGTGGGATGTCTCGCCCCATAGCCAAAACAAATCAATGCACAAAGTCTCAGTACGCTTACAACAGGAAACCTGCAGATCAGCATTTCCAAGTGTAAATCCAGAAAACAATTTCATTAAATTGGTTTTGCACTCTACAATCATAAAGGCTGAAAAACCTGTTACCAGAACTTAAGATATCTACAGTTCAATTGACTGACTTTTTACTGAAGTGGAGGAAAAATGAACATCTTCCCCCTCCCCCAAGCAATAAATTAAAAAAATGTATACCAGAAAGGAAGTTACACTGAAATTTTCTAGTTAAGTTAACTCACTGAAGGGAATCATCATTCTTTATTTTCCTGTAAAATTAAAAAACAAATCAAAATATCAAAGGACTTGGTATATCTTCAAGTATTTTCACCAAATGGATTACTCTTAGGGAACTAAACAACTTACAGGGAAAAAAAGAAACATCTGTTACACAGCTTCTGGGATAAACTGTCTTGTATAACCACACCTTCCAAGTCTCAGATTCCTCTCTTAACAAGGCACAAAAGGATTGTTGCTTTCAAAAGGTCCTTGTTCTCAGCTGCAAAATAGTCAGATGTCTTGTGCAAATGGAGGCTGAAAGCAGGACTAAGTTCACTTGGACACTGGGATGTTCCCATTCAGTTAATGAAACAGGGCGTTATTTCAACACCATTAATCTCGCTTACTGCTACAGAGATTGTGAGCTTCAGCTGGCTTCCATTTCATCCCTGTTTCTGGAATCAACTTCTGCATCATCTTCATTTTAAGTAGGTCAAATTAAGACGAGGCAACAGACTTGTTTGCTGTACACTGCAAGGCTTTTTGCAGTATCAAGAAGGAAGAGGTGTTACGTCAGCCCTGATGTGTAGCTGTGATGCTTCTCAGAATTTCAGAGCATACTGTCGGGGACAGTTACCTGTAGTAACAGTTAACAAGTCGTTCTGTAAAAGGCAGAAGGCAAGTCTCATAGATGACAAAGGCAACCAGATAGACAGCAGTGAGAAAAAGACATAATTTCAGGACACGTTTCAGGGTGCATGTCAGGGCACCGCTGTATACACAATAATTGAAATTACTTCCTGACCCCTTCCTCCTTTTGCACTAAGTTTCTGATCATGATCACATGCTTGTAACTGCAGTTGTCTTTGATATACATATCTATTCTACCTCTTCCTAGGTTAGTCTGTCTAGCCATAAGCACCTTCCACTCTCATTCTTTCAACAGATGACAGGTATTCAGACCTGCTTGGGATCAGGTCTGATCTCTAGTGCTGAACATTACAAAGCCAGTGAGCTGACAGGAAAACTTCCAACTCACTTAAAACACCCCTTATGTACTGACTGTCAAGTGTAGTCTAGTCTTAGCTATCCAAAATTGAATTTGCTTTTATAATTTGGAAAAACAGGGCTATCTAAAGCGAGAACTTTTCCTCTGACAGCTCTGTTTAACTATGTCCTTTTCTTTATTTCCTTTTTTTTTTTTTTTTTTTTTTTTTCTATTTAGTGAAACTGGCAGCTTTCCAAAAGGAAGTTTCTTGAAATCACCATCTTAGGGAGAACTAGTATTTCCTTGGATTGTTGCCTGTAGTACATCATTTGAGCATGAGGACTATTCTGTTTGCCTGGTAATTATGAGGGAATTCCTGCTTTGGGGAGAGGGAATGGAAACAAAAGTGCTTTGAACACACTCAGGAATATTCTCAGTGAACAAACAATAATCGAAGTTCTTTGAGAAGATCCTTTGGGAAGCTCAGGTGTGGCTGAGGACTCAGTCCCTCTTTCAGTGATGGTTTCAATAGTATGCTTTCCATCTACTTAATGTCTTACAGAACAGAACATTTTTACAGCCTCTGTAAGTAGAACTCTGTGAGTTCTTTGCAGACAAGTAAATATTATTGTTCACACCTTACAAGAGAGAAAATAAGTACTCAACGTTACTTTCAGTAATGGAGGCAATGTTGGGTTCAATTATACACAGTGCCTAAGAAAATGACACTGTCACTTCTAGGTATTTGCTTCAGTAGAAATAATGTGTTGCTCAAGGCCGCGTGTATGGTATGTGCCAGTGGTAGCTCCTCATTGGTGTTCCGCAGGCTCAAAAGGGTTTCCTTACATCTAAGTCTTAGATTCACTGCAGTATAAAAATAATCCTAACCCCATTTTTAAAAAAAAAAAAAAAGTGTATTTTTTTAAAAAGTGTAATTTTATAGGACAGGTTTATTTTGCCTCATAGATGACAGGTGGAAAGAAGGTATTGAATAAGGGCTTCCAGTTCCCAGAACCGTGCATAATCCATTTGTTTTCCTTTTTTCACACTTAATGACTGTCAGCCAGATGCAGCCCTGCACGAACTGAAGCTGGCCAGAAAGCAAGCCCCCTCCTCCTACGCAAGCCCACGTTTGTCTAATGCCTGTTTCTTCTTCTGCAGACCCGCTCCCCGTGTCCGAAGGCTGTGGCTGTGACCCCCGGCAGCAAGGCTTGCTGCAGCCCGCACCCCAGGTGAAGTTGCTGCAGCTCCGGCATCAAACCCCACCAGCTTTGCGTCCCCGCAAAAGGCAGATAGATGTTCCCTCGCTTTGCACAAGCCTCGGCCCCGGAGCTTCCTGCTCCCTCTCCCAGATCGGCCCCAGCTGCCTCCCCGCCTCTTGCGGGGGCCGGGGCGGCCCGGGAGGAGGAGCCGCCGCCTCTCTGTTTCCTCCGCCCGTCCCCGCCGGGCGGGTCTGGTGCGTGGCACAGGCTCCAGCAGCCCGAAGGTTTCTAGAGCCGTCGTCCGCCGGGTCCGGCTACGTCCCCCGGTTGGTATCGGCTCCCGGAGCGGGATCCAGGCGAGGAAGTCGCCTCCATGGTGCCTCCGGCGGTGCTGCTGCCCTGGGTGGTGCTGGCGCTGCTCGGGGCGGAGGGCGGCCGTACCTCTGAGCAGGAAGGTAAGGAGGGGTCTGCACCGGGCAGAGGTGGGGGGGGACCGGCACCACGGGGAGCTGGTGGCCAGGCTGATGGACGGGCGCATCCGCTGTGGGTGCCACCACTGTCCTTACCGCCCCGGTCCAGCTCTGAGGCATTGCCCGACCTGAGACTAGTGCCCGCTGCAGAGTCTGAGCCCCTGGGCGGCACCCAGAGCCTGCTGCTGAGTTTACAGGCTGGCGTGGGTATCCTCCGCACATGCTTCTTGAGCGCGTCAGTTACCAGACAAGCACTCACAGCTCAGAGTTGTGTGAGGCGAGCCTTGGACACCATTTCATCCCAGAAAAGTACTCGTAGTCCCTTAAGTTGTACCCCACCTGGGTCAGCCGTTCCTGCTTCTGAACTTGCACAGTTCAAGAATTAGGTACCAGAGAGCATTTGATCCCAGCCTGGCCACACTGTGACCTGAGATCCGGGATGCTCCTAAAATAACATCAGTCTATCCCCACATAAACAGTTGGTAGATTCTCTGAAGAGTAATTGGTAGAACAGTAGAGGATTAGGGCAGCTACACAATGTCAGCCAGGCTGACAAAAGAGGTTCACAAACTGTCATTCTGCCAAGAAGTTTGGATAATTATCTCTGTCTTCATTAGGGAAGTGGCAATTAAGAGGAGATTTCATCTTGTTATCTAGAATATTTCCCTTCACAATATGTGATTCTGGTATAATTACCTTTACTATATATATTACTTAATAATAATACAGTTAATGTGTATCCATGGGAGTGTTGGAAGGGAAGTTCTTTAGCTAGGGTGGCATAACTAAAGCAAAATAATTTCTGCATTTAGGATAACCGTTAGACAAATGTAAGTAAGAAATTAATCTCTTTGTGCTATCCTGCCTTCTTTACACACCCCAAATCTTCCAGGTTTTTAGTAAGGTTTTGGAATGCACTAGAGATAAAAAGTTGGGTGCTGGGAAAAGAGAATGAGGTATTTTGGTTAGGAAGAAGGATTTTGAATTAACTGTTTTCTGAACCTGTCACTTCTGGCATGGCTCGAAGGAAAAATGCCTTACCTTTTCTGTGCCTCTGCTTCCCCAGAGTAATATGAGAATAATGATACCTATCTTCTCCCTTGTACATTCTTTTAAATCTCTGCAAAAGCTCTAAGCATAGTTATTTGTATTTAATTGAATCTTTAAAAAAAACTTTCATAAATGTAAATTTAGTCCAGAGATTATATTATCCACTATTAAATTGTGCAGTTTTGTTTTTTTTTTTCTATTTGATCCCCGTATTAATGGTATTTTCTTGGACACTATCTTAACAGGAAGTGGCACAGTAAGATTTCCCAAAGCACAGCCTAGGGATAAATTCATTCCTTGTCCTGAAATGCAGCTGCAGCTGTGCTTTCCCTGTAGAGTCAGGGCAGAAGTAAATAACTCTAAATTTTTTTTTTTACTGAACTCATCTTGCCACTGATTTTTGCTCTTTGTAAAAACTCAGAAATCTACCTGATCATTTCACTGTGATGTTGGTATCAGAGTCCCCATTCCAGTGCTTTGTCCCTACAGAATCCTTTTCGTCAAAAAACCTCACAAAATTGGTAAATGTCCTCTATTATCATTCTACAGATGGAAAACCCGAGGGGTAGCACGATTGGCTCCTTGTTGCATAGCAGAGCTAGCAGTACAGTCCAGCTCCGCTGGTTCCTAGTCCAGGGCTTGCTTCATTAACCACACTGTGTTCATATGTTGCAACCATACCATTATTAAATGTGTTTGTATGATTTCTAATTGTCAGCATGGCCCAAGGAGTCTCTGGGCTGAGGAGGCCCAGCTTAATAGAATAGGCTACCATTTCTACATTTGAAAAGTAACTGTGAAGTGGAAAATAGGGAAGCATAAATCTGCTTTTGGAGGTTTTAAAATGCCTGCATGTGGTACTGAAATTAGAACGGTTTACTGCTCTGTCTCTGGAAGTACTTATCAGCTGCACCAGTGTTCAGCAAAATCTTTGAGAAAGAGAAAAAAGGGTTAAAGGAGAAGGAGCGGAGGCAGCATAGCTCAGCACAAGCTTCTAGCACTGAACTGAAGGAATGTCTCTTGGGACAGAAAGCTCTCGCTACTGCAGAGACTTCTCAGAACAGAAACCGAGCTTAATGTCTCTCAGAGTCCTACCCCCGCAGACCAGTAATAAGAAGGGAGTCTGTAACTTGGAATTCTGCTGGAGAGGATAGTTTTCTCTGTGCTGGCTTTGCCATGCTCCAGTGAGTTAACAGGCTGCACGGTGAAACCTTTTTCTGTCTTAGAAATAGGACACGGCTTCCTGTTCATCCCTGTGAGCCTTTAGCTCTCGCATCTTGTCCAGCAAACTTCTGGCAGTCATATCAAATGACGTATAAACAGTTTGTTGCTTTCTTGGGGTGGTGGCATGAAAATTAATTAGTGATTTATTTAATGTGGGATGCCTGAGAATTCAGGCTGAAATAATTGCGTAGCAGTCAGGCTCTTTTCTTTCTTTCCTTCTTTTACCATTATCATATGCTTTCTCCTCTCCTTTCAGGTACTAGAATTTGATCTTTGTCTTTACATTTCTCTCTGGCAAGCCCACATTTGCCCCACTCTTTATTGGCAGTACGATCTTCACCTCAGAAACCGTGAGCTCAGAGCTATCAAATAAAGCTGACATGGTTTTCTGCATGCCATCATATAGCTAGAAACTTTAATGGCTTTGACATACTCCCTGAGGAGATACATATTTTACTCATTTGTTTGTACCCTCTGACTGGACAGGACACAAGGAACTGGAGTGTACTAGAGGAGGTGGATTAGGAATGCACTTCATACCTCTAAAGATCTGCCTTTAAAAACTGCACAAATGCAGGATTCATATTCTTTTATCTGTCACTCCCTTTGTCTGTGAACGTCTAACAAAATACAATTAGAGCTGACTTTCTATTGACTGTTCTCAGTCTCTCCTCTCTTTTTATTCTGATGCAGGTAAGGGATTTTAGGAATTTCCTTGGGAACATCCTCCTTCTTTCCTTACTTGGAGTCTTACACTTTACTTTTGCTGCCTTTGTCAGGTCTGTCTAGGACTCCAGCTCCTACGTCCTTCCTCTCTAAGATCAGACAGAGTATGAATTTGGGTACACTAAGAAGATGCATCTGGTACATCCATTGAAAAAAAATCATTGTTCCAAAGAAGCCTGCTCAAGCCAAGAAAATGTGCTTTCAGTTTTTCCTGGTATTTTCTGATGTTAAAATCGGATGGCCAGGATTCGCATTTGAGCACCGTCGCCAGAGCCTATACAAATTCCTACTTAAGCAAAAGTATTAAGATGAAGTATAGCATTTAATCATTACAATGAAGAAACCAGAGCTTCCACATAAAAATCATATTCCAGTGGTACTATAGAGAAACTTCTGAAAGAGAACTTCAGGATTTAGCTTTGTCATAATTTTAAGGGACTGGAAACGAAAAGCAAGTTTGGGAGGAGACTGTAAATGAAAGTTATGGTAGAATTAAATTCACATTGTGTATATATGAAAAAATCTGGAAAACACCTCAGGAATGCAGTAGAAAATTGGAGCAGCCATTGACAGGGAATAATAACATTCAGCCTAATTTTGATCTTCCCTATACCCAATCAATGCTGAGTGACAAAAAAGCAACTCTGCAGGGAACAGGAAGACAGTTGCACTAAATGGATCACTCCCAAATGGGCATTTTGTAGTAGTGCTATTTTTTATCTTCAAGTTTAATATCCTTCATACTCTATGTGAGAGAAGAGAATTGTAGCTTTCAATAGCAGGGCAGAAAAACACTTAATATTTGTTTCTTCTAGCTCAGAACTCAGGCAATGAAGTTGTATCTTTACATAATCTCTCATTTTATATCCAGGACCAAGTTGTAATCTCTGCTGCAAAGGAGCAGTCTTGCTTGTGCTGCAATTAGTTTTGGGTTCTTCAGTCAAACACTGAAATTTGAGGGCACCTTTGCCATGTTCTGTCCTCTGTGATAGTTAATTTCTCCAGTAAAACACTGGCTACATCCACGCTTTCTTTTTTTCCCTCTATGAATCTTTGATGAGTTGGTGCCAAGAAAATCCAGGTAGCAAAGAAGTAGGATTTGAAGCTGGTTTTCTTCCTGAGGTTGAAGCTTTGTGGGTGGCGAGAACACCTACAGTGCTTAACATTGTACAGTGTAGAGATAACTGGATGAGGTGTAGGCAAGCGGCTTTTATCTCAGCAGGAAATGGTAGCTCCAGAGCTAGACTTCCTCCCTTGCCTGATTTAAAATGAGCCTGGACATCTGTCAATGTCATACAGAACAGCCGTAACCTGTGTCTGTGAACAGCAATGGCTGTTTGTGCGAAAGTTGGGACTCCTGGATTCTATTGCTGGGTTCATGATCAACTTAAAGAATGTTAAAGTCACTTTGCTTCTCAACGGTTGGATTTTGACTTCCCTTTGTCAAATCTGTCAAGTACCTGTAAGACTATTGATCCCTACCTTGGCTCAGTATCTGATAGTAAAGCCTCTTTGTTAGGTAGGGAACAGCGGGTTGTGAAAACAACTCAAGTTGAATGTCTCTTTTGTGCTTTCTCCTGTATGCAGAAAACCTGCTGGTTCTTACTGTTGCTACCAAGCAGACTGAGGGATTCCAACGCTTTAGAAGATCAGCCCAATTCTTCAACTACAAAGTCCAGGTGATGACTAGTAGCCTCAGTGGTGGTTGGTCAAAGGGAATTTTGAAGTGTGGAATGGGTAAGACTTGGCCACAAAGTGGTTAAATAAAAGCTCAAGAGAGGACACACCTACTCAGCTGGCTGAAAAAATGCTGTGACTGGGGCATTTCTGCAGCAGTCTCTTATTCCATCCTGAGTGTTGGCTTGAGATGAGATCCGTAACTCCTGCTCAAGGGAGCCTCATGGCACTTTTCCATTGCAATGCCAAAACACACAGTACAGAGTGTGCTCCTGTCCCTGTTCCTGAGGGTGCTTTGTTACTGTGCTACGTGTTACTCTGACTATCCATCCCAGGGAATGGTTCAAAGGCTGGTGTATATACCTGGTCCATCTGTCCTGATGTTGGGTTTTTTTGTTGTGATTTGGACTGGAAGTTACCAGGACTAGTAAGGTTGTGGGTTCTGGGCCTTTCCTGTGAGTCTTGCTGAGCAAGTGACCCGTTCAGTAGACCCTGTGCCTGTCGTTCTTTAGGTACTGGGGCTGGATGAGGAATGGCAGGGTGGAGATGACAAGAAGCCAGCAGGAGGTGGGCAGAAGGTCCGTCTCTTGAAATCAGCTTTGAAGCAGTATGCGGATAAGAAAGACTTGATCATCCTTTTCGTAGAAAGGTAATGGGTTGGAAAGTATTTGCCATGAACTGAACCATAAGGCTGTTTGAACAGGTTTTTACTAAGAAGAAATTAACTGTGAAGTAGATTGCTTTTGGAAGGTGTGTCAAGACCTCCTCTGTTTTTTCCTCCTGAATTCTCTGCAGTTGCTCAGAGCTGCATCCGTGGCAGGTAGGAAGGTCTGACTAGATCAGGCTGATTCCAACTCTTGCATAAAGTTGATAGTGTTATACCTGCTTCTGCCAGGGTGGAATTTGGCTGCCTGTATCTGCAGATAATGAGCAGACAACTTCTGTGGAACTAGGCAGGCCTTTCTTACCAGAATTATTTGTTTTATAAGGTGAGGCAGGCTGCAGCACAATCCTGAGAGCCAAGAATTAGTCTGCCAGAGAAATGTGGAGGGGGAAAAGGATGGTTTGGAGTCTCAGTGTCTTTTCATGTGCCCAGCAACAGGCAGGGCTGGATGCCTGTATCTGTCTCTAGCTCTTATGGGAGGGACATCATCTTTTGCAGCTCTGAGTGTGTACGTCTGTTTAGAGAAGTTAGGAATGATGAATCTCTGGTATGAGCAGCTTCACCAAAATGAGTTTGAAGTATGCAAATCCTCTTGCAGAAAATGCAAGTCTCATTCTGAGAGTGTCACCTGGGAATTAGTCGGTTCTACTCAGTACTGAAGAGATTGTGGCTGCAGTGCAGCATCCAGTGACTAGTGTCCAGTATAGGTTCCTCCTGAAAATTTGCAGGGAGCTCAGTGGAGAGTGGCAGGATGCCAAAAGTTGTAAAAAGCATGACCTATGGGTTTGTTTAATCTAGAAAGGAATGGCAGAGTAATTCTTCCTCCAATGAGTAAAAAGTTGTTACAAACAGTGAGAGCATCAGGGCTTCACAGTTCCAAACAGAGGAAAAGCAAGAAGAGATCAGCATGTTTTGCAGTTGGGAAGATTCGTTTTTATCATCAGTGAAAACTTTGTAAAAATAAGAAGGGGTGGAAGTTACCCCAAGCCAGTGTGGAATCTTCTGCAGTGGAAAGTAATGTCTTCCACTCTATGAATAAGATTGCATATTAATTAGCCATAATTATGACAAAAAATGTAATACTGTGAAGCAGAACTAAAAGAAAGGGATTCCTAAAGAATTACTTGTTTCTACAAACTTTTTGTGCTGACATGTTTTTGTGACTCCATACTTTTCTGTCCCTTTCTTGTCTGTCTCTTACTCTAGCTATGATGTACTCTTTGCCTCGGGCCCTACAGAACTGCTGAAGAAGTTCAAACAAGCCAAGAGCAAGGTGGTCTTCTCAGCAGAGAATTACATCTATCCTGACAGAAAGTTGGAAGCCAAGTACCCTCAGGTGCGAGATGGAAAGCGCTTCCTGGGTTCTGGAGGTAAGATGCAGAATCTTCTTTCAGCTGAGAGCCTCTCTCGGCTTTTTCCTCCTATTAGAAGGCCTTTGGGAGAAGTAGGAAGGGACCAAGTGTGGAAAGCATCTTTATAGAAGATGGTGCAAACTGAAGCCCTGTGCATAATTGGCTGTAATGGAAATGCTCCTGTCTTTTACCTGCAGGAGGGGACATAGCTATGAATTGCATGTAGAGGGTAGGAACCTGCTCCCTATCCCTTCTCCCTTTTCAGTGAGACTTGTCATTCAGGGTGTGGGTATCTGAGCTTTTCTGATGCTCAAGATTGCAGGTTTGATCCTGGTGTTATTCTTTGTTCGGATGTGTGGTCTATATATGCTTTTGCTGAAAGCTGGTGTATCTCTCCGGCACCACAGAGTGGAGTGAGACTTTGTGTGAAAGAAGTAAGAGTGTGTGTATACAGGAGAACATTCCTTTTTCGGTTGTCTGGGTAGCAACCCCTCTTCGTACTTATTCCCGCAGGCTTCATAGGTTATGCTCCAAACCTGAAGAAGCTTGTGGAGGAGTGGAAAGGGCAGGACGATGACAGTGACCAGCTGTTCTATACGAATATCTTCTTGGATCCAGAAAAAAGAGTAGGTGTAGCTAGATTTTGGCATTAGGAGGAGTTGTCTGAGAAGCATTGCTGTTAATCCTCTCTGCAGTATCGCTGTTGACAGTAAAAGAAGTTAATCACATACATATTGACCCTTAATTACTGCTCTGGCATCCTTACATGAAAAAGGCCAGTAGTCTAGTTACCCATTTTGCCTTCTGAAAATTTGCATTCTAGCCACTACCCCCTTGTTTTGTATTAGCAGTTTTCATCTTTAAGCTTAAAATGTGAATGGGAAGATAGATCTCAAAACAAGTCTTACTGAAAACTCATGCCAGTATCTTTGTCTGCTGATGTTTAAAGATATTGAGTGTGGCAGAACTAACCTCCTCCCAGGGGATGTGAAACCCAGACTTTTAGCATGTATCCTCCCTGCAAAGTGCATTGCTGACCTAGAGATACCCAACCTAGCACTAAAGTACATGGTAGGTAAAGGGGCAGATGAGGCCTGAGCAGATTTGAGGTGATGAAAGGGACAAAGGTTCACAGCCTTGTAGTCACTGTTGTGCCACAGGACAGAGACCGTAAGCATCACAGTGGGTAGTCCTGCTGGAACAAAGAGGCTGCCACTGCCTTCAGCAAACACCCCCAGATCCTGGCTGACAAAATCTGCTTCAGCCTATGGAGCATGCCACGTAACGTCATACAGAAGCCTGGAATGGACCCTGGAAGCATCATTGCCATTCCAGCGCCGTGTCATGCACTGGCCGAATCATCCAGCCCGCACGGTGATTCTGCTTCCGTTGTCCCTGCCCAATTCTGCATTACGCAATACAGTCTGTCCCCGAGGGACACCACAAATGCATGGGAACTAATAAGTCAAACTGTAACAGTAAAGTCAAGAGGAAGCATTAGAAATAGGAAACTGCTTTCAGACTGATTAGAGAAGGAGTTGCACTTTCTTACGAGCAGGGCTGGTAAAAAATTCAGAACAGCTGCACTTTTTTTCTTCCCCAAATCTGAATATGGCCTATGATATTTTAACGTGAACAGTTCCTTTAATATTCTCATCTGCAGTTCTGGCCCAGTGCCACACAAAGGCTGAGTAATTCCACTGACTTGGCATTCAGACAGTGGATGTTAGCACCCTGCTGTGCTTCCAGTAATCAATCTTAATAGATGCCTGGAGGGACACTGAGCTCTGTTAAGTCAGAGCTGGATTTTAGTCTGACAAAAATCCAGCCAGAGTGTGACTTGCACCAGGGGATAAAAACAAAGATTGCACGAGCTGGCCTTGCACCCTTACTGTGTTCTGGTGTGACACCAGTACCTGGGGCAACACTTGGGCTAGCCCTGTGCATAAATGGCAAGAAACTGTCTTCACAGCAGATGTTTCTGCTATCTTGGCATTCCTGCATATTATACATGGGTTTTATATGACTGTGCTGCAAGTGTACCTCATTAATATGCTGTGTATTATTATTGGCACACCCACAGCAGCTTTAAAATGTTTATTTGCATGGTTTTACCTAACGTAATATCTTTCAATTGTTTTAGAAAATGGCAAGTTGTCTGAGATTCAAGTGAAAATGAGGGTTAGCTGGGAGTGTTTTAGGCTTCAGAGGTTGGACAGTATGGAAATTATTATAGGAATGTGATATATTACATGTGGGAGACCCTGTAGCTCAGCATAGGGTCTCTTACATGTAAAGAACAGATGCCCACTTGTGTTCTAATTAGGGTTATTTATCCCATTCTTTTAAAGGAAAGTATCAACATCAGTCTAGACCAAAGAAGCCGGATCTTCCAAAACCTAAATGGAGCATTAGGTGAGATGGAAGAAGGAATCTTATTTGTCCTTGGAATGCAACTGCATGCTGACACCAGAAATAAAGTTGTGTTGTGGCTGAAGGGATTAAATTTCAGAGATTCCTGTCCCTGGAGAATAAACCTCTGCCAGAATTCTGGGATTTATTTGCAATTCCAATGCAACCAATTAGGTTCTCATTGCAATTCCCTCTTCACTTGGGGGAATGCAGGTCAGGTTTTCCATTTTACACCTCCTTGCTACTTTGATCTCCAAGCATGTCAGATTGCATTAGCCTTGGGTATTGAAACTGGGAGGGACTTCAGTGCAAGTAATAACACACAACCCTGCCTAAGGCTTGCCTGTCTTTCCACTTCAAAACTGTCTGGAATGCTGTAAAAGGTGGGATGCAGCCAGATACTGCCTGGGAGCACTCACTAACCGTACCAGGCTTCTGACCTGGCCTGCTGATTGATTGATTTTGCTAGTCCTGGCAAAAGTGATTCACTTGATCTTGTGACACCACTGCCCGGTGTTTTCAGTTTACAGTTTTGCAGCACTCCATCTTTACTCCAGTCAGGTAAAAATGATAACGGCAGTGTAGTTTTTTGCTCCTGTGCTTATTATAACAATGATAGACTGGAGCTTTGATCTGTACTGATCTGTTTTCCAAAGGATTTTGTGTAGTTGTGTTGAGGAGACATCTTGGATGATCTCTGCCAGGAGGGTGGACTTTTGTCAGGGGTGAAAAAGAGACAGTGGGTGCATAGAATGCTTAGGTGAGAAGGGCCTGAATCCTCCCTGGCCATCGATGGCTGTTCCTCACAGCACAATTTGTCAATGCCAGTTTTGAAAGACTGTTTCAGTGTGGCTTCTGCCAATTACCAGTAGAAGGCGTATTTGTCAGCCCAGCAAGCTGCACTCTCTCCAACTTCCCAGCCATCCTCCTGTTACCTCACAGGATCATTCTGAACATTTTTTCTCCTTTCTGGATATGGTCTGTAGCCCTTAAACTACTTGTGCATGGTTATCCACGTCCATGCTTTCATCTTTCAGCAGTCGTTCAGTAGAAATGAGGCATTGTGCTGCTAATTATTAATAAAAACTTTCCTCTGATAACGTGATGGCAATATCATTTCCAGATGAGGTAGTTCTGAAGTTTGAAAACTCACGAGTGAGAGCAAGAAACTTATTATATGACACTCTGCCTGTGGTGATTCATGGAAATGGACCCACCAAGGTAAGTGGGCATCCTGAAGGGAAGATTTGATAGTTATTTCTTGCAGAGTGACCCTTTAGTCTCAAGTGTATCAGGTTACTGTCTTACCGTACGATGACTTTCTATGTGTGCGTTTACATTTGAGAAACAATAAGTGGTCCAGGTCCGTAGCAGCACGGTGGGTCTGATTCAAAGATCAGCATGTAATTACACCCTCAGGCTATCATGCTCTTCAGATTCTTTAGTCCAAGAGGAAGGTAAATGAAGTTCTGATAAAACATGATCTTACACTGGAGATGGGTGCAAAGAAACTCGTGCCCTGTAGTGCATAACATGGCAAATTGCCTTTTGCAGCTGCAGCTGAACTACCTGGGAAACTACATTCCTCAAATATGGACATTTGAGACTGGCTGCACTGTGTGTGATGAAGGTCTGCGAAGCCTTACAGGGTTTAAGGTAAAGCTGATGTCTATTCAAAGCTCTCAAGACAAGTCTTACAGTTACAATGGGATCTTACGTGTCTCTCCTCTTCTCACTGAATGTAGGATGAGGCATTGCCAATGATTGTGATTGGCATTTTCATCGAGCAGCCCACCCCATTCCTCTCCCAGTTTTTCTTGCGGCTTTGTAACCTTCATTACCCAAAGCAACGAATCCAGCTCTTCATTCATAACCATGTAAGTAAAGTTGGCCTGTGACGGTCTTAGCAAATGCAGGGAAAATGTATACCTCCTCCTGTGCTGTAGGCACCTTTGCAACCTTTGACTAGACTTCCAGGCTCTGTAATCCCAGTACATACCTACCTATAAAATAGCTCCATCTGGCTATAAAGATGTGGAAGTGGAAAGAACTGTTGCTCGTCTGGTTTCGCATTTTCAAGAACAGGAGGCTGAAGAGCCTGGGATGAGCCCATCTCATCTGGTTTTCCTTATTTTTCCTTTGGCATAGGAGCAACATCACTTGATGCAGGTGGACTCTTTTGTTAAAGAGCATGGCAAAGAATATCTGGCTATCAAAGTGATTGGACCAGATGATGAGGTGGAGAATGCTGAGGCACGTAACTTGGGCATGTAAGTGAAAAGGCCATACATTATGGCTAGCAGAGTCAGCCTGTGTCCAAACTAAGGCAGTCCAGTTTTTCTGAGTATCATCACTATGAAGTGGATGCCTCTCTTCTTTCGGTCGCCCTCTTCTTTCAATTTTCCTAGCATTAACTCCCCAGGCCCATTATATATTGGAAAAAAATCAGCCCCGATACCAGCTCACTTTCTCCAATTTCAGAAACCAAGTCCTTGCTTATCCCTTGCTCTGTTAGAAGGATAGCCCTGTACCTCCCACCCTTATCAAGCAGTCTGTATGCCCAGTCATAGATCACAAAGAATACACACCTGTATCTCTGAGAAGGAGGAGCGTAGTAGTAAAACTAAGAGCTAGGGGCTGAATATCTTCCTGTCTGTGATCAGGAGGTGCGAGTTTAAGCTCAGGTCTGGATTTGGGCCAACTGTAGATGGGAACCTCTTCAGTTTGTGCTGGGGAAACAGTTTCCTAAATGTTGATTTTGGGTGTGTCTTACTCTGTGTTATTGGATACTGAATCTGATGTGCTTGTACTATGCTAGCCCTCTGGGTTGTTATGTTAAACTGAATTTTTTGAGCACGCAGAAGACAACCTTTGCTCTACAAGGTGAGGGAATTCCTGCTGTTCTGTCCCTTGTCTTGGCCTGTTCTAGGAGGATTTTCATGTGACTTTTCTTGTTCTCTGGCTATAGGGATTTGTGCAGAAAGGATCCCGACTGTGACTATTACTTTAGCCTGGATGCTGAGATAGTTCTGAAGAACACAGAGACTCTAAGGATCCTGATCGAACAGAACAAGTGAGTTCTTTGGTCTGAGCAATCCTTACTGGTCATCTTTCACCCAAGGAATACAGTCAGCTCTTTTCTTGCTGAAATGTGTAAGGCACTAGGAGAACTGTGTCAGAGTTGGAACGTTAGACAAACACCTCTTATTTTGTCTTTTTTTACCGTAGTTTTAATCCCTGGGGTTTAGGTAGTGGATGTAAATCATCCCTAGTTTTGTCTTTATATAGTCGGTAGAACAAATCAGATTCTAAGAGACCTGCTGCAGAGTGCAGTTAGATAGGAGATTGTGACCTTATTTCCCCTTTCTTATATGGAATTTTATTCCAACAGTCAACAGAAGCAGCAACTCTGTAAGTGAGGGAGAATCTAACTGTTACGGTCCTGTGGTTTGTAAATCTTTTCTTTTTCTTCCTGTGGTAACATCCTGTCCTGCAATTCCTTTTTCGTTCACAGGCTGGTGATTGCCCCACTGGTAAGCCGTCATGAGAAGTTGTGGTCAAATTTCTGGGGAGCGCTGAGCCCTGACGGATACTATGCCCGCTCAGAAGATTATGTGGATGTTGTTCAAAGGCGGAGGGTGTGAGTATGCAAAGAGAGTTTCTTACTGATATAATCCCTCAAATGTAAAGCTTGCTGCGGCACATTATCATGAAACCAGCTAACGTCAAAGAAACAGAGAGCACAACTGTTTTTGTGTATAGAAAAGGAAAAGAAGTCTGTAATCCCATCTGGGAGCTGCTCTATATTCTCCCCTGAGCAGAGACCATATCATACTTTCTTATGAAAAATTTTCTTATGATCAGAGTAAGGGTTCAAGAGTCCTGACTCTGCTGAAATCACTTCATCTTTCCCAACTGTGGATTATAGTTAGTGTGATCCTTAAAATCCTGTAAAGTGCTGTTTAATCTTTATCAGATAGTCTTCATAAAAAACCAAAGCAATCTTTGAATGGAAGATTCACAAAATATAATTGTTGGCTCATTCATGTTCTTGAGGGGCCCTCTTTTTTTTATTTTTTATTTTTTAGGCCATTATATGTGCAATAAATGCTGGAAATCAGCTTATGCACTTTTGGCTGGTTTGTTTTTTTTAAAGCACTGGGAAAAAAAAAAAGTTGATCTCTCTGGGAAGAGATTCAAGCCATTAATTACATCCCTAGCGAAAACACACAGTAGCAATTAATTGCTTTCGCAGTGGACTAACATTTGTGCAGCTTAAAAGCTCTGGGCAATATAAATTGCTCTTTCCTGGCATGACAATTCCTGTTGGTATGGTTCCTCCCTACTGTTCTGAGCTGGCTCATTTAGGCAAGCCTGGCTGATACTGCAGTGCTGCCTGCCATCTCATCAAGTCCAGGAGTTTCTGTCTTAGTAGTATTTCAATTCTCACTCTCCTACCCCTGTGTTTCAGCGGGCTTTGGAATGTTCCCTACATCAGCAGCGTTTACATGGTTAAAGCCAAGACTCTGCGATCGGAGCTTGATCAGAGAGATCTCTTCCACAGTGGCAAGCTGGATGCTGACATGGCTTTCTGCCACAACGTTCGGAATCAGGTCAGTCAAGGAGAGAGAGGCTGGCAGGGGAGAACTGCATGGCAGGGTGGAGGTGACAAGATTAAGTAGTTTCAAGGCATTCAGCTCTGCTGAGGCACGGGACAGGATGAACTGGCATTATTCAATACTGTGCAGGCTTGGAACAGTGTGGCATTTCTATCTTGCTGTGAAACCACACGGAGCCAAGGACCACTAAATGTGGATAACATTTTTGGTTTTGGGCTGTTCTAAATGGGGTTGACAGGGTAAGAGGAAGAACCTAATCTCACAGCAGCTGCTCTGCTTTGCTTCCAACCCTGGCTGACAAGAGGCACAGAATTACTAGCTCTGGCTATAGCCTTTCAAAGTTCTTCATATCCAGAGTGGACATTAAACTGAAGGCCCACAGGAGAAAAAATGAGTAAATGAACAGCTTGGGCAGAGCCATCGTAACAGGGGAACTGTCCAGTGCTTATATTTCATAGTGGCTCACAGAAATGTGAGGCGTGGAAGCAAAGCTTGATTGTTTCCCTTCTGTCCCACAGGGAGTCTTTATGTACCTGACAAATCGGCATCAGTTTGGACACATACTGTCCCTGGAGAATTACCAGACGACTCACCTCCACAATGACCTCTGGCAAATATTCAGCAATCCTGAGGTGAGTTAACCTGCATGCTCAGCAGACTTAGCAATGTGGCATGTGAAGATTTGATGAATAGCTTCACCAATAAGGAACATCCAGGCTTTGTAATAATGATATGTCTTGGGTGGGATGAGAAGTGTAGTCACAGAATTTAAAAAGATGTTCAGGTGATTCATAACATCTGGATCTTCAAAGCCTGTAAAATACTGCTGCATGAGCGCCTGGCCTTGCACTGCCTCTTTAACAGAAATGACTGGTTTGCTTATCTTTTAACTGCAGGACTGGAGAGAAAAGTACATCCATGAAAACTACACAGCAGCTCTGAAAGGGAAATTGGTAGAAATGGTAAGAAAATGTAGCTCTTATCCATCAGAATGGGAGATTAGTGACAGGACAATCACTATTGTTATTCTCAAGAATAAGCAGTTCAGCATGACCTCGTAGCCTTTCAAATCCAGAGGAAACATGACCTTGAAAGTAGTTTTAGACCCGAGTCATTCTTCTAGAAGTACATCTCCAGCTTTCTTAAGTGGAAGCGGGGCACATAAATCGGAAGACAGATTTCTATCCTCAATATTTTAGTTACTTTGCACTTAAAATGACTCAATCTACAGTCAGTTTAGTCTTGTTGCTTTTGCCTCAAGCACCTGTCCTTGTTTCTGCTATTCTCATCTGTCTACTTTCTGCAGCCCTGCCCAGATGTTTACTGGTTCCCCATATTCACTGACACTGCCTGTGATGAGCTGGTGGAAGAAATGGAACATTATGGCCAATGGTCCACAGGTGACAACACGGTAAGAAAAAGCAGGACCTTTTTGATTTCTGGGTCACACCATTATTAATTGTTATTATATTTGATGGCAGCAGTGCCTCCTGTAGGAAGGCATTGGATCACACAGTTAAACCAGGAAACTGGAGGCGATACTCTAATTTTGTTCCTGATTAACTTTGTGATTTTGCCCTTGTTCTTATTCTAAGTCCTCTTTAGCATTCTCTGAAGCTACAGTGTTCGGCCCTTCTGATGGCGATACTGTTTCCCTTAGTGTTTAATTATTGTTTGAAATGAGTTTTCCATCCCAGAAATTCTGATAAATAAACATCATATTTATTTGTAGTTACCAGAAACAAGTGCTTTTCATTCCTTAAGTCCAAGGTTCTCATCCTCATGGGTATTTTCATGATTCTATTTCAGGACAGCAGAATACAAGGAGGATACGAGAATGTCCCAACTATCGACATACACATGAACCAAATTGGCTTTGAAAGAGAATGGTACAAGTTTCTTCTGGACTATATTGCACCCATCACAGAGAAACTGTACCCGGGATACTATACCAAGGTAGGTATACCTTAGCATCAAAACTTGTGGTCAGTCAGCACCTCCTCCAGTCGCAACTTTGTGAAAAGACTGCTAGAATCCTCTAGGAATATGCATACTATTTCCCAGTATGGAGGAACTGACCCGTGAGTATGACATAAGTATATGTATCAGGAAATACGCAATTTCCCAATGACATTCTCCTGCCTTATTGTTGCCTTTCTCTCTTAGCAGTGGGGTGCAATTTAAATATTACACTCTGCTCTGCAGCTCAGTAGCCATGGACTACTACAGCCCTGTAACAGATGTGCACTTTGTTCTTCTCTCCTCCAGACTCAGTTTGAGCTGGCTTTTGTAGTTCGCTACAAACCTGACGAGCAGCCCTCTTTAATGCCCCATCACGATGCTTCCACCTTTACCATTAACATTGCTTTGAACCGCGTTGGAATAGACTATGAGGTAAGTGTGTGCCAGTGTGTCAACAATGCAGTCCAGGCAGCTGAAAACCCTTTCCTTATCCGTATCTTTCCTTATCTTCACACTAAAGATTGGAATTAATGACTGGCCCTGGGTAGAAGACTTTTCAATGCATCAGAACACAGGAGATTCCCCAAGCACCTTCTCACACTTTCAGAATGGCTGCCAGGAGAAGGCAGAGACCCTTTCCCTGAGGTGCTTTTACCAAGCTGATGCATGTCTTGTTTTGTTTCCATCAGGGAGGAGGCTGCCGGTTCTTGCGCTACAATTGCTCCATTCGAGCTCCACGGAAAGGGTGGACCCTTATGCATCCAGGACGCCTGACCCACTATCATGAAGGTCTTCCAACCACCAAAGGAACCCGTTATATCGCAGTGTCCTTTCTCGACCCCTAGAGCCATGCTTCACAGGAAGGACCTTTCCCTGGCCCTGCTCACTGCTGACTTTGAGTGGAAACAGGGAATGCTACTGAGAGTTTCTAAGGCATTGATCAAAGCTATTTGGATATTGATTTTTAACAATATTTTAAGACTCCACTACTGGAAGATCTCCCTCTCTGATACTGCAGGTAATATCTAGGAATATTGCAGTAGAATTTGGAAGATTTTGTGCCTTCGGTTTTGATTCTGTTCCTCATCCGCTGTTTCTTGGAAATGTGATTTACTTGAACCGTCACTGATTGGTTGGCTTTACAAAAATGTTTTCTTGGACTGGAAATCCAGCTTTTTGGACGCAAGTCACAAGCTCTCTCTCCAAGTAGCTGGAAGCCCGTTTTCATCCACAGCTTATATAAAACTGGACAATAATTCCTGGATACTATTCCAAATATAAACCAATCAGGGAGCTGGCTCCGGGAGTCATAACAGTTAAATGTCATACCAGATGAAACTCAGTAATAAGAGCCTGAAGATCATCTGATTCCTTACCTCTTTGCAGTCCTTGGAAGCATATCACAAAGTTCAAAGCAGCAGCAGTGGCAATATAGGTGCTTGTGGTTAGCTAAAGGAAGGTCCGTTAATGATACTTTACCTCTGGGATTAGACTGAAGAGATAAGATAGCCCCCCTACCTTCTATTACCGCAGCTAAAAGGAGCACGTATACCCAGACAGATTCAGAGCATGTCAGTATGTGTAGATAAGATCTTAAGAAAGAGAAGGCTGAGAACAACTAGATCGGTCAGGAGGTCTTCACTGCTGAATCATCTCAGTTCTATCCCATGTTAAAATTGTCAAACGCTCTAATCAATCTCTGGATAACAACCCAGAGGCCCCAGTGGTCTTTGGTGGCCTCATTCCAGTTCTCAGTGATTGTTTTGATAATTTTTCTTTGCATCTAACTTGAATGGGCCATCGAAGAGCTGTTCTCTGGTACTTGGAGGAAATCATTATTCAGTCTTTCTATTATTTGAGATTCCAAACCAAAACTCTCCACTGCAGACACTTCTCCAGTGGGGTGGAGGCTGATAGAAATGAGTGGTTGGAAAGTGCTGAGAGATTGTGGTGGGCTGGTAGGTATAAAAATCTGTCTAGACTAGACCCGTGGTTAGAGAGGGGAGGGGGAGAAACCTTTTCTGCCATTGCCTGTGAGTTACCTGGCACTGCTTATCAGACACCATTATGCTCTGAGTCTGCCAGACCAGTATGTTTCACATCATGATTGTCCTTGGAAAGAAAATCTTCCTCCAAGTTCTCCGTGTCTCCAGCTTCTGTGGTCCGATTGTCAGGTGTAGAGCCCCTTCATCTAGGATGGGTCGCATTAGTGCAGGCAGAATGGCTTTAAACGTGTAAATTCTGGCAGGGAACTTGGTACAATTTGAATGGACGTGAGGAAGGTGACGACCTTTTTCCGCTGCTTTCCATGTGCTTTTTAGGTCTATTTCAAGGCCCACACACTCATGCGTGCCCAAGGGAGAAAAAACAGGCAGGGACAATCGGTTTGAAAAGTAAAACAATAATAAATCTTGTTAGATGAAACCCAGACCTATCTGTTACCAAATGAAGGGACTCGATAGGCCAATTGTTGAGAAGATGTCGAAAAGGTGTATGTATTTATTTAGCAAGATTTTTTTTCTTCACTTATTTTGTTATGTCTCTCCTCTGCCCCGTGCGGTGATTGTTATTCATGAGCAGTCTGTCACGGGAGACTCGCATTAAACCCTTACCCCACGGTGACGCTGTCAGTGGCTTTGGTTCCGGCGGGAGGGTGGGGGTGGGAGTCCGGGGCCGCCGCCGCAGGCCTCAGCCTACCGCTCCCATGGTGGCCGGGGGAGGGCCCGCCCGTCGCGCCGCGATGACGTCGGCCTGCTGGCGCCTGCCGGGTGACGGTGCGGCGGGGGTAACATGGCAGCCTCACGGGAGCGGTGGTGAAGGTGAGAGGTGGGGTGGTGTCTGGCGACAGGGGAGGTGGGAGCCGCTGGAGGCCCGGCCGGACTCTCGGGGGGTTGCCTCTCGGGCGGCAGGGGCAGGGTCCCGGTCCCGGTCCCGGTCCCGGTCCCGATCTCGTTCCCGTTCCCGTCGCCCTTCTGAGGCGCGCGCCGCCCTGTGGGAGCGGGAGAGGGGCGCTTCCCGCCCTTTGCCCGGCCCGCCCGCCTGCCCCCTGAGGTCTGAGGAGAAGGCGACGGCGGCCGCCCGGAGCATCTGCCCACTGCATCCCCCGGCACAGGGATGGCGGGGGAGCAGAGCCTGGCCGATCAGGGAGCTCGGCAGCCTGTGTCCCTCATCCCCTGGTCCCTCTGCCGCAGGGACGGGGACAGGCTGGAGTCGTCGTCGCTGAAAGAGCTGCTGGACGGAGTCTGGCCAGGGCGAGGGAGAAGGCAGGAAAACGGCAGTCGTTCATGTTCAAGAGGGATTCGAACTGACCATGCTTGACTTGTGAAAACGTAACTCATCCTGAAAGTAAGCGGAGGACAGGGAGAAGTGATTGCTGGGGGCCTGTTTATTGGAAGGGAGAAGAAAAGATTAATTTTGTTGATTCTGATTTTTGAGTAATTTCCAATTGTAGAAAGTGGAACAATTTCTTTGTGAAAGAAAGAAGGTTGTTTTTTATCTACTTCTTGGTAGGATGTTTAGTTGGCTAGCTGTTGGTACTTGGTGAGCCACCTTTATTTACTGGATTTTTCCCTGTAGCGCAATGTCCCTGTTGTTTACTCGTTCCAAGTCAATAGTTGCAGTGAAGAAGGATAAGAGACACATGGCTGAGGTAAATGCTTCTCCGCTTAAACATTTTGTCACTGCAAAGAAGAAAATCAATGGTATCTTTGAGCAGCTGGCTGCATACATCAATGAAAGCTCCTCATTCCTGGAAGGTAAGTGGAATTCTTGAATGACAAGTGTATAACAGTGCTTTGCCCACATACAATTCCTCAAACAAACACCAAAACCCCCTCATTCAGTTAAATGGCATTGCTAGACCTGTGCTAGACATGCATGTCTGTTTATATATCAATATCTATAAGAAGAACAGAAAATTATTTTATTGAATTTGGATGGAGTTTAGGGTTCATATTTTAAAGCTGACAAGTTCACACGTGTCAGGAAATTAAGCTAGTTAGTGAGCTTTCCTTGGTTTTTGTGCTGTTTGGGAGTTTTTTGATAAACTATACCAGGCCTTTTAGGTTTTTTGCGTATAATTCTTTCAGTATTCTTGCCTGGACATGTCATTGCTAGTGATATGTAGCATATGCTGATAACTGGCTTTGACAGCTTAAGATGCAGACAGAAGATTTTTTTTTTTTTTTTTAAGGGTGTTGGAATGTTTGAACTGTTGGTTGTGTTCTGTTTAAGGCAGTCCGAAGGATGAGAATGGTTATTAGATACGCAAAAGAGACCAGCTGATAAATGCTGATGGAAAATTGCCTCAGGGTGTAATTGCATGTGTCAAGATTATCCACACTGTCTTTGGGACACAGATAAAAATTTAGTTATGTATGTGTTACATCATGAAGAGGTGTTCCACCCAGTACTGAGACAGATGGCTTCTGGAGTTCAGCGACATGATATATTTTGATTTTAGAAACACACAAGAACATAGAGCTTGATCCTGTCACCACAGAAGAGCAGGTACTGGAAGTCAAAGGCTACCTGTCAAAAGTCAGCGGCATTAGTGAAGTGTTGGCGAGGCGACACATGAAAGTTGCTTTTTTTGGAAGGTGAGTCACGTGCTTATGTTGCCTACGCTCCCCACTCAGTAAAACAGCTGGCATCTTTAGGATTGTAGCCAGTAGAAAATATTTATAGAAACACTAGTGCTCCAGCTTTTGCTTGTAATGTGCATGTCCCTGGTATTAGTCCTCTTGTCAATTGGAAACAAATACTATAGCACATAATTATTTGATTTGGAAGAATTCTTAAGAAAATAGAAAAGTCTTTTTGTAATTTGCCTATGGCACCTAAATTGTTAATACTTCTGGTACCGCTTGGGTTTAGAGAACTTGCTTTCTGTAACATCAAAATGAGTATACCTGAATGTTGGAAGCCTAGCTATACCATTCCTTAATCTGACTTCAGGACAAGCAATGGGAAAAGCACTGTGATAAATGCCATGCTATGGGACAAAGTCCTTCCTTCAGGAATTGGACACACCACTAATTGTTTCCTGCGCGTAGAAGGGACGGATGGACATGAAGCTTTCCTGCTTACTGAAGGTTCAGAGGAAAAGAAGAATGTTAAGGTACAATTTCGTTAAGCGTAAGATAAAGGAGAAGAGCTCTTCAGAAGTGCCAGAAAAGAGAAGGAGCAAGAAAATGAAAGCACTATGAATAAATTTCACAGTTAAGGATTTTAATTATTAAAGGAGTAGAGATAAAGGATAGGTTTTTGTTAGATGTAGGAACGGAGGAATGGAGCAAGTTACAGGATGGAACTTGTTCATTTTATGAAAAAGATGATATGTTGAATTTGTTAGTGATAGCAGGGAACTGAAATGATGACTTGGGAAGTTCTGAGCTCTGTATGACTGACAAGGCACAGACTTTCTGATGATTCCTCAGTAGCCTTTCTTGACAGGAAAATTTCTCATAAACTCTCAGTAGCCGGTTGCCTTTTGACTAGGAGACTCAAGCAAGTTTTATGTGGAAAACCTCCCAGAGAGAAAGTGATTTGGAGTTGGGTTTTATCTTAAATTGTCTGTGAACAGTCCTGAAGGGGAGATAATTGTGTTAATGGGTCTTAGCATACAGGAAATGTTATAAATTATCCGTCTTTTTAATAGACAGTAAACCAGCTGGCTCATGCCCTTCATCAAGATGAACTTCTGAATGCTGGCAGCCTAGTCAGCGTAATGTGGCCCAATTCCAAATGTCCTCTCTTAAAGGATGACCTAGTGCTGATGGACAGGTAAAAAATACTTTTCTTTCCTTTCCTGTGTATCACAGGTTAATTACAGAAGTGTCTTTAAATGCAAATTTAACAAACATCAAGGAAATCGACCCCGTTCTAATCTATGACAGTGACTGAAGTCCTTTGCTGTGGTTAGCAGTCAGAGTTTCTCTTGATTGGTCCTTTCTTTTAGTCTGTGCTCAGTGTCACCTCAGGACAGTGTAGCTCAGACATGGGAAGCTGATGCCCTGAAAAACTGAAACACGTTTCTTATTAACTTTTTAAATTCTATTTTTGCGGTTGCCACAGCATAGTAACATCTCTCCTCTTTTTATTGCTAGCCCTGGCATTGATGTAACCACAGAGCTGGACAGCTGGATTGACAAATTCTGTCTAGATGCTGACGTATTTGTCCTGGTGGCAAATTCTGAATCAACATTGATGCAAACTGTATGTTCAAGTCCATTTGTTCAGTGAATTTGGCTAAAAGTTAAAAAAATTTGACGTATTAACCTTAAAAGGTTTTGTTCCATTTTGCTTAGGAGAAACAGTTCTTTCACAAGGTGAATGAACGTCTTTCTCGACCCAATATATTTATTTTAAATAACCGCTGGGATGCATCGGCTTCTGAACCAGAATACATGGAAGAGGTTTGTGGTGTGTTTAAATTCCTTCTGTTTGCGTGGATATTGTAGAGTCCATGTTGACTGGTCCTTGCGAGTAGAATCATAAAGTGTTGGATGTCATTATTTTACAGTTGGGATTTTTATTGCCCTGGTGTGGAGACTAGATGGAGTATAGACTAGTGAGCAGGACATGATTCTTGACACTTCTGAGCTGGAAATCAGGAGTTTCACAGGGACCTCTTGAAGTTAGATCACTTATAGAATCTTCCAGAGGTTATCTAAAACAGCAAAGGGTTTTTTTGTTTGTTTTTGTTTTTTTAATTCTTTTGTGTTGGTAGTGTAGTCCAGCAGAGGGCATCTGGGTGCTGGGTCTAACCTTTAAGAGATGGAGTATAAAGTGGATTTAACTGTATGTGGGGTTTATCCCTCAGGTGCGTCGACAGCACATGGAGCGGTGTACTAGTTTCCTGGTAGATGAGCTGGGTGTGGTGGATCGAGCCCAGGCAGGAGATCGAATTTTCTTTGTGTCAGCAAAAGAAGTGCTGAATGCCAGGATTCAGAGGGCTCAAGGGATGCCAGAAGGAGGTAAGGAAAGCTAATAGAAACTTTCAATTTTCTTATAGGGAAGAAAATAGAGAATATCTTGTTCCAAAAAATGAATAAAATTGGGGTGGGTCAATTGTTAATAGAGGAGTCAAAAACAGACGTGAGTTAGCAGCACTTTTGCATTGGCTTCAGGGTAAAGCAGGAGCGTTTCCTGATGTCCAACATCTGATTGCTTTCTCAAAACCTAAGTGATTGTTTTATACTTCCCTTCTCTCAGGTGGAGCATTGGCAGATGGATTTCAAGTAAGAATGTTTGAGTTTCAGAACTTCGAGAGAAGATTTGAGGTGAGTGTTATGTGTACTAAACTCCTGTTTAGATTTTACTCCTGAAAGGCTGGGCACTACAGTTCATAAAGATGGAGCGGGACCACATTTTGTAAAGAGATTATATGGGAAGGAGAAGTTGTGTTGGTGTGCTTCTGCCTGCTGCTAATCTTATGCTGCCTTTTGTATGCAGGAATGTATCTCACAGTCAGCAGTAAAAACAAAATTTGAGCAGCATACGGTGAGAGCAAAACAGATTGCAGAAGATGTTCGTCTCATCATGGATTCTGTGCATATTGCTGCTCAGGAACAGCGGTGAGGAGAGCTGATGCTTGGTGCTTGCGTAACTGAAGCTTGTATTCTGGGGGAAATTTAAGGGAATATAAGTATTTAAAATGCAAAGCAGAATACAGCATGGTTGGGAGTAGGAAGGATATGTACTGTTCGTCTTGCTTCTAGTGAATTCTGAAAGTATTGCTAGAATAACCTCTTTGTTTGTCTTGTGCCATGTGTATGTAACGTATTGACACATTTTGTTCTTGGACAGGAGAATCTGTCTTTTTTCTGGAATTCAAATGATATTTGTAGATCAAAAATGCATTTATCTTGCTTTTTGATGGGCACTTTTTTTTCCACCAGAGTTTACTGTCTGGAAACGCGAGAGGAACGACAGGAACGTTTACGTTTCATTGACAAACAGCTGGAGCTCCTTACTCAAGACTACAAGCGGAAAATAAAACAGATCACAGAAGAAGTGGAGAGGCAGGTAAGGAGGAATGGCTGCAGAAAAACAGGTTGCCTGAAACAGCTCCCAGCATGGTGGGAAAAATGCAAAGTGCTGACAAGGTTTGAAGTACTAGAAATGTGGGAGTTACAGATGGGAAAAGAAGAAATGCTTTCAGAAGTAGTCATGGGTTGTTTGTTTGTTTGTTTCTTTCTTTCTTTCTTTTTCTTTTTCCTCGAGGTAATAAAATGAAAAGTAGAATACTTGAGGGAAACTTTCAGAGAGACTCACATAAGATGCTTTAGATAAACAATGAGACTTTGATTAATGTTTGAGTTATTATTCCTACTATATTTCAGTCTTAAATGCTTCCTAAAATACTAAAATGTTTCAGATAGGTTTCCTTATTATTTCAATCTAGAATAATGTCAGTCTTCTTACTATCAATAATTAGATGCCATCTTTACTATTATCAACATACAGGAAAGGCCTATTAATTTTTCACAAGTCTTGTATTGCCTCAGTCTTTTTCTGTGTGTGCTGTTATACAGAGCATAGATCTACGTACTTCTCAGCCATCTTTGTTTGCAAATCACCAGTATTGCATTTTGCAGTTGGCACGCAATGGCTGCATGGCACTGCACAGTCAGTAGTGCTTACTAAGAAAAGCGTGTCTTCAGTGGTGGTTTTCCATCTCTTCCAAGGACAGAATTTATATAGAAACTCTGTTCTGTGCTGTTTCTCTAGGTGTCAAATGCAATGGCAGAAGAAATCAGACGGCTTTCAGTGTTGGTAGATGAATACCAAGCAGACTTCCATCCATCACAAGTAGTTCTTAAAGTTTACAAGAGCGTAAGTGATGTTTGCTTCTTACAGGTTGCTTAAGCAATTTAAAGAGACCTTTCTTTGCTCTGAGTCAGTAATTATGCCAGCTTTTTGAGATGCTTAATGTTACTCTAACTAGGATATGAGCTAAGCTTTTCCTCTTGTGAAAAATGTTTTGTTAGAATGCGTCTTGTGTTTGCATAGCTTTTGTAAAAAGTGAACATCTTAAAAAATAAATTAAAAAAACAAAACAAAACAAAAACCCCAGGTTTTTTTATTGTTTTAATAATCTCAGTGATAAATTGATACACTTATGATGTATCACGTTGTATAGATCAACCAGAACTTTTCCTAGACTATAGAGTACATGTGATTTTTTTTGATTTGCATTTTCCTCTCCTTCACTGAAGAATGGGGGGGGAAAATTGAAATTAATATTAGAACAGTAGGCAGACAGAAAGCGTGCTTCTGTGCTGGGAGGGTTTTCTTAACTGGCAAGCTCTAGCACCTGCAGTCTGCACCTTACCTGTGTGTATTTTGAGCTTAATAACTCTTTCTTTGTTTGCCAGGAGCTGCATAAACACATTGAGGAAGGCCTGGGCCGTAACATGTCAGATCGTTGCTCCAATGCAATCACAGCTTCCCTGCAGACAATGCAACAAGAAATGATAGGTCAGTTCAGCAGGCAATATTTTCCTTCTACTTTCCTTGAAGTGTAATGCAAAATAACTAGGTAAATGTTCTGGGTTTCTCTAATCTGATGCCTGATGTGCAGCTTAATCCTTCATGACAGAGCGGAACTGTTCCTTTGGAAACTTGAGAGATTCTCAGACCAAGATCCTAGTGAAATACGAATGACTTGTAACTAGGTGCTTGTCTGAATATAAGTTTTAATAGCAGTGTGGTGCCTAAACACTTTCGGAACTGGCCTTCAGATTCTGTTTTCCAAGCTATTGCTAAACTAAACTTCACCAACTACCTGTAAGGATTTAGGAGGGTCCATGGAAAGATTTCCTTCTGAGCTGATCTGAAGACCTAAGAATCAAATAGTAATTCATGATGTATCTCTCACTTTGCAATATGCTTGGCTTTAGGAAATTTAAGGTACTAGGAAAAATGACTGTGGAGGATGGAACAAACCATAACCACCCTGATTACGGAGTACAAGTCCAGTTAATTCTTGTGAACTCAGTAGCCATTTTTGAATGTGTTTATTTTCTGTGTGTACAGATGGTTTAAAACCCCTTCTCCCAGTCTCTTTGCGGGGCCAGATAGACATGTTAATTCCCCGACAGTGCTTCATGCTCAGCTATGATCTGAACTGTGACAAGCTTTGTGCCGACTTCCAAGAGGACATAGAATTCCATTTCTCTCTTGGGTGGACGATGCTGGTGAACAGGTTTTTGGGACCAAAGAATGGTCGTCGGGCCTTGATGGGCTATAATGACCAGGTAAGATATCTTGTTTAGTGGTCAGGGTAGATGTGCTATTCATCATTCTAGTTGCTGCTGAAGTCTTTTTGGTGGGAAGAGCAGTGGCTTGCCTTCTCTTATTCTGTACTTTGTTTTTGTTTTGTCACTACTTTCTTAATTAGGTTCAACGCCCTTTAACGCCAGCAAATCCCAGTCTGCCTCCTTTGCCTCAGGGCTCTATGACCCAGGAAGAGCTCATGGTATCGATGGTGACTGGCCTGGCCTCATTAACTTCCCGAACTTCCATGGGGATCATCGTGGTTGGTGGTGTGGTGCGTTGGCAATCTGAGCAGCATTTATATAGAAGTTGGAGCACTGATGTGAAAACTGCTTGCACTGCTGAGTCCTGTAGATATTTGCTATTCACAGATAGTGAAATACTTTCTCCTTTCATCTTCCATTTGAGTATGAATATTGATCTTATTTTGCATAATAGTTAGGCTTGGAGACAGGGTTGTTGTGAAGATAACCCCGCGAAGTATGTTGCAAAAGCATTAAATAGTCCGATTCTTTTGTAAGCATAAAAGAAAATTCGGTATTTTTCTTTTCCTGTTTACAGAGGAATCAGGACAGAAATACATACCAAGAGCCTTTGATCATGTGTATCTTCCTTCCTGGAAGGGGAAGAGAGCACTTAATTTTAGATGCTCTGCCTAATTTATTTCAGAGAAAAACAGCACTTCCTGCTTTTCTGTCTCTTGAAAATGATGAATGATTTGAATCTCAAATCTCCCCAAACTGTGGAGGCATAAGAGATCTAACTCAAGTTGCATGGTAACTCTAGTTCCTGTTGCAGGAAGAATCCAGGTTTCTGTAGTTCCCGTACTTACACACTATTCTAGTGTCACAGTGTTTAGGGGTGGTTGATTTCTTAAAAGGGAGACGGTTGCTTAAAAACGTCTTTAACTTCAGAAAACAGGGATTCTGTGAACCAGACAAAGTTCCTTTGCACATGCAGATGTAATTTAAACATGCTGGAAAGTTAACCCATACGGAACCCCAGAAGTCTAGGTTAGGTATTTTTATTTCGTAGAGTGGACATCAGTAGTAAGCTGTCTGACCAATGAAACCACTTGCAAGTCAGGGTTGTCTATCTGGCTCATTTTCATGTGCCCAGAATATAAGTGCAGTGCTGTGTGCCACCATTGTTAGGAGTTAGAATCATTCCTAGATGATAATTGTGTCATTTGTTTTTCCTTGTGCTTTTTCTAGGTCTGGAAGGCTGTGGGTTGGAGACTGATTGCTCTCTCTTTTGGCCTTTATGGGCTTCTTTATGTATATGAGCGCCTCACCTGGACCACAAAAGCGAAAGAGAGGGCTTTCAAACGGCAGTTTGTAGAGTATGCTGGTGAGAAATTGCAGCTCATCGTCAGCTATACGGGTTCTAATTGCAGCCACCAAGTCCAACAGTGAGTTGTCTATATTCAGCAAAAACCTTACATAAATTCTATTGTTTGTGGGTTTTTTCCTTTAAATTATATTCCTTGTTAAAACAAGCTAAGTCTCCATATTTAATTCCAGATTTAAAAATGTGTAATGATACATGTGTTTTAAAAGAATATTATGGTTTTTTGAATCACCAGTGTAATATTTGGGTACTGTTAAGCATTAGTCAATGTACTTCTGTCTCTCAAGTTGCTCTGATGCTTTAACATATTCTTGTGCAGAACTGAAAAGATGAAGATCTGAGTCAGCATCATCATCACTATAATCAAAGGGGTATATTCCTTGAATTTGCTGCTTGAGCTTACTTTTCATCATATCCAACTATTCTTGTTTCATAGAGAGCTTGCTGGAACGTTTGCTCATTTGTGTCAGCAAGTGGATGTCACACGGGAGAATCTTGAGCAGGAAATTTCTGCCATGAATAAAAAAATTGAAGTTCTGGATTCATTGCAGAGCAAAGCAAAACTGCTTAGGTGAGATTTTATTATCCGATATACACAGACATTTGCATACAATTGTTTTTCATGTGATTGCCCCAAGATGTTCAGATTAGAGTGTATCTTTGAGTGCAGTCCTTCTTCCGTCATAGTGTTTGATGTGCAGACATCAGCATCTTTCCCTACCAAGTTGCATTCCCTTTCACTATGTACTTTCCCACGTACTGTCGACAGTCATTTAAATCTTCTGTCTCACAAAACACCTTTTCCTTCTTGTTTTTGGTTTGTTTGGAATTACAGTTCCTTTCCATTTATCAAAACATACAGTCCTCTACTCCTACAAACTCCTTCAGGCTATTATAAAATTATGCGAATAGTCTCACCCTCGCCTCTGTACACAGCTGTCTGATGTTTTTCTTCACCCTGCAAAGGCTGTCGGGAAGAATTTTTCAGACATTCCTTATCTACACAATAAGATCATTGTGAAGTTGTGACCAAGATCTCGGTTTGAACCTCAAAGTCTAGGGACTGTTAGCAGGCAAGTGTTCCTGACCTGAGGAAAGGCAAGGAATGGTAACAGCATTTTGGAATGGACCTCTGGCACTCCTCTGCATGCCTTGCTCTTTACTTGTTTTAGTCACGCTTCTTTCAGGTTGCTTGAGAAGAGCTATTTTACTCACCTAATGGAGACTTTCTGTCCTTGCAGGAATAAAGCAGGTTGGCTTGACAGTGAACTCAACATGTTCACACATCAGTACCTGCAGCAAAGCAGATAGTGTGGGAAGAAGAGAAAAAGAACACTGTTTCCCTTCAGCGCTCTATTAATTACTGCAGAGAACATGGTGGGTGGTGGAATTCCCTAAAGGGAATGAGCAAAAGCCTATTGCTATGTTTCCAGTTGCTGTGTGAACAGTAGGATTCTGCTTCCCCATTTTGTGTCCCACCTCTAAACACTAGCTGTTTATAGCTCTTTTTCCTTCTTCTGAGACCAGGCTACTTCAGAAGGAATGTGTGCTTCATACATTTACAGGGGGCTTTTTAAAGCAAAATCAAGTACAGTAACAAATTTAAAACAAACAAATGTTTATCACGTTAAAAGTTATTCTGACACGTTGTTGTGGAGTCATTCATGTTACTACTTGAAGGTAGAACTTTTGACTTCCAAGCCCCAAGTTTATGTATGTGTGACAAGCAGCTGTTTGTCTAAACACAGGTCCCATGCACACTGACATAATGATGGTTTCACAATGTGATTATAGCCCATGCAGGCCTATCTCCTAGGTTAATATTCCGTTATTATAGAACATCAGAGAGAATCACCGTGTCCCTTCATAGAAAGGTTTATTACTGGCAGTATGTTTAAACCTATGAACAAAACCCAGTTCTCTTCCAGAGCAAGAGGGGCTGAGATTTTGCTTTGGTAAGCTTATTGTCTTTGGAGTTAGTTTCTTCCTCTTAAGACCTCTTTAATAATGCAGTCTGGCCCATTTCATGCCATGGACAAATAGTTTGCGAAGACATAGCTAGCTCCCGTGAAGGAGGTAGTGCTGATAATTTGGCAGCTTGTTGTGGAAGAAAAATAGGAAAGAAAAGCCAGTTGACAGAATGTAACGAACTGCCTTATGAGAGAAGTTGATGAATGTGGGATTTTTTTTTTTTTAAATGCACAGCTGTGTTTCTGGAAGCAGGCCTTCGGAATTCCATTACCACTATTTGGCCACAAGAACAGCATGTGGAGTACAAGCTGTAAGAGATTTTGCTTCATGTAGAGTTCCCATAGGATGTTACAGTCCGTGCAGTAATATGATTTAAAGTTGTTTCTCTTCTGTTAAAAGTATGAGAATGAGCTGGCAAGTGCAGCAGCTCTGGGGCAGGGGGGAGACCTGTCCCCACGGGAAGAATGGATGAAGGTGATTTACTATTTTAAAGACATTCTTTATTTGCAAATAGATGAAATTAATTGTTGAGTTTTGGCCTGAAGCAGTTTTGAATTTGGAGTATAAGATTTTTGGAATTGTAAGTACTTGAGTCTCTTCCTTTTGGAATTGATAGAGGAGAAATTCCCACTGATTTCAGTAGTACCAGGATTAGGTTCTTGTGTTACAAAGTTTCTTTTCCATTTGGTAGGTCACTATGTCGCCATGTGTTGGGTGTAACCTTTCTGTTGCCCACAAAATGAGGAATCCAGAATCAAATCCCGTAGTTCTGAGGTTAGTGACAACCTAAATCTGTTCAGCATCGAACTTTATGGAATTATGGGCTATCTTTGAGCAAGTCCCAGGTGAATTCAGAACTACTAAGAGTGTTTCTTTTTTTCATATTGACAATGAGACTTTTCACTTGAAAATGGTATGAGCTGGACGTAGGATGTTGTTCATGCTCAGGTGTGAATATATGTACCTGTGACAAGTCCTCTGTTCGTGTGTCGCAAAAGTTCCAGAAAGAAGCAGCTGCCTGGTACTTGAGGGAGTAAAAATAGTGACATGTCAGTAAGTACTTTAGGCTGTTCTAAGATTTGCAGTAAGACTTGAAGTATCTTCATCATGTAGGAGCTGGCAGTGAGACTCTTGTTATGTCCCTGGAATGCAGGAAGCAAACAAACCTTTCTCCTCCAGTAGACAGCTTTGAATGCAACCAAACTGAAAAGCTGTTTTCATCAGCGGGCTTCATTGGCCTTTTTTAGTTTCCTCAGGCAACCACCAGGACATAAATACGACTTGGATCAGATCTGAGAATGAGGAAGAAAGAAATTTGAGTCCTTGCCTCTGGAAATGTGTTCTCTAGGCTTGTGGTGAAGTATAGCGGAATAAGTGGAATCATCCACCGTTATTCTGTTGCAGGTATTATGTGAATGAATTTGGCTCTCTAGTCTCAAGCTACACATTTATGATAGGCTATGTACTATGCTGTTGAGTTAAAACATTAAGCACATCGCTGATATACCAGGAAATTGTCAGTTCCAGGGAGGAGATGATGTACTACTGCTCAGCAGCTCTAGGCTACCTGAAATGCTGACCTCACTTTTGAAGACGTGCTGTTAGCATATCTTCAGCACAGGCCATTAGGGGAAATCTGATCTGAATGATGATCTGATCTTTTAAGCCAGTGACTGATCTGTAAAGGGAAAAGAGATTGATGAGTTCTTAGAATCTGGTGTCTTGCCAATGTGTGTGTTTCTGACACTGTTCAGATTTTGGTGATGTAGGCATTCTCACTGTCGTGTTGAAACCTAACCTATAGAACGGGGGAAAGAACCACTTGAATTTTTTAAGAAGCAAAACTGCTAACATGGGAGAGAAGAGTTTTTAAGTATGCATGTAACCCTTGTCCCTAGAAGCCCGAGTGATCAAGAATCAAACTTTTAACAGGCCTATGAGTTGGATTCCTTTTAAACAAAATACAGCTGTACTTCTTTAATTCAGAGTGGTGGAGGAATGAACACTATCAGCAAGGAGGCTGTTCTCTTCTGCTTTTCCTAAACAATGATAAACTAATCCTTAGAACAGGTAATTCCAAAACCAGTCTTCCCCAAACTCTTCTTAAAGAACGTCAGCTAAATGCACTTTATCTTATTGCTGCTACTTATTTTTCTCATTGTGTTATGTTGATGGAGCTCTTTGAAATACTCTTACCAGTGAGTTTTCTCTCTGCTGTATTTAAGGTGATAAATTTGCATGAATTATCCCTGTATCAATGCTGTAAACAATGGAAACTAAAATAAAAATGAATTGGAAAAATACTTCTCCTGATGTGTTCTGCATGTCGCGATACAAAGTCTTCAAGTGTAAGTATAATACATTCAGATGATGGTACGCTACCGTGTTGCAGTAAATTCCGTGTTTGACAATAGCGACCTTTTATCTGCTTTCTTACTATGAAAAGTAACGTGATGACCAGTGATACTGAATTATCTGATGGAAAGTTTGAGAGATTCCTCCTTAAGGTACACTAAAAGTGTCGGTATTGAATCAGTGCTTTCCTGAGAATGCTGTAGGAAGTAATGGTCAGCAAATACTGCATTAATAGACTGAAATCGTGGTGAATCAGTATTCTCGGTCGATAGATTACATTGTGCGCGTTAGAGGAGAAAAAAGCCGGCTTTCCAGTGATGAATTTTCAAAACCGCTCCCTTTTACCTTCTGGGGGAGTTGGAGGTGCCTGGGCCGCTAACGTGTAGCGAACCCGAAAGGCGGAAGTTTGGGGCCACGTCCCGCCCTTGCCCCGCACCCTGCCGGGCCGGGAGGGGCTCCCCCGCTGCCCCCGCCTCCTCGGCCCCGCGCATGCCGGGAGCCGCGGGGCGGGCCCGCCGGCGGCCGCGGGGCTGCGGGAACGGCCGGGCTGGGGCCGCCCTGGGGAATCCCGCCGGCGGCTGGAGCCGGGCGGGGAATCCCCCGGTCGCGGGATCGCCGGGCGACCCGGAGCGGCGGGGTGCGGCGCAGGTGGGCCTGAAAACGCGGAGTCGGCGGGGGGAGTTTGAACGTTCGCAGCCCTGGCGCCGCACCGTGCTCCGAAGGGAGGGTTTGCCAGTTCTCTGTCGGCTGCCGGACTGGCCTCTTGAAGAGGGAAGGGGAATTTTACAGTGCCCGGGGCTGTTTCCCCCTTCCTCATGGGCATGGGAGAGGCGAGCCGGCGCGTCTGCACAGAGCCGCTCTGGGAAGCTCCGCATAGCTGTTAGACAACTCTCTTGCGGAGTTGGGAGTGCTCAGCTCCCGAGACAACCGTTATTTATTTTTAAGTCCGAGAAGCTAAGCTCCTTTTCAGAAAGGATTCAGACTAAAGCAGTTTCATAAGCTTGAGCCCCTGGGGTTGAGCATGAAGGCCTAACAGCTTTTTGTAGATTATATTAAGAGTGGATCTCATCTGGTAAAACCCTTCCAGAAAGTCCCTTGACTAATGTTATTTTTGGAGTATTTGCTTTCCGATGAGCAACGATGAGAGGATGCTGTTAGCTTTGTCCTGTAAATACTGTGAGAATTTCTGTTTTGTTCAAATGATCTCAAATTTAGTGCCTCAAGACTGGTATTTCTATTTTATGTCCAGCAGTCCACCTCTCACTTATATCTCGTAACAAAAAGGTATGTTGTAGTTTTTTGATTGTTAGCACTGCTCTTTGTTCCTCCTGGTGCTGTTGTACAGCATATGCATTTCATTCCTCGTGTCCAGTTGCCAGGGTGGCAGACACAAAAACAAATCAGATGAACTTTGGGGAGGGGTTTAGGGATCCTTCGGAACAAAAGTTCCTAGAGAAGCACATAGTTATACTTGAGAACATAATTGATCACTCCAACCAAAAGCAATGTGGGTGTTTGGGTGTAAGGTTTTGTTTTGTTTTATTTAAAAAAACCCCAACATTTTCTGCAAATTCAGAGGAGCTTGTAATGTTGTAAACATTTTGAACAGCCTGACAGCCTTCCAGTCAAACTAAGCTTTATTTATTTATTCACTCCCACACACACGCACACAATAAAAGGTGTTAACCCTTGGTGATTAATGTGTGTGATTGGAATTGTCTGAGCCCTAGTCCTGAGTCATAATTGAGCCTTTGGGAGTCTTCCCGCCTGGGGAATATGGAGGACAGTTTTGACTCAATATTTCTTTTAGATATAGTACATACATTCATATTCATTATTCATGTCTTGAACTTATGAGTATCCCAGTATTACTCCAATATAAATTTTGATGCTTAAAAAGGACATTAAAGTGGAGTTACATAAAATTGTCCTAAATGTCAGCCTCTGAATCAAATGCCTCTTATTTGGCTTTTTGATGTGACTTTTTTCATGTTTACTGTTTCCTCTGTAAGAACGTCTTGTCTCTTTTCAGTCAGCTACCAGTTTCTGGGTGCAAAATTTGACAGTACGTCTGAAGGGAGAGAAGTATGCAGTGGTGCTCGTTCTTAGCGTAAAGAGTTTTGAGACTGGCTGATTTCTCAGGAGCAAAGATCAAACTCCCAATGTTTCAACAGCTGTAAGTGTTTTTTATGGAAAGTCCCCTGAAAGTGGTTTCTCATCAGTCGTCTTCTTCACTTAATGCTTCCATTTATGTAGTTCACCCTTCCTCCGGCTTTACAGGAAAATATTTTCATAGGATGGAGTTAGAGTACCTGAAAAGGCTGCGTCAGGCCAACCAGGACCTTCTACAAAGGCTCAGAATGAAGCAGGAAGAGATCAGAAAAAGACTTCCCAGCAAGCCACTCTCTCCAGCATCTCCTCATAGTAGAACAGCTACTGAAAGATCTGTCCCCTTGCCCAAGAGAGGGGTATGTGTTGTGTCTGTGCTAATACTGCTGGGAAGCAAATGGGCCTTGTATGGTAGGCAGCAGCTCTGTCTATGGAGTGGTGTGGTAAAGGAGACATATAGACACGGAGCAGCTGGTAGAATGTGGAATATGGAGTCTGTTGGAAAAGTAGCTAGACTTTTGTTTATTGTTTATTCTGTGGTCTCAAATATTTTCTCCTTGCAAAGGGTTCAGAGATCAGTTCCTGCCTAAGAAATGCAGGTTTCTTAATCTAAGAGAGGAATGAACATTGTGGAACATAATCCTTTTATTTCTTCTAAGCACAAAAGCTGAAAATTTAGTGGTTCCTCAAACTGGGAAAAGCTGCATTTAACTGGAAGTGGATCCCTTTCTTATATTCTCCAAACATGTCTCATGAATAATATAAGGATTTTGCTTTTTTCCCCCACAAGAATTTACAGGGGTGAGCAGACTAGAATGAGAGGTTGATTTTCACTTACTGAGTGAAATATCCTAATGAAAGGTATTTGTGATCTGAACGATGCCATGTGATATGAGAGTCTCTGTCCTTACAGAAGGAAAACCAGTTTGATGCTGCGAAGTCTACAGGTGACCCTGCAGTACTGGTGTCTGTGGAACCTGGAGCTTACACAGCCAGAGAAGCCCTCTCTTCATCTCTTAAACACAGCAGCAATGACAGAGGGGTTCAGCAGCAACAAGCGAAGATGCAGGAAGCAGTAGGTTTGGATTCCAGCCTTCCTGGAAAAGAGAAGAATGTTATGCCTTTCATCACATGTGGCAGAGAAACCTCTGGAGTGGATAGGGATGGCCGTGCTCAAGGAAATCCAGAGAAAGAATCCTTCCTTCTGGGACATGGAGAGCACAGAAAACAGTCCACTCTGCCACATGATTTCCATGAGAAAAAACAGCTTAAGGGTCATCTGGACCCATCGCTGAGCAGCATACAAAGTGAAGAGACCAGCAAGCAGCATGTGGTCATTAGAGAGCCAATAATCCGTAAATCAATCTTGCTGACATCTCACTCCAAAGAGTTGAAGGTAAATGGTGAAACCAATGCTTTGCTCATTTTTGTAAGCCAATAGAAGGATGGTGAGAAAGGGTCAGGAGAACATTACTTGCTCTGTTCCACTGTGTAAATTGGAAGTTTGAGTCAGAACTGTTCAAGCCTTAGTAGGCAGGGGCTGTTGGCAGTTTGTTCAGCCTCTGTTTTCCTTAGCCCTTGAACCGAAGACCAGAAAACTAGCACTTCACTGTAAGACTCCTTGTCACTTGTAGATGTGATTTATATGCTCAGGGAGAGCAGCCTGGCACATTGCTGCTGTTACATGGTTTATTTCCTTAAGTGCGAAGGGCAGGCTATTGCCGTCATCATTCTCCAAGGCAGCGTAGATGGCCTGGTGTTTGGGGATGTGTGATGCAGGGAAGCCAGCATTTTGTTATAAGGCCTGAAAAATACTGTCTTAGCCTGGGCAAGTCCCATGCCTCCCCTTTCTATTTTATGAACTAAGAAGACAAAGAGCAAATTACTGGTAGAGGCATAGACAGAATCCAGCCTCAAACTAAGCCACAGCTGCCAGTTGTCTCCTAAGCTGTACCTTTGAATGTCCTGCTAGATGTATAGGAAGTCTTTATGAATTGTTTTCTTCCCAGAAGGAAGCTGGTCATGTGACTTTTCAGTCTGACACTGAAGAATATACCATACCTGTGAGCAGCTGGTCTGTGCGTCCTTTCCTGGGCTATGACTGGATTGCAGGTGAATCCTAAACTTGAAGCAAAACTCTTATCATGATGCGGTAATACGAAGAGTTGAAACACAGTTTAGGACCCCTTTAAGTTGAGATGTGACAGAACTGCAGACCTGGACCCACGTAGCAGGTCTGAGCACAGGAGCTGCAGTTTTGTCAGAAGCCATTCCCTGTCCAGGCCAGAGGTGACCTGTCCTTCCCTGAAATGGTGAAGTGGCAGGGGTATGGGAATCCAGGCGGCAAATGGCAAAGCTGAGTGGGGTCAGAGGGGGATACCAAGTAACCAAAATGAATGAATGCAATAAGAGATCCAAACCACGCAGTAAATCTCTGGCTCGACATGATGGCATGCTCTTCTCATTATCTGTTTTGGTGCTTCAGACCTTTGGTTGTTCTGACTATTTTGCATGAGGCTTGCTTTGGTGCTTTCCCAAATTTGGTAAATCCTTGAATTTCTCTCTTTCCTTGGTGTTCTCAGGGCTCCTAGATACAAACTCTTCAGTAGCAGAAAAATCTGATCAGTACTTTGCTGAGCTGCACGAGTTCCGACAGGCCAACAAAGAAGCATGTATTCATGAGCAGCACCTGGAGTAAGTGGGTGTGGGAGAAGGGCTGAAGCAGCAGTGTATCCCTTTAGAATAATGAGAAGTATAGTCTGATTGGAGTGAGAAATTTTATGGGTGGCTTTGTAGGCCTTTACCTCCCAATCCGAAATGTATGCTTGGAAAAGGTGGGGCTCTTCAGAGGGCCTGCCCCCCTGTCACTAACTGTTCTGGTTTCAGCTGGGATAGAGTTCATTTTCTTCCTAGTGGCTGCTGTGTTTTGGATTTAGTATGAGAAGAATGTTGATAACACAGTTTAGTTGTTGCAAAGTAATGTTTATATTAAGTTAAGGACTTTTTCACCTTCCTGTAGAAGCTGAGAGACAGCATAGACAGGACAAGCTGACCAAAGGAATATTCCATACCACAGACGTCATGCTCAATATATAAATAATAAGGGTTGGTTGAGGGACAGGAATCCATGATCGCTGCTCCAGACAGGCTGGGCAACCGATCATCGGGTGGTGACAGCAGCTTGTGTTGTATCACTTTATTTTGTGTATTCTTTTACCATATTTGTTTTTTTTCTCTTCCCTTACCGTTCTATTAAACTGTCTTTATCTCAACCCACGCATTCTCTCTTCTCCTTGCCCTGCTGGGACCGGTGGGGGGAGGAAGGGATGTGAGTGAGCAGCTGTGTGGTCCTAGTTGCTGGCTGGGGTTAAACCATGACACTGACTGATTTATTTGGATGTTTCTTTAGGCCCAAGGCTCTGGATTACATAGTTCCTGAACAAGAACCAGATTTGATAACCAGTTCCCATAAGTGTAAGATCAGATTTCTTCCTAATCCAATTTCTGTGAACAAACAATGGAGCAGTCTTTGCCTGTCATTCTGAGTGCCTCACATCATTCGAGACAAGGAAGAATGTTATTTTTGGGTGCAGCTTCTAAACTAGATTCAACTTCCTCCTGCAAAGATACTTGAGTCTTCTAGGGATCCTCTCTCAATCAATGTCATCTTGTTTTGTCAGGGTTTCTTGTAATTGGCTAATATTCTCTTTTTAAGTTGAGGAGGTTGAAGTTTTGGTTTTTAGGAACTTACTTGGGGACAGAAAACGTAAAAATACTTCAGGAAAAGCAGCTCTTTCCATAGAATGCATATGTGGCACTGTGGTAGAACACAGCTTTGCTAACTGGGTTGAGGAACCTTCTGTCAAACTAGAATTACCATGATGTTTTCTTACTCTTTGGCAGGTGTTTACTGCTATCGATTAAACCAGCGCCTTTTCACTGTCCCTGTGGATTCAGAATCTGCCTGCCCCATGTGTAAGATCCCACGTACTCACCAGCCCCCAGAGGTACCGGAAGAGCCAGCCTATGTCAGGTAGGTAAGAATTATTGCTTTGTAATGTGCAGAACTCAAGGAAACAATGGGGAAGAAAAAGCTGATCACGTGAGGGAGAAAACAGCGTCAAAGTAGCTCTGTAGAAGGTTACTGTTCTCAAGACAGAGTTATCTCTTGCTTAAAAACTCACTACTGATCTTTTCCATAAGCAGAAACAGTTTTGAAATCAGTGAGAAATGCATGTTTTATCTCAATTTGCTGCAGAATCTGAATGCACATGTTAAGTGTCTAATGCCCTAATCCAAACTGTTTCACTTGCTTCACTTTGGGATCAGAGCCTTGGATTCTGAGTGCGGAAGGCATGCAAATTTCCACTGCCTTGTGGAAGGTGTCAGCAATTAACTTCCCTTGTGTGCTTGCAGGGTCAGCATTCCCAGGTCTACCCTAATGCCTGCCTACAAATACAAAGCCCATCGCAGGAAGAGCTTTGAACTGGCAGACAATCTAGCATTACCTTCGGTAAGTTGCTGTCTTCTTGCTGATACTGACGGCACAGCCCAGGCTGGGCGTTGTTTTACCACACAAGAAAGAAAGAGAACCTGGGACTCATCCCTCTAGCAGGGTTTCCACTAAAATTTCTGATCTGCGTCACTGAGATAGCAAGAAAAGCCATGGGTGTGTGCTTCTGAGTTCATACGTTTGGTGTAACTGGCATAAAGTATATGACACATCTCCAAATGCTTTACACTGAGAAAAAGAAAGTGCCATATGGAGCTGTGTACTTCTGGGGCATGATTCAGCTGGCTTATTTCAGGCATTGACCTTTCAACACAATGAACCATACCTAAGAGTGCCTGTGTTTCTTTCCACAGATGTTAGAGAGTCTAAAAGACAAGCTCGTGTGAAGTATTCACAGTGTATACGGGCCAGGCAAAATCAGTAGTGGCAAGGGTGGATTTTAAACTGATTTTGTAGAGTTGGTCCTGTGTTCCAGCCATTAGGTAATGCTTCAGGCAGAATTGCTAATCAGACCTAGAACTGGCCTAGAGATTTCTAGGGAAGAGGTAGGAAGAAGCCTGGTTTTGAGGTTTAGGGAACTGGATGAGTCAGTTGAGATAGGTTCAGAGAGGTCGGGTGCTTGAGTTCACAAAGCAGGAGATTGTTTTAGAAATAATTAGCTAGTGAAATGTGGAAGAGGGGCCAGCTATGCAGTTCTGCTTCATTGGAGATTTCTTCTCTTCTCTTTTGAGTCATATAAAACACCTCAAAAATTAATTAATTGCCTTCTAAAACCTCCCTGTGCAGAAGTTATTTAGAACTAACAGGCCACAATAGATTAAAAAGGGTAAAGCACTCCAATGCAGCATTCTCATCTCTTTTCACAGCATTGCCTGGCTGGCTGGGAAAATATCATCCCTTCCAGCGATCCCACGCTCAGCAGTTTGGATCTGCGAGCTTCTCTGGAAGAGAAGCCGCCTCACCATCCTTGCCTGGTAAGAATAACCTGTTAAGAGTCCCTGGAGATGCTGTGAATTGCACAGATGGGAATTGCAGTCCCATCTCTAAAGGGTATGATAATCATCGATGGCTGAGCAAACAAAAACGCCTGGAAGGTTATCTCCTTATCTCCACAAGGAAACATTTTCTTTCTGCTGCTGTGGAAACTAGTGTGCACAGACGCAAAAAAGCAAATGGAGCTGGGCAACAGGCAAAAACCTGTTCAGCTCACCAGTCTTCGTCAAAATGGGAAAAGACACTTAGGCATTTTTTGATTAATATCCTCTTCATTTGGATTCCAGAAGTCGGTGTCCAGAGTGTCAGGAGGAACCACAACTGACCAGCTTCTGAACCTGACCCACTTGACACACTTCAGATTTAGCAGTGCTTCTCAGCAGAGGGAGCAAAACAAACCTGGATACTACAGAGCAGCTCCAGATTTAAATACAACTGCGTCAACTATGTGAACCACTGACTTGATTGCCCCGCAGAAGGGTTTGGGGCAGGGTGTGGAAACAACTCTGTTTGGATAAAAATAAATCTTTGAACAGCTTTTTCCTAGTTTTCATAGCCGTGCGCATACGTGAGCAACCAGTACACATAGCTGAATGTACAAACTCTCATATATGTTTTTTCACTTTTCTTTTTTGCCTTTTGCAGCTACTTCTAAGCAGATGCATGAGCTTTCCCACCTAGGGCTGGATAAAGTGATGTGTACAGGATGACTAACTAGTACTGTTACTACTAGGACAGCCAGTAGCAACGGAGTTCATCTGCCACCTCAACTAAGTAAACAAGAAGTGTAATGTTAACTCTGTGAATGCCAGGATGAGGAACTGGCCTATGAATGGCCTGGTTCAGTGGAAGGCATACAAATATGTTCATTTCCAAATATTTAAAACATGACACATAATTTGCTAGTGCCTTAAACTTGAGTTCCTCAATAATTTAGTCAAAACAAGAAAAAAAATCCAGTTTATTTTCAGTGCAATGTCTGTAGCTACAGGGTGCATTACATCAGAGTAATTATGAATGTGAAAAAGCATATTAAAGTAAAATGAGATTTTTATTAATCAAAAAGCAAGATAATGCCATAAAGTGTTTGCAAATTATGCTTGCCTCTGCTTTTCCAAGCTTTTTGGAGATAAACAAAAAAACATTTTGGAGTTTTTTTAAACTGTACCAAAACAAAATATGTTATATAGTGGCTTTTGTTTGAACTTTGTAGACTGATCTTACTTTCCTTGTCTAAAAACAATAAAACTGATGTTTTATTTTGCTTTGAATAAGCCTGAAACAGAAATTCCTGCCTCAAGAATTCTGTAAGTTATTGTGAAATCTTTACTAGCAATTGCATTCAGAAACTTTGGATCAAATTTATTTCTGTGAGCTAACATGACGAAGGAATTGGGTTTATACCAATGTTATTTTCAGCTTCTTGGCATTCACTGTTGTTTATATATCAGATACATCATTTATAAATCAAATGTATGAATAGACTTTTTTAAGCAAGGAAAGGAATACTGCAAGTTTATGAAGTCTTAATGTGAGACTTTAAAATAAAAAGCATGACTGATCAGTTTAGCTTTGGGTTGTGCATATGTAGGGTAAAGTCAATGGAATTGGTCACATTATTTCCATTATTGAAGATACTAGTTTTAAAAGAAATTAATCCAGTGAATATAAAATGCTAGCTGCCAAATGTTATACTAAATAGGGCAAATTCAAGATTTTTACTACTTTGCCTTCAAACCCAAAACATCATAAGTCATAAACCTCTTCTTAATTTATCCTGAAATAAATTACAGCAAGCCTGCTCCACTTTATAAATAGAGAAAATGAAGCACTGTAAGATTAAGTAACTTATGTGAGATCTGTCTGGTGAATGCAGGATGGAACCAATGTTGTATTCAAAATGTCTCTTGATAGCTATGTCTCTTGAATGTATTGTTCAATCTTTTACACTTGTGAAAGTTTTGAAAGTGTGATTATGACTCTCTTCCTCCACTAGAAACAGGTGAAAGAAGTCAGTGACACTGCACCTGCTTACCCAAATTAACCTCAATTTGTCTCTTTATATGTTAGTTCTGACCTGCTTGATCCTGCGTTCATTTGTAAGCTGAAACAGACTGAAAATGCTACCTACTTATGGAACCTTCCCCCCCCCGCCCCTCCCTTCATCTCCCTCCATATCTCTCCATTGCAAGGCTAAGCCTTACAATGCCAGATCTTGTCCAGAGTAGCAAATCTAGAAAAGGTTATTTTCCCTATGCATGCATTTCAGGCTAGCTTTATCTTTCCCTTCGTACCCTTCCTCTTGTGTTCTCACATCCCCTTTCAGGTGGAGCTTCTCACAAATGCTCAGTCTCAAAATATCCTGTGTGCCCTTTTTGCTAATAAAAAGTAAATCAATTTCACTTTCACATTAGGACGACTGATTTCAATTTCCATGTTAAAATATTGGCACCTTAGTTCACTTGCTTGTCTGAACTGGTGTAAGGAATTGTTTCTTTTGCTTTTTTGTTTATTACTTTTCCAGAGCAGAAAATCTGATTTGCCTGTTAACTTAGAGAATGACCTGATGGTTCTATGTTGGTTTTATAGTTATGTCTCCATATCCATGCAGAATAAGCTTATATCATGATCCTTTTTGCATAGGGAATCCAACCAGCGTACTCAGGTTTTCCAGCAGAGCTTAAGCAGACTGTATGTTTTGAAATTTCTACTCTGCCCAGGTCAGTTTGTAGTTGATAGTATACAGAAACAGATTTTTCTGCTGGCCAAGTTGGTCATCTCTTTCCATTCATAACTGAAATTATCAAAGGTTTTGCAGCTGGAGCTTGGTTAATATCGTTGATACATGATCCAGAATTTAATCTAGAACCTTTTGTTTCTAGCTGCACTGTTTCTCTGGAAGAGAGACAGGAGGTCTGAAAGTGAGTAAACCTGTGTTTTTTTTAAGTAGGACACCTGGCCAGGGATGTGCATGGAGGCCTCATCTTCTAGTAAGAGGGTGATTCATGTATAGTCAAGCTTCTGATCATAATCTCACTTCAAGGTAGAGTTACCAAAAAGATGCTTGCTCTAATTTCACGTGACATGCAGCTGAGGTAAACCTGTGTACCCCTTGCATCTGTTTTCTCACAATCGCTCTATGGAGGTCTGTCAGGCTATGTACTGAGCAACGTGGCTGCTGATTGTATTCAAGATGTCAAAGTTATTACAAATCCTAGTTAGTTTAATTTGAACAGCAGTAATGCAAGGAATAACAACAGAAAAGTCATTTCTGGACAGCAAGGTCATTCTTTGAGAACCAGATTTTTTTATTTTTGGTACTGAATAGGAGACAAAATCTCAATCCAAAAGATGGGCAAAGAAAGTTTTATCCAGCCTGGAGTAATGATAAATAACAGACATGCACAAGATGCCTTTGAACCGTGTGCTGTGAGGAGTAGTTTGGGTGTAGATACATTAATGAGTTACAGCGTAATGACAAGGTTTTGCACAGTGGCTTTGTCCTGCAGTAAGTGTTACGCGATCCAAGACAATACACCCTTTTATAAAGGAGGGTGACTGAGATGTCACCTGGGGGTACATTGTAAAGGAATACCTCTATTTAGTGGTTGAAAAATTGCATTTTGTCCAGTGTTAAAGCAGCTTCTGCACTTCAACTGTGGACTCTGCGGCAACCTGAGCTGTGGTGGAGACAGTGCTGGAATTTGCACTTCCAAGGGAGAACAGAGCGTGGGGGGTAGCGTGCGTGGGATGTTGGGATTGTAGGTTAGGAAAACAGGGGAATATTTTGAGGCCAGGGGTTTCTGGAGAGGAGGCTAAGCAGAGGTGAGACTGTAGGAATATATAGTAGAAAGCCAGAATGGTGAGAGGTGTGCTGGGAGGAGGCAGAGTGCATGAAATACTGGGGCTGTGGAGAGGAGGACTGGATTGGGAAAGTGGGAATGTAAGATACAGTGTGGCAGGAGACCTTTGCAGATCCGGGGTTCAAAACGGTGTGGTAAGGAAGGGTTCCCAATAGTGTACCAGTATCTCCAGGGCTATGTCCTTAGCCACAAAATAATACAAATACTGAACTTTGTTGTGCAGTTACAGGGCTCTGGGATAGCTTGTCTCCCGTTCCTGGAGGTAGTCATGCTGCTACATGGCCTGTGGCCAAGATTTAGGAAGATGTGTCCCCCTAATGTGTGAGATGCACAGTAACCCCCAAGGAGAAAGAATTTCTTGCAACAATTGGTGAGGAAGGATCTGCTTAAGCCTGGCTTTGTTTGCGTTCCCATTAAATTAGAGACTACAAGATGTTTGTAATGGTTTTAAGATGAAATTTTTTTAATCCTGATCAGCTGGAGGTGGGAAGAGAGAACTCAAATGTGCCCATCGAGAGGTGACAGTCTATTCCCAACAGTCTTCTGCAATGGGGCGTGAAATCCCTCAGGGAGAAAGCAGGGATCCTTCAGTCTGATGTGTGTCTGATGTGTGTGATTACAGTGGAAGAATTTACTGGGAGAATATTTGGCAAAATTGGAAGCTACTATGTTGCTCACATTGCAACACCACTAGAAGTTGGAATAGCCAAAGGGAAGCCCAGCATTCTTGACTTGTCCTGGATTTTTATTTTTTTTTTTCCATTCATAGCACTTGGAACGTGCTGGCTTAGTCTGTGCAGCTGTGTCTTCTGTTAATGGCTGGCTCCAGTGTGTGTGCCTATTTCTGTTAGTTCTGTTTTGCAGGAGTGATGGCTGCCTGATGCTTTGATGGTAAAGCTGGTGAACCCATGATTCTAGATGCTTGATGGTAAAGTTCCCCTTTCTGACTGTATTGCATATATATAAATCTGATTCAAAAGTTGGGAAATCCAGCTTTGCTTAATTAAACAAATTAGACACAGTGAATAATGCATTTGTCATTGGTTTTAACAGAGAAGCGTAGTTCAGGCTTTAAAATACAGCTCCGTCTGCTTCTCAGTAACAGTGTTAGGCTGCTGTCGTGGTTTAAACCCAGCTGGCAGCTAGGACTGTGCAGCCGTTCACTCACTCCCCCCACACACCCCCAGTAGGGTAGGGAGAAGAGGGAGAAAAAGGAGAAAAAACCAAAGCTCGTGGTTTGAGATAAAGACAGTTTAATAGAACGGTAACATAAGAGAAAAATAATAATGGTAAAAGAATGTACAAAATAAAGTGATGCAATGCAAATTGCTTCACCACCTGATGATTGGTTGCCCAGCCTGTTCAGAGCAGCGATCACAGATTCCTGCCCCCCCAGCCCCCGTTTATATACTGAGCATGATGTCTGTGGTATGGAATATTCCTTTGGCCAGCTTGTCCTGTCTATGCTCTCTCTCAGCTTCTAGGGGAAGGTGAAAAAGCCCTTAACTTAATATAAATATTACTTTGCAACAACTAAACCAATATGCGTTACAACATTCTTCTCATACTAAATCCAAAACACAGCAGCCACTAGGAAGAAAATGAACTCTATCCCAGCTGAAACCAGGACAACTGCCATCAGTGTTTTGTCTGTTTGCTTCCTCTAGGATTATTGTAGGACAGTTTTGGTGATGCCTCAGGATCAGGTGTTTCTTGCTGTCAGTACATTTCAGGATTAATATCAAGAGTCTTGAATGACTGTAGTGCTGATTTATTCATTCTCTTTAGTTATCAGCCTGTCAAGGAATGACTGTCCCCAGAACCCTCAGGTGAAACATCTGCATGTGGCATGAACCTGCTTTTTGAATTATTTGCAAACTTCAATTTTGGGGGCTTTCATCTCTTTGGAACTTTTGTTTTCAAAGCCTAGAAGAATTTGTATCCAGACTGTGTCAAATCTGAAAACAAGAGAAATTCTGCCCCTTTTCTTTGGAGTTAAAAACCTTAATTTCACCAGTTTCCTGGGTAATGGCAGACCAAACGTAAGGACTTCGTTTTCTGCTTCAGCTGGTGTGTTCCATTGGTTTCTGCGTGCTGCTTGGAAGAGGAAAATAAGACCGTAAACTGTCAGAGTTGAGATGCTCAGCTATAGTCATAGAAAAAAGTTTTACACTCTCTGAAAAACTGTGTCCTGAAAATCTTCCCGTTTGTTTCTTTCACAAAAATTACTTCATATTTCCCCACTTCATTTTGTTTGTCAGCAAAGGAAGGCTCATCTTGCTTCTGTCATTAGATGAACTTTATAACTCTCCGCTTTTACATGAGGAGAACTAGAGTACCCAAAAAGTCTGTGACAGTACTGTGAACTAATGACTCCCACTCCTGTGTTTTAACCACAAGGACAATCTTCCCCAAACACTTTTCTTTTCGATTTTTGATTAAAATGTATAGAATTGGAACTGTTGGTGCTTTTTCAATTTCCTTGTTTTACTTCCCAGACACATACATAGAGCATATTCCGGTTGCAACAATAGCATTAACACTTGCGTATCAGTGAATAAACGTAAAATATTTGCACAAAGGATAGTTAGCAAGGAAAACTCATTATTATTTTGAACTTAGTAAGATTCTTCGCCTTTCCAGTAATAGTGATCCAGGGTTACTCTGTTGAATTCACTAGAGTTTGTTTGGATTTATATTTGTGTAAATGTGAACAGAATTTCTTGTTGTTAGAAGGAACTGAAATGCCCATAATTACAGTGATCCTCTAAAAGGGTGTATTTATTCCCAAAGATAAAAAAAAGTTAATATAGGGAGTGCAGTAAGATCTAAGTAATTTCCAGTAAATTGATAGTGTTTAATCCTGAAACAGCTGGTTTATAGGGGAACTGTTGGTTGACTTACAGATGAACTTCATGGGTTAAATGCTTTGCTGAAATAACTGAACCTGGCTACAAAAGACCTGTCTGTCATTTCACACGTATCTGAAAGTAGATCTTTTGTGAAATGACAAGGTTCTGCAAAAGCTTCTTTTACCTCTCACTTCGGTTCTGTCCTGTGCTTGAATCTCTCACTTCATAGTACCTTACACTGGAGTTTTCTTTAGCAGCTTCTGCCAAGAGTTTACAGACTGGAATTCTTGAGTGCCTGCATATACTTTCTGTTTTGATTCTCTTCACAGTTGAATAGCATCTTCCAAAAACTGTAGGTGAAAACTGGATCTGATGGGTTAGATTTTAGTTTTAACGAATCTCAAATAATTAATACCTAGACTGGAGTACAAGAACACCATCAAAAATGCTCAGTCTGATACTCAAAATCTAAGAAATGCTAGCATGAAGATTTGTTTGCATATGCTCACTCCCTCTAACACAGTTTTTATTTACAGTATCCAATCAGGCCAAGCTTCCCTCACCAATTGTCTTCCTCCCTAGTGAGTTGGTCTCCTTCGTCTCCAGTTCTAGTCATCAGTTTCTTCTGGTCTAAGTTTTTTGATCCCTTCAGTTGATTATTTCTTTGTCTTCTATATGAATTATATGGCACTTTCTTTCCAAAACTTCACTTTGGAGGTCTCCTTGAGAGCAAAGGAGATAGTCTTCCTCTTCTCAGTTCCAGTTCCTGGTCATATGCTGATGAGGAGAAATTGCTATAGAGAAAGTCTGGTTTTGCTTCTGAAACTCCATGTGGAAATTCAATGATGTGAAGATACCGCACAACAGGCAGCTTTGGGAGTTGTGAGTGGCTTGAGAATGTTTAGAGAGAATGAATTTATTCGAGATCTCCCCACTGAAAATCAAATGCATTCACCATCAAGTCTGTGCAAGGTTTGGGCTTTTATGAGGCTTTGGGTTGGTCAATTTTTGGCAGACTTTTATGGCTTCTCAAAAGGCACATTCCTGACAGGAGTTACCTTGCAGTAGGAGAATTCAAGAATTCAGACTGAGGCAAATGTCTGCTTTGACAATGTTCTGCTCTGACACTTCAGAGTTCGTCTTGTCTGGCTTGTAAGTAGCTGAAAACCAAGATCTTTTAACTGCCAGATAAAGATCAACAGTAGTCTCATGGAGAATAACTATGCAGTTAAAATCAAGTAATGTAAACCTTGATCATGCTTCATTGACTGTAGTAGACTTTCTACATGGGGACGATTACTTTGAAATAAAGAAGGTGTGGATTTACTGCAAAGTGGCTGCTGCTTATTACCTCTCTGCGTGGACATACTGTATGTTTAGAAACATGCTAGCTAAAGGTAAGTATGTACTTAGTTTCTTGCCTTTTGCCAGTCCTTTCATGTAACTGATGGCTTCATAGAAGCCTTCCTGCACTTTCTGGTTAGGGAGAGGAAACCATGAGCTTTACAGAACTCCAGACAAGACTGACATGAGGTAAGACCAAGCTAAAGTCAAAGCTGGTGCTCATGGATAAATTTGTATCAGTGTGAAGGCTGAGGGTGGAGAGCGGGCCCCAGAACAAATAATGCTGTTGTGGGTCATTTGGATGTACAGTATGATTACTCCAGCAAACGAGCAGCAGAGAAGACTTTTGCTTTAAATTAAACCAGTGCTAGGGAGGTGTGAAGAAAGGGCATGAAGGATCTTTAAAATGCCTCAGCCTTCACATGATATTACCTGTCCAACCTTTATTACCCACCGTTTTCTTTACAACTGTAATAATCAAGTGGCTATCCTGTCTGGACTGTGCAAAACTCACCCTTGAGCCTCTCCATTTTTAGCAAGGTATAGGAGGAAGGGTGTAATACAAATGACATTCAAATAATAACATCTTTGTCAAGAGCTTTCTCTGTGGAGAATGGCAACATGTAAATCTACCACTCTTCCAGAAGCTGTAGTCAGAATTACTGAAAGTACAGACATGATGTGATCTTTCTTCTAAGCTCGTCTCTCTCTCTCAGCCAGCCTGTGGGCATAGTAATTCTGTGATATGGTTTTGGTTTCTTTCATGGAAGCCAAGTCTTTCCTGAGAGCACTGAGTTCTCTGTCAGCTCTTCTCATTTTTCAGTCTGACTCAAAATGCACTTTAGTTTTGAAGCTACTATGCACCAGAAAAAAGACATTTTATACAGATTTTTTTTTTGTTACATTAGTTATTTTCTCACTCTATATAAGGTAGCAGTATTAGTTGAGATAACAAAAACAGAGTTACAGGATTTTGTTACCCACACCAACTTTATATAAATTGCATCTGTAAAAGAAATCTAATTGAAAATTAAGCCATGTTATCATTATTATTAACATGATCAGTCTGACACATTTTTAGCTGCTTAAATTTTTGTTTCAAAGTTCTGAATGACTTAACCCAATCAAAATATGAATAAGATGAGAGACACCATATCTTGTTTTGCATATTAACACTGAATCCAAATCTCTGGTAGCAGAAATGCATGGTTACACTTCCAGAAAGTTTGACTTAAGCATAACAATGCTAAGAGTGACTTTGCTGCTTCTGGACAGCCAGAGTGCAGCACTGCCATATATTCTACTATTTAAACTGAGGATATACTCCGGTGGAAGTAATTGCAATGAAAACCAGGGAACATGAATTGAGTCAATGGGCTTTGTGTGGGGGATTGATAGCTCTCGGCTGACGCAAGACTTCTTGCAGTAAGGCTAATATCAGCTGAGAGGGTTGTTTTTTCCCAGTACATCTAGGTTCTCTGCTGTCTGGAGAACTCTTCCAACAGCTATGTTGTGGCTCAGAGTCAGCAAAAACAATTACTGTTGACAGCATTTCTGAGCTTCCCACAGTCAGGAATTGGCTGTTTCACATAAGTACTTTTTGATGTTATATTCTGTAATTAAAAAAAAATAAAAGTAACCTTATCATTGCTTGGGAACAGTCCAGGATGCATCTCCTTCTGTTGGTTGGTTGTTAATTGCAAAGAAATTTTCTGTGCTCAGCAAGAGCACAGCTGATTGAAACAAAAGTCCCGAGTTTCAAACAAACAAGAACTAGTCTGTTCTTTTATTTTAGATTTCTGGTTCACATATGTATGAAACTTTATATAAAGCAAGGAAGCTAATTTCTTTTTCTGTTATTTTTACTAGAGAACAGAAACACCCTGTGAGAATGTCCATCTACTGAAACTACAGTTACTGAAATGACTTGGGATTTCCCCTGTGTATTGGGATTTCATTATGACCCCAGCTCATGATAACCAGGTTTTTTTTCCTGCTGGGAACTCTTGTTTTAAGCCATTGCTGCATTTCAACAAGTATGCAACAAGAGTTTCATACTATCTTCCTTGTTGATCACAGTGGACAAACATACCAAGGTAAATTGGTAAATCAGTATAGCTCTGCAGATCATGTTCATGTTATCAAGAACACCTGCAATGTATTTAACATATTGCAGAGTGGTTTGATGGATGGGACATAATTAAATGGATTGATAAATATTTAATACTAAGAATAAGAGAAGTGTATGTGCCAGAAAATAAGTATCAGTACCAGAGTGGCATAGAGGGACAGAATTTTGCCAGTCTATGGCATACTTGGCATAAGTGAGATTTTATTTCTTTTTACATATTCAGACAAGTTCAGCTACTTTGTCAGCTACAGCTTGTTCAGACTCTGATTGCTTGCTTGCTAAGTGATGTTTCTCAACGTGGTCACATTGCACCAGTGTTGCCCTCCCTCCTGTCTGTCCTCTTTGGGCTACTGAAAGATTTCTGCGGAAGTTTAGTATGTTGGCTTCACTTACAGTGCCTAAAATCATTGGGATCCTGAATGCTGTCCCTGCATGTTGTTACCACAGTGCCACTTCCCAAGATCCCTAGGAAGAGAGCTCTCCAATGGCTAAGATGCATAAATAGATCGAGAGGTGTCAAGAAAGAGTCATTCTTGGTGACTACTTGCTTTCCTCCCTTTAACCATGAGATACTTTGGTTTTTATTATAGTAAATGCTTTCATTTTTCTTTTTTAATTTATTAATAACTTCACCTTTTATTTGTACCCCCTATAGTATGTAGCATGTACTCCAATGAGCACTGCCTTTGGTACTACTGAGACTCCTTGACGTTTTAGGATCTGGTGTTGTTTCACCCAAGTAAGTAGCAAGAGTTTAGTGATTTTTCATCAGCGTATTGCAATGCTCTAAATAGTAACACTGACAGACACCGAAATACAGATTTTAGACAAGGTTATTTTAATATGTATCCTTTTAATTTCAGTGGTCTCATTTATCTGTTTGACAGGTGTTTAGAGATGACACTTCTCAGTGGCTTTTTTCACTGATACAGCTAGATATATATTAACTGAACATATGTATTAAAAAACACAAGGAACCATGCTAAAAATACAATGTAAGACTAAAATCAGCCACTTCGAGATTAGAAAATGTCATGAGTACTTTTGCCTGAGCATGTGTGTAAGAATACTACTTCTACAGTATTCTATTACTACTTTTTTTACTAGGCTGTCACTGTTAAAAGCAGAATGAATAGACAATGCTGAAGGAATGTCTTGCGCACAGTGTTAGAGACTTTTCCTCATGGCTTAGCTGGGTCTCTGCATTCTTTTGCTCCAGGTATCAAGTGACATTTGAATAACCGCTGACTTACAGGACCTTCTGTGATCCCCGCCACCTCAACTCCATGCAACACACACAGATGATCAGCACAGATCAGATACTTGGTGTAAAAATTACCTAAGCATTATCCAAGGTTGGCATTAACTAAGTTAGCTAAAATAGAAAATGCAACTTGTCTTTGAGCATTGCTACCTTTAACACCTAAAACAAAAGGAGCTTCAGATGTTAGAACCAGATGCATGTAATCAAATAAACATTATAAATAATAATAGCATGCTTACAGGGGCTTTCCCGTTTTTTTCTGATAGACGTTGTCCTCTGATGGAAGAACAGAGAAATAGGCATTGTTTGTTTGCTTCTATTTGTTCTGCTTTTTTTTTTTTTAATATTAACATAGAGGCTTATTTTCTAGGAAATATAGGCAACATTTAGAGAACAGGAGCGTGGGTTTGTTATAAAATGGAGGTGCTTCTTCCAGTTACTGATAGGGCTTCTTTTGGAAAGCCCCTTTCATTGTATTTGAAATCAAAACACGCAAAGTCTGAAATGCATTCAGTTAAAAATGCATGCAGGTTGGAACATTCCTATTAGATACAACCTCTTCACCCTTTTCATTGCTGTTGCTTTTATTTCAGACTTGTAATAGCATTGTGTAATGTAACAGCCTTTCTGAAAAGCCAGCAGCAACACTAAGCACTTTCCACTTCCCATGCTTTTAAATATGTAGTTCAATCAAGAATGAATTTAAGAATAAGAAGTTCTAAGAAGGATGGCACTTGGGAAGTCTGGTTTCCCTTTGGATGTGTGAGACTGATTCTTTCTTCTGAGGAACACTGGCCTCCCACCGCAGCCTTTCCCTCAGTGAGAGTGTTACTAGAATCTTTCATCTGTATCCAAGCCATCTCCTTCCATGAGACTGTGTAAAATTTCATGACATTGTATCCTCAGCCAGATTTGATTGCAGTTATCCGATGGGTTAAAAAATTGTTGACATGTTGATTAAAAGGGAAGTGACATATGTATATATATAAAATGCTCATTTCAGTCTTATTTTTTTCTGAAAAACAGGCCAGAAAACTCTCCCTGTTGCCAGTTCTGGGAAAGCCTTTCACACATGGTTTTTTGTACTCGGGTACTTAGTTTTTGTATCAGATACATTGACCTCAGCAGTATAACTTACAGAGGCTAAAACCTTCCAGCCTGTGTCTTCTGTTGGTCCCTGTCCTTTTGCTAGAAAAGCTTACATAGCAGCTGATAAGAAAAAAAAAAAAAAAAAAAAAAAGGAGGGGAAAAAAAAAAAAAAAAAAGAAGACAAAGAGAGCTCACCAGTTGCCCTGACTACTATGTAATTTGAAACTGCACTCATAAATTGGGAGAATTGCCTAATGGCATATTATTACACAAGATTAAGACATTTTCTAGCCCATTATTTAATTACGAAAAGCAAGAATGTAATACTTGGACATTCAAATACTTAGTTGTCTCTAGACATACCTACCACAATCAGCTTTTATAGCTGAGAGAGCTTAGAAATTGAGAAGTAACCTGACAGAGTGAGGAAAGGAGGTTAGATTTATGTGGCAAATACACAGTATACAATGTTCTGCAAATGCCTCATTTTTATAAGATGGTATTCTGGAGAAAAAAATAGAGGCAGTTAGTTAAAAAGAAAAGAGTTACAGCTGTGAGTTAAAGAAGGTATTTACATCATCCCAGGGTCCCTGTGGAATGCTGTCATCTTTGGTACTCTGTTATGATAGCAGTGAGGTAGCTGTGGGTCTTTAATAAAATAATCAGTTATCCAACTTAGAATCTTTTCTCACTTCTTTTGGTTTTCTTTTTATTTTTGCTGATAAGGGTGAGAAGCAAAAAACCATGGGTGTGAGAATTCAAATTCTCAGTGTTTTCCTGAGCACCTCGGAGAGGTTTTCAAGGCAATCTGCCTTTTTTTGAAGTGGCTAACTTTTACTTTTGACAAAACTTTTAGAGCAGATAAGAAAGCTTTGTGACACCTTAAACCAATGGAAATCTTTCCAGGCACCAGAGCCAAAAAGTGTTATCCAGAGTAACAAATGAAAGTGAGTGAAATGATGAGTAGCAGTCCAAAGGATGATTGTCAGCAACAGGAATTAATTTCAAGTGGGATTGGAGGAAAGAGGAGGATTCTTAAGAGGATGCTCTGCGGTCTGTTGATGTTTAAATGGCAATGTGTAAAGCCTAAACCTTCATGGAGTGTCACCCTGGTTGGTTGTGAGTTTTCACACACTCATCCAAACAGGAGTAAAATGACTGTACTGAAAAAAATAGTGCTTCTTACTGGGAACCCTCTTAAGAGGGTTGCAGCTCTTGAGAGTGTGGTGGATGGACGGGGCAGGGCTTGGACTCATGCCTGGCCAAGGCTTTGGGGTGGTGAAGTGCTCTCTGAGGGCAGCCTAGATGACTCAGGAACCTGTGTTTCTGCACAGCCAGCCGTGTACCTCGGGTGACAACCTTGATGCATGCAACCGACTCACAGAGACCTGACAGCTCTGGGACTAGTGATTGATGCGGTTTTGTTTTGTTCTTTTTTTTACTTTTCTTTTTTGGGCAGCCCCCCTCCCCCTTCCTTCTAAATGGTTTTCTGAGCTTGCTTGAGTCTCAAAGCCTGTCTCCTGCTTGTCTTGAACAGCTGGAATGTCTCTGGACTGAATGAACAGACACAGAGCAAGACTGGGCTGGACCCTGGGAGGATCTCAAACTCCAGGAGGAGCAACCTGGCTGTCTAACCTGCGATGCTGGGAGCTAGGGAGATTTAACACCACTGCAGATGGCTGCCTGCAGCCTGGCACTAGGACTGTGGCTCCTGCTGCTTCTCCAGGATATCCAATCAGCCCCGCAGGTAAGGCAGGGTGGCACCAGGATCCTGCAGTCCCTCAGGATGCAGGAGCCTGGAGAGGTCTGGGGCAGCCAGGGCTGCAGGGCTATCCTGCCCATAGGCTGGGTGCCAAGTAGTGGGTGTTCACAGAAACAGGCTTTGTTCAACACAGGGTGATAAAAGTATAAAGCAGAGCAGCCAGGAGAGTTTGCCCTCTCTGGGAACTTTGCAGGCAGGAGCAGGGCATAAGAGCTATGATCTGCATCTTTTTGTTGGCATTGCTAGCAGTACTGCACCTCCAGGCACATCACAGCTAGGAGATAGGGAAGGCTTGATGGGGTGGGGGACAGTTCTTGTTTGTTTGAGTGAGTGGGTTTTATTTTTGCTTGGATGGCCAGGTGTTCTGTGACAGGCACATTCCTTGCAGAGCTTGGTTCGGAGGGCTTCTGCTCACTCTGCTGATGTGAGTCAGGGCTGGCAAATTGAAAGGTGTAAAGGGAAACAGAACAATAAAATACCTTCCTCTTTACAACCACCCACCCCTCTGACACTGACTTCCTCACAAATGGACTATTATTTCTGCATCAAATTGACTTAAAATAGACATAGCCCACTCGTTGCACTCAGCTGATGCTGTAGATGCAAGCTAGCTCCCTGCTCAGATTGTATCAACTCTTGTGGGTTTGCTTCTCCCCCCCCCCGTCCCGCTGCCAGTGGATCACGTGGCAACGAGCCCTCAGCACCTGGCATAAATCCAGGTAATTTCCCTGGCTGACACTTAATGCATGCGCACACACACACACACAGAGACACAGAAAAAAAGGTCGGTAGCAGAGGCTCTTTGCACAGGTGAAGTCAAGTAGGTGAGTTATTGCACACTGTTGGATCCTGAAATTGGCTGTTTTCCCTTGCAGTGGAAATATGAGCATATACTAGTCTAAGACAGCTGTCTGTACATTGTAAATGAATGATACAGCACATCACTTGGGCTGTCAGGAGATGTTTTACAAGAAACTGACTCCGATTAGATCTTTGAAAAGAACCAAGTCCTGCATCCTCTTCATAGACATTTGAAAAAGTTCCTCCTGTTTTTTTTGCAAAGAGTAGGAGTTTGCCCTCGTGTCTTTAGTTGTAAATTCCCCTCCCACATTGCAAGTTTGCTCTATTTTGCTCTGGTTATCCGTCCTGCCACTGTCTCCTTCCTGAAATATAGAAGGATCACTGTTCTTCTATAGGATTGGAGTCTGTAGTCCTTACCCAGCTGAGGAATACCTAGGAGGGCATCCAGATAAGCTTGCCCAGTCTGCTGAATGCAAACTGCTTTAAGAGAAAGACAATAGCAAAAAGATGGTGTTTTTGCCATTTGACATCACTTTTGGTGTTTTGTTCACAAAGTGAAAGGGGCAGTGAGAAAATCTATTTTTCTGATACTTGTTGTCAACATTCAGACTCACTGAAAAATCATGTTACCTGGAATAAACATGTAGAACTTGCTGAGATAAGCAACTGGCTTTTCACTGTCTTTCTGTTTTGCCTCTGTCACAGCAACCTTTGGTTTTACTGCTACTGGAGTACAAGTGATACTGTTCAATGTGAGCAAGTCACAGCTTATTGGTCATATTTTAAACCATATTCCACCTCACTTGAGTCCACAGTTTGGGTTTTGTTTTAATATTCAATTAACTCTCACTTGTTAATAATGTCTTTACTATCAAGCAGATGAAGCTTGACTACTTGAAGTCTTAGATTAGCAGCTTCTTTTGTACTCTCAGAATTTGGATAGAAGCTTGAAAGGGAGTCAACTGTTTTGCTACAGTATTAGTCAGTTCTAGAATAGCCAATGCTGGTAGAAGATTTTTTTTTTTTTACCGTAATATGCTTTCTTCCTGACTTACAGCTCATTTGTAGCAAGCTGATTTCTTACTCTGCCTCACCATCACTTTTTCTCTATGAGCTCAAAAGACCATACATAAATGAGTCAAACCTTGTCCTGACTGAATTGCAGAGTAGCCCACTGAATTCAGCACCATCTTTACAGTTGCCATTATTTAAATTGGAATAGAAAACATGTTTATAGATACAAGGAAAGTGAGAAGACCTACAAAAAGCCTATTTTCTAAAACAAATTCTCAAAAGCAAGCACTGGTAACCCCAAATGCTTTGTATCAAGTATGTTTGCTTTGTTTAATTGGGCCTTGATCTGCAACGCTTTGAAAAAAGAATAAAATGGTTGGCCTGATAGGTCAACAAAAGCACTAAGCCAAGGGATCCCTGGCCATCCTGTTACAGAGCAGTCCAAACGGGATATGAATTGTGGTCTTTTCTTTCACAAGATGTATTCCAGCTCCTGCTAAATCAAAAACCTTTATTTGAAGTGCATGCAGGAAAAGATTAGTGAAATTCAGTCTCTGTCTCCCTCCAGTTGAACACTACACTGAATCCAATTGAAGAACTTGCATTAGAGCAAAACCAGATGCAAATTACTAGTCTGATATAGACTCATGGCTTGTTTGAATTTGTTCAAAAAATGTGGACAGATTAACTTTGTAGTGGCAGACTTTCTGCTACACTGGCAATTGTTTCCTACACCAACTTACCTTCTTTAGTTCCTTCTAAACTCTTAAGTTTCTCTTTTTCTCTCTCTCGCCTGCCTCCCTTCGAAGCGGAGCAGGAGAGAGAGCATCTGTCATTCCGCCTGATTGGGCCAATCTGGCCCAAACCATGACCTTAGTTTAAATATTTATTTGTTCCTCTACAGCTGGCATAAAGCAGCATTAACTCTGCATTGTGTCTCATGTACAGTCCAGGTCAAATCAATTCTGATATAGTATACAGATGCAGAAATAATATCTGTGAGGTTTCCCATTACAGCTGTGCCCACCAGCAGAGACCTGTCACACAACGGGGAGGTCATGCTCCTGGCTACACAGTGCCACCAACTTTCTTGCATTGAATTTAGTGCAAGTGACTGGACAGCCACAGCGTGAGTTGTTTCGGTGCAGTAACCGCCTGAAAACCAACTTCACAAATTCAGAGAGCAGAGTTTTCAGTCAAATGAACTCCTAGAACTCATTCATCCTCTGGAAACTCAATTGCTTTGTCTTAAACAATCAAGGAGTTAAAGGGGAAGGAAAACGTGGGTACAGGCAAGGCAGGGGAAGTGGGATTGCGCCCTTGGATAGCAGAGTCACAGCATTAGCATAGCTGTAATAGACACATATTCCCACTTTGCTAACCCATTCTTAGTACTGACCCATCCATTCAGATTTTCCTCAGAATCAGAGGGAAGGACAAAGACAATCCACCACAGCTGGATTCCTCGCCCCTACCCACGAATACTTCTGTGATCTTCCTTGAATTTTAAAGGTTTTTTTGTAATACGTATTAACAAACAGAACTGTAAGTACTAATGGACGATACTATATGTCATTGGGATAAAACTGATATTTCTTCATTGAGACTGGATTATCTTCTGGAGAGGGGACAGGGAAATGTACAATGTCTCCTTCTCTTTTCTTCAGGAAACCCTAGGAAATGATGCCTTAAAAAGTGAAATTCTTCTAGAATTTTGAATTTCCCTGGCAGAACCTGAGTTCTGTTTCTGTCTGTCTTGAGATTCAGACAAGAGTGGATAAGGAGGAGAGACAGTCAAAAGATAAAAGAGAAAAATACTTTGAATGTTAATTAAGCAGGATTTTGAGGTTACTGCATTTCATCCTGTTCCTTGCAGTGTTGAGCAGAGTTTGTTCTGTAACACCTATTGGAGATTTCCTTGAAGAAGCAAAGCTACATGCTCGTTGCTGCTGAGTATGGATTATACCGCACTCTTCAGTGTTTCTAGGCTTTCCAGGAAGAAGGGGAGGGAATGGGGCAGAAGTGAAAGTTCTTACACAGAAATCCTTCCCTACAAAATAAGTACTAAGGGGCAAAAATGATGAAGTGAATCTGTTCTCACTGGCTAATTGACAATTTCTGTAAGCATACTGGAGCCAGGAGAAATGGCCAACACTGTAAGTGGAGAATTTCTTAGCACTTTCTTTTTTTATGTGCCTCTACACACAGGCACCATGGAATCAAGAAGGTGAACCCCCCATCCCACCCCAAGACTCACAGCTGATGCTGTTTTGTAAAAAGGTGATAGTGCTGAGGTTTAGTAATGCGAGGCTGAAACTTTTTTCTGTCTCCTTTGCTTTATCCCTTCCTTTCATTTCGAGAGTTATTTATGAGCAACTAGGACCTGCTAAGTCAAACCTTAACCTTCAGCTTCTGCCTAACAAAGAGTCTTAATTTAAATAAACTGGTTTTGCTCTGGAAAATTAGTTTTATTAGTTATATTCACACAATCCTGAGTCAAAGTAATTAAGTTCATATTTTTTTCTGAGATGGGGTTAAATTTCCACTGTAATCCTAGAACGTATTAAAAAAGGATTCTTTGACTTAAGTTCATACTAACAAACGGGATAATGGTCCAAGGCAGAAGACTCACTATTTTGTAGTTAAACCTTAGGTGTCTTATTCAATATTCTGTAATGCTTGGTTTTGTCCAAGCACTCACAACCAGAAATATATTAGAAATGTCTTAATGCTGAGATTTTTGTTGGCAATGAGAGCAGTAAGAGCACATATGCTTTTTACCACTTTTTACATGAATTTTTCCATTTTTTCCTCACTGCCCTTGTGATTCCTTCCCTTCTTTTAGGTGATCCCTGTTCTGATTAAGGCATGAGAAGAGGGACATTTTCTTTAAAAGCTTCCACATCATCTCAGTCACAATACTGGAAACCCAATACATAGCAGGCTCCCACAGTTGCAGCTGTTGGTAACGCACCTCCAAACAGCTATGCAGCTCGAAACAGAATGTGTCTGTGCTGGGGAGAGCAACGCTGCTACTGTCAGAAGGAATTTTTCTCAGAATTTCCCTCATCTAAACAGGATCATTCTGTGCTGTTACCAGACTCCTTTGTAGCCATGGTGTTAGAAGACAACTAGCTTTTCCCCTGCCTGTTTTTATTACAAACAGCATGTGATGTCCTCCTGAGCAAACTGCTTGCCTGAGTTTTTGAGTGGAAAGATGCTTTTGTTTCAATGGAAAAGACAGAGAGAATGTAAATGTAAGTTCTGCTGCAGCAGACTGACTTATCCTGGTAGCAGTTGTCCTCCCCTTAGCAATTGAACTGCAAGCGTTGGCAGGATAAGAAGTGTTTACAGCACCATTGGCAACAGTTTGAACAAGATTTGGTAAAATCAATCAAATCTAAAGTTAAGGACCCAGTGGGCCTGGAGGGACAGTATGTCCTGTATGCCCTTACAGAGCCTATCTGGGGTTCCCTGGTGCTACCACCACAAAAAAACCCCATAAGTGTAGATAGACATTGGACCCAGTACAGCAAGGACTTTAAAGTAGCACATCTAAGGCTGAGCAGTGATGGAGCCAGCAACAGAACCACCAACCTTGAACATGAAGCTGCAGGGCCTTTTCCTGCCCTCAGCCTTGTGGTGGCCTCACTGTCACGTTGCTGTGGGTTTATACAGAGTTGAACCTGGAGGTCCAAGCTCAGTACTGGACTACTCAGACAACAGGAGTTCACCCAAGTGATTTTGATATTTAGTATGTGAGGATTAGAAATCCAGCTTGTCTTCCAGCTGCAGTTTGTAGTAGGGTTACCACTACAGAGAAATGGGAAGTTGCTATTCAAAATACACATGTCGTTTCAACAGCCTTAATTTCTGAGAAGCTATGCACATATGATGCTTCCATAATTCTGTGGAAATCTAATGCTTTTTTTGGCCAAACCACTGAAATATTTTTCGCTTTTTAACAGTACTGGTTAACCAGCATTAAAATATTTCATAACTCCAGCACTCTGTCATCGTTCTATCCAGGAACAGCAAGGCAAATATGCACTAAGTATTTTGCAGTCCCTCCAGATTTGGATGGATTTGATGTTTGATGTCTAGTTTTCTGCTGTTAAAAAGGAGTAGCCACCAGCTGAGGAACAAAAAAACCCAAACACTTCAATCCTGTCACTTGGAATCGTCTTCTACACAGAGATCTGAGATGATGGTCAAATCAAGAAAATGCATAAGGTATCTTTCCAGAAGCACTGAGTCTTGAAAGAAGAGGGACTGGAAAATTTGTAATCTAGAATTCCCTGTGTTTCTTGGTGAATTTCTTCCAGCAATCTCTTCCTAATTCGAATTACTGAGCTCATCAAAACAAAAGGTCAAATGTGCCAATATTTTATTGCAAACTTGTCCTGGTTTGAGGCCAATCTGGCCCAAGCCACGACAAAACTTGCACCCTAATTTCCCTGACTGTAGATGAGACGTTGGAGGTGGTATTCTACATGTGGGAAGAGCAGTTACAGGTGGTGAAACCTGAAGTAATTCACATGTTCAGTCATTGAGTGGGTAAATTAGCTCAGTTCAGGCATATTGCTACCCACTAATAACGCACATTTTTGTTCCCTTTTCACTTCATAACTTTGGCTGGTTATCTTTTGTTTTAGTTAACATATTACTCTGATATTTATTACACATAGACAGAAAAATGAAAATTACATTGTCCTTGTACGGCTGACTTCCCTTCGCCCTTTTCCCAAAAGCAGCCTAACCAAACCTCTGCAGAAAATGAGTTGCCAACCATCATTTATGGAAGACTTAAAACATTTTGAGGCCTTGGCCCTTCACCTCTGCCATTTCTTCAAGGTGTGTTCTTTGCTTTTGGGCACCAATTTGTTTCACTCCCCCAAAAACTCATGGAAGTTTTGATGGGTTCTTAGTGCAAGATTTTTTTTATTCCAGATGCATGAAAACTTGAAATTTAGCTTACAAAATGCCGTGCATAAGTTAAGAAGCAGAGCCCATATCATTTTAGTGGCACTTGCCTTTCCACGCTGACAGTTTTGCTCGTGTAATTTATTTTGAGCGTTTCAGCCTGAAGTGCTATAGCGGTATGGGGTGTTGGTTTATGCTCAGGTCCTTACCTTAAAGTGTGCTGTCTACAAAGGGTCAACCTTTCTGCTTAGTTTAAGAGGAGAACTTTGCATCATTGCATTGTTGTTATAGGTCACATTAGGAATCAAACAGCTTTAGGATTTAGAGGGAGAAAAATGACAAGAATGGGGAGATGATGACTGATGCTAAGCATTGATATGTACGTTATTTATGACTGAAAGGATCTATAGTAAGTTTCATACTCACAAAACACCTCTGCTGAACAGATGGCAGCTCTTAAAGACATTTTGCAGGTAGGTATGGATTAGAAGTGGTGGGGTCTTCAGAAGGTGGTTACTCAGTTGTAGAAATGATGTCATGATTTGTTAAAATGACTTCTTTTTACAGCAGAGCACCTTGGGCTTGGCTCAGTAAAGGTGGCTACAAAGCTGTGCTCATAAGTGGATACTTGAAAGCAGCATTTGTTGTGAAGCTGTGGATGTCATGTATTATGTAGCTGGATGTAGTATATAGCTGCCCTCTTGTGGAAAGGAAAAAAAAGAAAGTTGAGTACTCTCGTATATTTTCGTAATTGGTGTAGTATGTATGCATAGTTCATGCAGTAATTTATCACAGCACTAGCATCAGGACAAATTCATAATCAGAATTTGCACTGCTGTAACGAAGAGCAAGACTCTAATCCTAAACTCCCCATTTTAATATTTTAGACAAGGTAACTTTTTAAAAAGCAGCCCTTCCCTCACACTTTTACTCAGATGCTATTCCTTTATTTAAACCCCAAAAGAGACAATGAAATAAGCCGTAAGATTGTGCTGCATAAATCATTCAAGAATTTTTTTTCCACCCTGATTTAAAACTCAACATCATTTGCAGCCAGGGCTGGTTGCCCAGGAGAACCAGGAAGAGAAGATCAGGTCGTTGTGGTGACTCCCCATAGCTCTTACAGAGAAAGCTACAGCCAGGATGCTGTTGTTTCTTAAATTCTCTTTACAAAATTAGTTAATCCACTTCGGATCACTGAAGTGACTCCTGAATGACCCTTTGTCTAGTGACTGCTCTCGTTGTGTCATTTCCTGTTATTCGGTGTTGTCGAAGAGTGGCTGGCTAACCAGGGTGCTTCTCCACAAAGATGCAAGGAGATTCCGCTTCCTTTTCCTACGGTCTAGGGCTTCCTCTTCAGAAAAGAAAAATACAGGGTGCACGTTTGTAAACTTGATTTGAGTCAGGCTGAGCAAGCAGACTTCTGCTCTTTCCTCTACACAATAAGCTAGAAAAAATGCTTTGCAGGGAGGTTGTGTGGCCCAGTGGTTAGTGCAGAAATGTGTCAGGCAGGGTTTCTCAGTTCTATTACTAGAGCTCGATGAAATTTAATGGTTTCAATATGTTTCTATTTCTTGTCCTTTTGTTAATTTCCTCCTTGACTGAAAGTTCCTGTTTTCTGATGTAACCTGGGGCGAGTTAAATAACTTCTGTGTTTTATGGTCCTGCTGTGAAAAGAACAGCGTATTAAACAGGAGAACACAGCTGTGAAATTAGTTAGGTGGTAAGATTCTGCACTGCATACAAAGGCAGTAGGAGACAGTAGGTGTTATTTCAAAGGCCAATGGGAAATTCGTCTGCAGAAAATGAGATGTAGGTTTTCTGAAGTATTTAACTGCTCTACCAATATCATGTGGGAAAATCTCTGGGGAATCTGCTGATTGAGTCTTTACAAAAAATTGCCATTTGTACCTTCTAGCAAATACTGAAAATGAAATTCAGATAACAGCATTTTTAGGGGATTATTAAGGGAGATGCCAAATTCAAAAATCAGATTTTCTCATCAGAAAACTTGTAGCACTGTAATTTCCCAGAGCATGTAGTGGCCCTGCCGTACAAAAATTAAGTCGTCTTATACTCTTGATATAATTCATCGCTGAGTCTCATTTTCTAAGCTAATATTAGAACTATTGTGTGGAGTTTTTTTAACTAAACAAGTATCAGTTATGTAGTCAAACCAAAGGTTGTTCCTGAAAACCTTCACTCACAATAGAAGAGGGATTAGTTATTTGAATAAGGGCTTCATTGTGTGAGTATTTGCAACATTCTTTTCAAGGCAAAACCCTCTAGTTCTCAGTGTAGGATTTGTCCCTAAATGATAAGTAAAACAATTTATTGTTTTATAATAAACGCATCTTTTGGTTGCTAAATTCAAGCATTATGACTGTATAAATAACTGAACAGAAAGACTTGTTTGCTGCAAACAAGAAATATCTTTGTGGATTACAGCCAATCTAGCTAGATTTAGATGATGCTGACTATGACACCACCTCTTCTTCCAGTGCACACAGAGCTGGAAATCTGTTACAGATGTTAGGGATTCTTTGTTTTTATTTTCTAAAAAATCCTTATCTCGAATTAATATGGGATCATTTGAGGCCAGCAATTTTTAGCCTTTTTTTTATTTATTTGCTAACTGCTACAAGATTTCTAAAGGAGGTGCAGACTATTAGACAAACTTATCTTAGTGATCCTGCACCTGGGTTTCAAAGGGTGTTTGGATCATTGGCTGAAAAACGTTTTTTGTAGGGCAATGCCACTACTCTTTTTATTGTATGAACCAAGGAGTTAATTTCTGAGCGCTGAAATGCTTGACACACAGGTTGGGCTATGTGTGAACCTCATGAAGTTCGACAAGGCCAAGTGCAAGGTCGTGCACGTAGGTCAGGGCAATCCCAAGCACAAATCCAGGCTGGGTGGGGAATGGATGGAGAGCAGCCCTGAGGAGAGGGACTTGGGTTGTTGGTGGATGAGAAGCTCAACATGAGCCTTGCAGCCCAGAAAGCCAACTGCATCCTGGGCTGCATCCCCAGCAGCGTGGCCAGTAGGGCCAGGGAGGGAATTCTGCCCCTCTGCTCCTCTCTGGTGTGACCCCCCTGCAGTGCTGCCTCCAGCTGTGGGGCACCAACATAAGAAGGACATGGACCTGTTGGAGCCGGTCCAGAGAAGGCCACGAAGATGCTCAGAGGGCTGGAGCACCTCACTGCTGTGAGGACAGGCTGAGAGAGTTGGGGTTGTTCAGCCTGGGGAAGAGAAGGCTCCGGGGAGACCTTAGAGCCCCTTCCAGTCCCTAAAGGGGCTCCAGGAAAGCTGGGGAGGGACTCTGGATCAGGGAGTGGAGCCATAGGACGAGGGGTAATGGCTTTAAACTGGAAGAGAGGAGGTTTAGATTAGATCTCAGGAAGAAATTGTTGACTGTGAGGGTGGTGAGACACTGGCCCAGGTTGCCCAGAGAAGCTGTGGCTGCCCCATCCCCGGAGGTGTTCAAGGCCAGGTTGGATGGGGCTTGGAGCAACCTGGTCTAGTGGGAGGTGTCCCCGCTCATGGCAGGGGGGTTGGAACTAGATGATCTTTAAGGCCCCTTCCAACCCCAACCATTCTATGATTCCATTCCTATGTTTAAATGACTTTGAGAGAAAAGAGCCTGCTGAGTAAAGATACATATCGAATTATTGCTAAATACAATGAATATTGCAATCTTTGCTTAAGCATATGGGCAACAGTAATTTAGTTGCTTTGAGGATAGTTGAACTTTCAAAAAGCTGTAGGGTTTTCTTTACCATCTGCAGCTACCCTCACTTGAGACAGATACCAGGAACTGCTTTAATACAGAACTAATTGTTTTCTAATTGTATCTTTTGTCTGTTTCAATTTCTAGACATCATTAACCCCATCTCGGTCTTGTGATACACGTGAGAATTGGTTCTATGATGGATCTTCACGAAGCTGCTGTTACCAGTGTCCCTCAGGTCAGTATGTTTATAATTCGGTCAAATTAACATGAAGCCTTTCTTGTAGACATAGTAGGAACCATGTATATCAGCAGAATTGCATTTTGTCCTGAAGAAAAGTGCAATTTCATGAATCACTTTCTAGTGTGGATCCAGATGTGAAATTGTTCTCCACTGTCCTGCTCCTGTTCGGTCTGCATGCAAACAATCTGTAAATTGAAAACTAGATAACTTACTGTAATTTTTAATGTGTTTTTTATCAGTTGACTTGACACTCTGAAGTAGCTAGAAGTAGGCAGATCTAAGAATTCATTTAAACTTGCCTCAGGGTGTGAAATAGCGCAGTGAAATTACACTAAATAAGTTTCTGATCAGAGACAAAAACTATAAAATGAAGGTGTGGAAAATCTGTCATTATCCTCATAGTCAAAACAGTTTAGAAATTGTCTTGCATGAGAAAGGGAACAGCCCCTTGTCAGGGGACACAGTGAGCTTTGCCGGAAGCTAGTTGTGAGTCAGAGGCACATGAGGTCAGAAGCAGGAAACACCTTGGTGAGACTGAGTTCTGGAAATGTCTGAAACTCCCCCTATTGGCCAAAAAACCCCTCAGTGGGTGGGGCATTTTATGGTACTTCACCATCATCAATCTCTGCTTAAAGAAGTGTTTTCTTTCTTTTTTTTTTTTGAAAGGAAATTTTTGACATTTATTTGTGCTCTACTAATAAAGAGGGGATTTAGCGCTTGGTTGCTAGCATTTGCGTGCAGTTACATCAGGGTTCCCGCTGGGACATCTTGTACTGCTGGCCACACCACTAGAATCGTTCAGAAGTTGTGTAAGTAAACAAGAGCAAGGGATGGAAAAACTGGTCCCATAAAAGAAGAAAAGGGGTGGGGATCTGACTCTGAGCCAGTTCCAAGAAAAGCTCTTTTCTCCTTCAAAACCATACTTTGCAAAAGCTGCCATAATGACAGGTGTCATAGTGAGGTCTTGTGAAAAGCAGAGATGTGATTTACATCTGGCTGTAATGAGCCACCAGTCTCAATCATTTCATCTCTGCTTATTCTTGAAACTCATTTTGTTACAGCATCTTCAGGTCAGTCTTGGACATCTCTTCACATCCTCCAGGGTCTCCTTCACAACAGAAACTCATAAGAATCCTTTTTCATTTTAATCTTCCACTATTCCTTCAAGCAATAACCTATTCATATCTACTGCTAACTCAACAGCTCACTGCAAAGGAAGAGAAGCTTTTCTAAAATTCCATGTAATCAAAGTGGAGCATCTCGAACTCTTGATGCAGCCTGGCTTTACTTTCCTTGGTGTTCCAGCCCACAGATGTACAGCTTTCAGTCTGAGCACATCGGCCCACATGGAAGCCATCCTCTCTTTCAAAGTTAATTTCAAGTTTAATTTTGAGATAAACTTCAAACCAAACCTCAAAAGATCATTCTAATCAATTGCTACAGTTGCCGCATCTCTTCTCATGTACTTAATTCTTGTGCAGGTGAAATGAGACTTCATACCAGGGATACCAGAAGAATATTTTCATTCTGTCATCATAGAACAAAATAGTTCCCTCCTGTTAAGGGGAGGAACAGAGACTTCCATGGGAAATAATGGTATATGCTAGAACAGCTCATGTTATGCAGAAGTTGATATTCCACTTCACTTCTGTTTATTCGCTTTATGTTTTTTTACTTTTTTTGTGTGGCTGTTTTTTTGTTTTAGACTCTAAACCAGATATCAGGTCCACAACACAGTGCTGCAGTCAACAGTCAAGATAATTTCCCACCCACAGTTAACAGCAAACCTCCGGGAGTGAATGAATGCACATACTCAACAAAAGAAAACCACTGAAAATACTTATTTCATCTACTTACTTTCAGTACATTTTTTCCGTACAGGTGATTGCAGCTGGTATTCCTACTGCTCAGGCTTTTGTCTGGTTGTTGAGCTATGAACACAATCAGACACTGTTAGACAAACTTCAAAGCCACTGCACCTGGGGCACACATCCCCCAAGGGAGAGACCCATGTGTACAGGAAATCTCAAATAACTGAAGTTAAAGCTTTTGGGTCGTTGGGGGAGGAAGGGGAAAATGACACACACTTACAGGTATGTATGTGTGCAGCTTGAGTGCTGAGATTCAGCAGTCAGTCCCCGTCTTGAAAAGAATAGTCTGAGACAAGTAGTTTTGAGGAGGTGGGAGTGACATAGGTCAGGCTTGTCTGGTGGCATTTAGTGGGCCAAATATAGCACAGCTGGTTTTACCTGCACTCCTACATCATGCTTGCCAAAATGAGGTGAGATATTTTCCTGCCTGGGTTCCCACTCCCTGTGATTAACTCTTTGTGATTGGGTGATGCAGGCTGAATGCTGAAACTGGGACTGGTTTCTCTCCTGTTTTCCAACTATGAAACACTCAACTCTGCCTATCTTTATGTTGCTGCTTTAGCTTTTCCTTTTGCTTTTGCAACTGCCACTGTTCCTTACCCCCGGTAGTTATTTCCACCTCCTGGTAAGGCTACAAGGTCATAGCTGACCACTGTGTCTTCTATTTTTTTTGGCACTATGGCCAGTGGTAGAACACCTCTTCTGTAACTTCAGGAGCTGAAACATTAGGAATGCTTCTGTCCCAGCCTTTCCTATACTCCTAGCTGGTTATTGTACCAGCCCGACGGATGCTTTTAAAAGCTAATCACTAGAAAATGATTACTGAACATAGTCATAGAATAGCTTAAGGTCTTTGGCAGAGACCTCCAGAGGTCATCTCATTCAGCCAGCTCTCAGCTTCATGCATGGTGCACATACACAGGTCTGTGAGATCCAGAGTAGTGTGCTTGCAAACTGTGAGCAGTCAGTACAGGTGAGTTGGAAGTATTGAGAGAGAAACTGTATAGCATACACATCCAGCATCAGCAAGATATACGTATGTAATTTGATTTGTTTAATGGAAAACAACTGGAAAATTAAACCATCTCACAACTGTCAAGGCAACTGTAAAACTAGCAGGACTGCTCAGAAAGCAACCTACTGCAAACCTGCTAGGGGTATATAGGGCATAGCTCAAGAAGTACCATCTTGTAACCTCCCATTCTGAACATGGGAAATGGAGTTGTCCCTGCATGAATCCATGTGCACCTAGGAGATTCTGGCAGCTTTTGAAAGGAAAAGTGATGCCTTAGGTAGCAAAATACCAGGACTCAGTTGCTATAGGCAAGAAGAAAACATGAAAAACAATTGCCTGGGAACTTAGTAATGGCAGGATAATATTGCCCTTGCTGCAGACTTGGTGGTCTTTTCTAACTGTCAGCAAATGACTTGCCACGTGCCTGTTCTGCAGCAATCTGTACTGACTGTGATAATACCGTGCATAGTGTTGCTGTAACAGGACAGCTGTGATCCCTTCACACTTGAATGTGAAGGGCAAAAATGTGCTAGAGAAACCCAATGACAGGTACAAAGAGAAGACTGTGGTAGTGTATCTTACAGGTAAATGAGAATACAAGAACACTTTAGGATGGTTGTCTTGTGTGATTCTGAACAGGTATCCCACATATTTTGTCCGTCTTTCTCCAGGCTATGTTAAAAAGAAAGCATGTCCTAGGGACCCAGATGAAGACTGCATGAGATGTGGACCTGAACAATATGTGAATGAAGCATTTCAAAAGCCACGATGTGACGCTTGTGTATCATGCGCAAAAGGTTTGCTTTCCCTCACACATGCCTCACAGTTATAGTCTCTCTATATATTTTGTTTACACTTTATTTTTATATATATATCTGTATTTTATTAATTTAGAATTTCCAGCAGCAAAATTATCCATCCTTGGTCACTGATTTAGAGAGCAGAATGCTACCTTGCATATAATCAGAGTCGCTTCCTGTGAGACCTGGGACTACCTAAAAATTCTCTCATCCAATGTTATCCAAGTCTTATTCCTGCTTTCTGTCTTATATTACAAGCCATTGTCTACAGGTTTCTCCAATTATTTGTGACTTAAGTTGCCGTCATGAAGAGTGCCAGCAGCCTGTTCTGCTTCCTGAGCCTTTGAACTGATGTTGCTCAGCTTTGGCCCCTGCTTTGCGTTTTCCTTGCAGGGTGATCCTTTGTTACCGCATCTGTTTCTTCTCTGCAGAATCTGACCTTGTGGAGAAGGAGCCCTGCTCCTTCAATTCTAGCCGCGTGTGTGAGTGCCGCCCAGGCCTGTTCTGTCAAACCGCTGTTCAGAACACCTGCATACGATGCCAGCAGCACACTGTTTGCAAGCCTGGTTTTGGAGTCAAGGTCAGAGGTAGGAATTCCCACCTATCTAGCTTACCTTTCCTGATCTTGCCCATAGGCCTGGACCTGGTGCATTTTGGTTGGTCTGTCCTCAGTCGTTATTTTTATTCAGGCACCTCAACAACCGACGTCACTTGTGAGAAGTGCCCTGCTGGGACCTTCTCTGATCAAAACTCCAGCACTGACATCTGCAAGCCCCACACGAAGTAAGTCCATAGTTCTTTAAAGTGACTAACTAATTAATTAAAGTTAATAAAAGGCAAAAAGGGACACCTGTCACTTCTGGTGCAAAGTATACAAATTTATCTCAGAGGCAATGGGATAGCTTTGGGCCTACATGCAGAGTTTAGAAGGCCTCTCTTTATACCCCTTGCACAGCTCTGTACTGGAGGAAGGAAGGAAGGAATCCCTCTTGCCTCATTTTTGGTTTACTGAGTACAGTGGAATTATACACGCCTGTGAGCATTGGGTTTGCATCCAGGTCAAGAATTAATGCCATGGGGGTGAGAAGAAGGTTAATGACTTTTTCACTGAAAGCAATAAATGCAGGTGGTACAAAAATGACCAAAGGGATGTTTGTCACATGGAAAATACTCTTATCTTGTGCCATGGCTGTTTCCTCTGTTGCTGATACGCTGTTCTCTTTCATTCCCTAGCTGTGCTGCGTTAAATAAAGTAGCACTAAGCAAAGGAAATGCCACACACGATCAGGTGTGCCTGGACCAATTGCCCACCTACCTCACCCCGAGCACTTTGTCCATGAGATTCAGCAAAGAAACAAATAACTCTGACCTAAGGAGGTTTGAGGAGAACCTGGTGACCATTGCTAGTATCCTTTTAAGTGCCACAACAACTGAAAACCCCGGTTCAACTCCTGAGGAGAAAGCTCTGGCTGGCACTTTTCCTACGTCAGCCAAGGGGGAGACGACAACGGGAGGTAACAAAGATAAAGCATTTACTCTGTCTAGCATGTTTTATTGGGATATATCTTTGGTAAATGCAATTTTTCTGTGGGAGCTTCCTGCAAATCCCCTACAGCTTGTGAAATGTTGTCCATGGTTCTATGTCCAAACACATAGTTCCCCCTCTGCCTTTTCTTAGCCTTTCCTGTACTCCCTTTCCCTTTCTGTGCTATAGGTCTAGTTCTTTGGGCAGTGGTTCTCTCTGTGATAGTGCTTCTTGTGGGCATGCTGTTATTTTGGAAAAGGAAGGTTTGCAAGAAGCGGATCCTCATCCTCAAAGGAAAGCGTGAGTTTTTAAAGCTGTAATACATAACATGCTGTTTGATCTCCAAGTATATGCCAAGTGGGAACTCAAATATCCCCAAATTTTGTGGAGGTCATTGGGGAAGAGAATGTTCACTGCTGCGTGGTGGAGGCGGGCCAGATAAGGGTTCTAGGCAAACTCTTCATGCAGCATGTTGGAGAACATGAGAGAAAGATTGAAGCAGTTGTGAATTTATGGAGGAAGATACTACAAGCTGGGTGCGGAAAGGGTAGCCAGTGGTTTCTTCTCTCAGCACAGGCACTAATATTAAATGATACCTGAAGTGTTTTGGGAGTATTTGTTGGTTCCTGGCATAGGGTTGCACTTTGACCATGAGAGAAAGAGTAATTTTTACTGATACTGACTCTCTTCAGCATCACCTAGGGTTACATGTAGGTTGGTTGTAGACCTGTGGGTGTGGTAAAGCTGTTAGAGCCTGTATGCTCCATGATGAGTTTTACTAAATGAATGGTTTCTTTTAGCAGCACAGCTGCATTCTGTCATTTCACACAAATCCGGGCTCAAATCTCAAGGTAAGTGGCCGGTGGACCAGGAATTGTAATCCGCATGTCTAAAGAGTAAGTGGGTAGTTTTAATATGGGACTTTATTTTATGGAATTTTAGTTTAAAACGTGGAACTTTTCCAGGTCAAATATATGTCTCTGCTGACATGCAAAAGGCCAGTCTTGTTGGCTGCTCTGCGCAGGCAGGTGATGCTCTGGATGTCACAAGCCACTAGGTGGCACTTTTTTCCCATTGCACCCGAATGGCTGGGCGATGTGTCAGCGCCGCAAGGCTTTACTGGAACAACGCCCAGTTAACTTCTGGGCCCTCAAATGTGGGACACCTGTTCCAAAAAAAGTGGGTGTTAGCCATAGCAACCTGTACAGATCCTCCAGAGTGCACACGTTTTGCCCAATTAACTAATCCCTCTCAGCACTTCCATTTCCATTGATTGATCTGTTCACTTCTGTTGTGTTAGATTCTCCTAATCAGCACACATCAGAGCTTTTTCTACTCATTTATTCAGAAATAGATTTAAAACCTCGTGTGCAGCTTAATTTTATCCAAATGGAATTTTTGCTTCCTCACTTGTCTTACACCATAGAAACTGTTACTGTGCAGCATTATAGAGCTGAAGCACTGAAAATAAAGGTGTCTGCATGTCAGAGTGAAACTACATAGTGGGTCTAAGCCGGTCTAGCTTCATGGTACAGCAGAAGGATGCTGTACACTCCCTTCTTCCTAACTGTCTTCTTTCCCCAGTGTTCCTTTCCTCCGTCCTTGCATAAAATCCCATTCCCTTAATATTCATCTGACCACACCATGAACTGATCCAACTTCTTAATTCAGTAAGAAGTTATTAACATTTTTTTTTACTTTTTTTTTTTTTAATAAGCCTGTCTTCTGCTTATCTAGAAAGTTTAATCAGTTCATCATTTCATTAGATGAATATCAGTTGTGGTGTGGGGAGAGTTATAGGGATGGCCACAAAGGGCTTTGGGGAAAGCAGGACCTCAAAGTCTTGGGCAGCAGCATGTTGCTGGTTCACCTCAGCCTTGTCATGTAAGTGTGCCTTCAGCGGTTAAGAAAGCATAATGCAGGTGAGTCGGGCAGTAGAGTAGTTTAGGACATGGCTAGGTGATATTTCAGAGCAAATATTACTGTTCTTATGATTGCTGTGAATTTTCTTCTGATAATTTTTCCTCTTTCCATTGCAGGTTCTGATCTAGTGAACAAATGTGCAGTAAGTGTGAACAATATTCCAAAACAGATTGCTTTCCATTCCAACGTAAATAATGATATTTTAAAATGTCCTGTTAAAGAGTGCCAGCCTTTTTGTTTGGCCTTTCTTCTACAACACGTGATCCTCTAGGTGCAGCAATAAGGTGTACTAGGACTTGCTACTTTCGTGTCCTGGGCTATGTTTAATGTGGTGTTAATGTGATGCTGCCAGTCTTGCTTGTGATGGGAGTATTTGGTGTGGTCTTACGCCATTCATGTTGCATTCTATGGGACAAGATCCAAAATCACAGGATGAACATACCCTTTCTACCTTCTGGGAGAACTTTGTCTGTCAGTCCCATTTTATCTTGGTGCTTCAGTCACACAAATGGGATTTGTGCTACTCTTCTGTCTCCCTCCATGTCGCCTTCCCTCTTCGTAGATTTTGGCATGACTATAATATGGGTACACAACAGGTATTGTTTGTCTGGAAGACCTTCCATCAGGACCAGCTTCTGGTTTAACAGTACAGTTTGCAGATGAACAAGAAATGTCAGTCAATATGGTAACAACAGAAAGCAGTTCCTCAGCTGCTGAAATCATCACAGCTCTGTTCGATTTCGCCACTTCCACTGATGATATAGCACGTTTCATCCTCTGTGTCTTTTCAGTTTATTAGGCTTATCTTTAAATATCCATATCTGCTAAAACACTCTTTAGACCATTTCCTTTTTTTTAAAATCAGTTTGCTTTTAAATGTTGTACATCTGCACGTATATAAGATACTACTTATTCTAATAAATCTGGTTGTGATTAGCTATCATAATTTCAGCGTGTCATCGCTAATTCCTGAGTTGTGGGGAGCTTCCACTCTTGCTTTCATAGTGAGTCAGACATTTGCAAGAGTTTTAAACTGCAAATTTCAAAATCTTACTATGTTTGTGTTTTTTGGTGTGGGTTTTTTTTTTTTTTTTTTTTCCAACCTTGTGGAAAGAGAAACAGAGCTAGGAACCATCAGAAATTTGTGATGCAGGACCTTTAGCCTCTCTCTGATTCTGGCTCCTCTTTTAAAGGACTGTTTGTAATTAATTCTTCACATAATAGCTACTCTAAGCTTGTTTCTCCTACCTGAGGTTCTGCTGAGGCAATTCCATTTTGAAGTTCAACCAGCTCCGCCTCTGGCTTGTTTTGTTCTTCCATAGGAGCCTGGTAGGTCTTTGCAAAATCTAAGAGGAAGTTAAACTGTATATTTTCAGTTTTGACTGTTTGACTCTCTCACCATATGACTACATATATGTACAGGTTTGTCCTCTGATACTTATCTCTCAACTAAATATGAAAAATATCTTCTTAAAGTTCTTTCTGAGCAAATTCCTTAAAACTGTTACCTCCAGCATCTATCGTTCTTACTGAATGTTATACTCTTTGCTGAAAAGTGCTACTGAGCTTCAGCCCCCCAGAATGCAGCTGCTACTGTATTACAGGACAGCAGACTCTGCAACAGAGCAGGCAGTCTAAGACTCGTGGCAAAAAGTCAAAATGACAAATAGGTGGATTTACAACAGTTCATCGGCATCTAAATTGCAGACAAGGCAGTGGAATTTACCAAAGCATCCAAGCAGGTCCAGGAAACTGGGTTTCAGTGGAAGTGAGATACATTTTTGCAAATGTCATTGAAAATCTGTGAATTTAGCTTAGAAATGCTATTTTTAAATATGGCCATAAGTGATACAGGAACCTAGTTCAAAGAAACTTAAGTTCCCATATCAGTTAGGCACTTTGGGGTTTTTTCCTCCCTGTGACAGTGATTCTGTGAAGTACATCATGTTATTCTGACTGCCACAGAAGGATTCTGTAGACCTATTGCAATCTTCACAGTGTTGTTTTTACATTCACCCCACTTCTACTCTCCTCTTTGTATTGGCAGAAGATCATACTGACTACTGACAGCAGGCCAGAAGAGAAGGAGTTAATTGACAGAACCGTCCCTTTGGAAACCAACAATAACTTGGTCTCCAGTACAGACAAATCATATAGTCCTGATCTGAGTTTGACTGATGTGACACAGAGCAATGGAAATGCCCCAGACTGCCCTATCGATTCCCGAGTGAGAGACCACACAAACAATCGAATTGGTGAGTCTTGCTTTTCTTTTTTTTTTCCGCTTACCTTTTCAATTTTTCAACCATGGGCTCATAATGTCATTCTGAGATAATCAGTAAGCTGAAAAGTGCCCAAAGCTTCTAACAAAGATAGTAGGTGAATCTCCAGAACCTTTGACACACAAATTCTGGTATATCTATTCATTTGAATATAATGCTTTATTTTTTTCACATTTGCCTTAGTGACTTATGAACCTGACAGAAAAATGCTTTGCTCTCATTCCTCTTCTCATTCCAGAAGATGTAAATTTACAGAAGAAATTTGAAATCCAAAATATATCAGCTGGAAAATGATGCTCTAATACTTAATGAGAGTTGTACTTCACATGTCTCAAGTTATCATTTTCTTCTCTTGGTTTCACAGTAATAGCTTGAAATGTGTCTCCCATATGTTCCCATAAAGTCTTTGACCATGGCAGAGTGTAGAAGGTAAAGTCAGGCAAGGAAGCTTACTCGCACAGGGGGGATTGTTACCTGAGATACAGTCTACATGAGACATTCTGGCAATGTTTCCAAACCCAATTTTGAGGGCATTTGAAGGGCGTTTTTAGTATTACTAGAGCTGACCTTTCCTTACTTAGTGCCCCTTCTGTTTTTTCTGTGAGTGATGGACTTGGAATGAATGTGATGATTTGGCTTACCATATCCAAATATCTCCAAGCAATTGGGAACAATAACCTACAGCGTCTGATCTGCAGCATCCTTCTGAAAAAAATGTAGTGGTCCAAGCCATAGCAAAGGCCTTATTTACCTTTTGTAAAGGAGTAGGGTCAACAAGTTGGACACAAGGTTCAAGTCTATCCCAGAAGATTTTGTAGTCGATTCTCCACTGGAAAGAAACTAATCTCTTTGCTGGTCCTAAGACCCCAGATAATTACCCAGAATTTCTGTACAGTGCTGATCTTTGCTCAAAGGCTGCTTTGAATGCAGGTATTGTTGCTTCTCGAAACAGCAGGAGCATGAACCTTGGTTTCTCCATATCTATCTTCCCCAGATCCCAGTTCATTGCTGCTTCTAAGAGACTCTTGTGAATATCTTACTGCCTTTTCTAATTTGTCTTTCTCCTGTAGTCCTATCTATAGCGCAGTGGCTTCATCACATGGGAGCTAGATGTACTTGATCTAAAATGCCCAGAGTCCCCTTGACAGTGGTCCAAAACCAAACAGTGTAGTATAAAACATGCAGTCCTTCTTTATTGCTTCGTATGTTCAGTGCTTTGATTTCAAAATTAAAAGCACCTTACAAATAAACAACGAAATAGACAACTTATAATGTGCATGCCTCTGATTTAAAAAAGAACAGGGTGGGGGTGGGGAGAAAGAAGAAAAACTGAGTACCAAATAAAAATTTTGCATGAAAAGGAACCATCTCTATGGTCAGCAATGATGGTTAACTACTCTCAGCGCTATTTTTTTCCTTCCTCAGAAAAAATATACATCATGAACGCCGACACTGTTATTGTGGGGTATGTTCCAGAAGTGCCTAGTGGCAAGAACTGTGCTGCTAGAGGATGTGAAAGCAGCGCTGATGCCCAGGAAAACGTGGAAGAGGAACTGGCAATGCACTATCCAGAGCAGGAAACAGAGTCTTTTCCAGGGAGTGATGTGATGGTTCCTGTGGAAGAGGAGGGGAAGGAATTTCATCACCCCACCACTGCCACTGAAAAGTGGTAACCCACTGAGAAGATGTGTGAAGCTACAGAAACATCCAGTGTGACACTAAGGCTGAATTGGTGACAAGGAAGGTAAACACATAGTGCCTTAGATTATCTGAAAACTCATGTAAAACACTGAAACACATTCAGACAAGGAGACAAGAACCTATTTCATGTAACAAATGAGAGGATCATCTAAACCATTGGCCTTCATAGCTGACGTCAAATATTTCTCTTTCTTTCTGTCTCCCAGTATCATGCTGGAAACAAATTTGAAACAAAGCTACAAAATTCAGAGGACGTCTGGATGCCAACTCAAGTTTCACAGCTTGCTTTCTCTGCATGAAGGAATGCATTGAAAAGTTTATCTGATTATTTCTATTAGCTATGAAACTTCTGGCCAGAATTCTGAGTTAAGCTCGAGACTCAGCCATGTTTCATATGCTGTTTCTCTTCCAGTATTACCAGTACTTCCAATTTTGTCATATATTTTACAACATCTGGTAGTTTTCTGAAGGCCTAAACTCTTGACTGAAAGTAATGACAATTTCAGTTTTCCCTAACACAAACAGAACTCTTCAGTTTGTGGACTTCATGTTTCTTGAGGAAATAGGATCAAAAGATGCCAAACAGGCTCAGAAAACAGAAGGCAAATAAAACTAATTGAAGTCCACTGTACTTGTCGTGGTTTGGGCCAGATTGTCCCAATCCGGTGGAACGACAGATGCTCTCTCTCTCTTTCTCCACTCCCGAAGGGAGGCAAGAGAGAGAGAAAAGAGAGACTGAAGAGTTTAGAAGGAACTAAACTACTTTAAAGAAATATTAATAATAAAATAATAAAAAGAAAATAATGAAATACATACAAAACCGTATCAAGCTCCCAGGATGTGAATCACATCACCAGCAGGCACTGGGGAAGTCCCAGACTGGACTCAGTGATGGACAGGAACTGGATTCCAGATCTGGATTCAGGATCGGGATCAAAGGCAGATGAACAGACAGTCCTCCTCAGACGTCAGCCATTGAAGAAAGAGCGCTGACCCTTTGATCCCTCAGCTTTTATCCTGAGCGTGAGGCAGATGGGATGGAATACCCTGTTGGTCAGTTTGGGTCACCTGTCCTGTCCGCTCCTCCCCGCAGGTGTGACCCCTCTACACTTTTCCGCTTCTGACCCTCCAATGGGGCAAGTAACAAAGTTAGATGCCCTTGGGTGTTATAGCAATAACGATAAGCAAGAGCCTCTCTGCATCCCATTCCTTGGCATCAACTATAAACATGTGTCTTATCACTCTTGAGAGCGAACAGTTTTCTGCACAACAGGCTGTTAATTTCAGCAGTTAAAAGAGGCCTAGCTAAAAAGTAAAGTTACTGAACAAAATTGGTCCTGTTTTACCTCAAACCAGGACAGTACTGTAGGCCATTCTTTCTAAGTTTTGATGTCTGATTCATGTTTTTTGACTACTTCAAATCATCACTAAGTGTACAAAATGGTCTCTTCTGATGGAAGCCAAACTGGCTGAACATTTGGATATTGGATGAACTATGGGTTTAGCCCAGTGTGGAGTCTGTAAAAAAAGGAAAAAAAAGAAGATAAACTAGTTTTCTACAAAAAGAAAGGACTGAAAAACAGGCACAGTAGTTATTTCTTCTAACATTGTTAATATCTGCTTGGTTTAGAATTGCTCATAATCATCAGGGTGACACTGATCTGCATATCTATTCTTTAAAAAATCTGTTTTGTGGTCAACTGGCTTGTGTTATGCTATTTCTCAATCTTTCACGTTGCTCGTTTGATAACTGTAAATGTAATAGTGCTGACTATGTTTTTGCACAGGACAATGGAAAATGAGCAAGATGACAAAGTGTGCCTTAATAGTCAAAAAAAGAAACCACAAAAACAATTACTTGCTTTGTAGTTTTACCCTGGACAGACTACTGTAAGAACAGCTGTGCAACTTCAGCGTCTTTTGTCTTAGCACATACAAAAGGAACATAAAGGCATAAAAAACACCTTCTTGGGCCAGACTAGTAGTACGAGCCCAACATTTTATCTCTGCCGGTTGCAGTAAGAGGTGTTATTTAGGAAGAGCACATAAGCCTGGTTAATATCTGCTGTTTGCATTCCTCATAGTTCTGCAGCATCAGCTGTAATTGGATTAAGGATGTTAAAGAGTTTGTCCCAGCCTTTAGTATTTGTCCATATTGCCATTAATTTTTCTTCTGTCTTTTGAATTCCCTGGTACAATCTGCCTCCTTAAGCACCTGTGGCAACGGATTACAGATAGTTACCGTTCACTGCGTAAAGAAGTACTTTTACCACTTTTAAACTGACTGCGCCGCTTGTTCTTACATGACAGAATTTAGTGCAATACTGAGTTGCTTTTATGATTCTTGATTTATCCTCCTCAGCCTCCAAGCTGAGCTCCCATCTTTTTATATTTCTCATGTAACTGAGATGCCCTACTGCCTTGGTCATTTTAGGTGACCTCTTCCGCATCTTCTCTAACTTCACTACATTCTTCTGGACATCGGGAGGCCACAAGCGTGCACTGCACTGAAGAAGAGGGGTGGGCCAAAGTTTTAAATAGTGGCAAAATGATACCTTCTATTTTGTTCTCAGTACCTCTCTAGATGATGCCCACCATTTTGTTTGCTTTTTTTGGCTGCCCCTGCACACTAAGCAGATGATTTCAGAGAACCATCAGGGATGATCAAAGATCGCTTTTCTGAGTGATAGCTGCTAAAATATTGCCTCACAATATAAGGGAAGGTATGTTATCAACATTTTGTGACTGAAGAAGTAAATCCAGAGAAATTCATACTTTTCTAGAACCACAGCCCCAGAGATGAAGTGGGAGCATCTCAGCATAATGGGATCTGGTCACTGACTTTCATCAGAGGATAATCTACCTGTAGTACATTTGAAAACTGGTTGTAATTTCAAGTGTCATTAGTTCCAGTATTTACTTCCTGAATTCCACTCTTCTCTGCAAGTCCAGAACATAAAATAATTTCTAAAAACAACTGCTGCCACAGCATGTTTTAGTTCATCTACTGAGCCTTGCAAGACAGGGGATTAGTGAATCCTTTCTGCGTTCTTCTATGTTTGTACTTGTTTTGTTTCATTGAGCAGATAAGCTGCTCCTCGCGCTCAGATCGAAATTTCTTTTGGCTATCAGTATTGCCATGTCAGCGACGCTTGTTGTGCAACGGAAGGTCAAGTCACCAAGTACTGACACCAAGTCACCAAGAGCAATGCAAGGAAGAAGAAAAAACTGTGTAGGACAAGTACTGGTCACCCTTTCCCCACTTCCAGTCAGGGTAGTTCATTGTTTTCCAGTGCATATGCTTCATTCTAGAAGAATAAAGGAACTTCTATTTCATTTTAAATAACGCCAATTTGTGTATCCACAAACTATGAATAACCATGTTCAGCTGGCTGTGATTGTTAAAGGATGTTCTGTAATGACAGCTAGTTGTGTATTTCAGCTCTGTATATAAATTAATCTTTTTTACCAGACCAGCTTTTGAGATTAATCGTGCATTGCAACCTGCTAGATCTATTATAGTTGCTTAGTTCAATAATGCTGGTAATCTTTGAATTAAAAATGACATGGGTTTTAAGCTATAGCCACACTTTTCTTGTCTGATATGTAAAGGTTTCATTGTTGATAATTTCAGTACATGTATCAGTTGCAGAAAAAATATTTTTGCAAGACAGCTGTTCAAAACTTACAAAGCTATTAGTTGGCTGGAATTTTTTGCAAGAGCAGAGCAGGTCTGAACTTACGTTAAGGTCTCTCTGTACCATTCCAGCAGTGTGTGCGAGACACGAGTGAACATGGTGCAGTGGTACCATACAGTGAGTATTAATGAATGCTAGAACGCTGCAAAAGGTAAGTTCATATTTTGGGGCTAAGGGAGCATAAATACGACTAAAGAGACTCGATACACATAGAATCATAGAATGGTTAGAGTTGGAAGGGGCCTTAAAGATCATCTAGTTCCAACCCCCCTGCCATGGGCAGGGACACCTCCCACTGGACCAGGTTGCTCCAAGCCCCATCCAACCTGGCCTTGAACACCTCCAGGGATGGGGCAGCCACAGCTTCTCTGGGTAACCTGGGCCAGTGTCTCACCACCCTCAGAGTGAAAAATTTCTTCCTGAGATCTAATCTGAATCTGCCCTCTTTCAATTTAAAACCATTCCCCCTCGTCCTATGGCTCCAGTCCCTGATCCAGAGTCCCTCCTCAGCTTTCCTGGAGCCCCTTTAGGGACTGGAAGGGGCTCTAAGGTCTCCCTTCTCTTCTCCAGGCTGAACAACCCCAATTCTCTCAGCCTGTCCTCACAGCAGAGGTGCTCCAGCCCTCTGAGCATCTTCGTGGCCTTCTCTGGACCCGCTCCGACAGGTCCATGTCCTTCTGATGTTGGTGGCCCCAGAGCCGCACGCAGCACTGCCGGTGGGGGGTGTCTCACTGAGAGTCTCTTCTACGGTACTGAAAGTAACTTTAACGTCAGGCCAGCAGGCGACACCGCTGTCTAACCTGGGCCATCGTGACCCAAGCTTACGTCGAAGGCCGCTCCGCGCTGCCCCGCAGCGCACCCACAGCCGCTGCGGCGGGGCGGTCCCCCCCGCCGGGGCCGGGCTCAGCCGGGGCCGGGCTCAGCCCCGCCCCGCTCCCGCCGGCGGCCGCACTCGGCGGCGGGGATGGGGCCGCGCTGGGCGCTCCTCGCCGCGCTCCTGCAGGCGGCGGGCGGCCGGGTGAGTGCGGGGCGGCGGGGAGC